>JAVJIF010001586.1:0-120114 GCA_038442645.1 Agave tequilana
TCAATTGATGAGCCCGCATGATGTCGAAGACCACCCTCAGGTCTGCTATGTGATCACCTTTAGTGCGGCTTTTCACCGCAATGTCGTCGACATAACATTCCACCGTTTTGCGTATCTGCCGATGGAAAATGGCATTCATGGCCCTTTGGTAGGTTGCCCCCGCATTTTTCAGACCGAAGGGCATGACGGTGTAGCAGTATACCCCTAGAGGTGTCCTGAAGGAGGTGTGCTTTCGTCATCGGGATACATCTTGATTTGATTATATCCTGAGAACCCGTCCATAAAGGACATTCGCTCGAATCCACAAGTATTGTCAATCATGACATCTGTGATTGGCAATGGGAATTCGTCTTTGGGGCAGCCTCGTTTAGATCACGGAAGTCGATGCAGATCCGGATCTTCCCGTTCTTCTTGGCGACGGGGACGATGTTGGCTACCCAGTCGGGATGCTGTTCCTCCCTGATAAAGCCGGAGTCAATAAGCTTCCTGACTTCTGATTGGATTGCCTCCATTATCTCTGGACGGAACCGTCGCTGCTGTTGTTTAACGGGCTTCATGTCCGGATTGATGTTGAGGCGATGCATAGCCACTTGAGGATCAAGTCCAGGCATGTCCTCATAATTCCAGGCGAAGACATCTATATACTCTTGTACAAGAGATATTAAATCCTTCTTCTCTGGAGGCGACAGGCCGTCATTATGAAGATGGGTTTAGGATTGTCTTCATCTCCTAGGTTGACTTGAACAACCTTGTCTTCTGTGGGTGGCTCACGCTGTTCAAAGCGGATGTCCCAAAGAGCATTCAAATGTCTGATCCAAGGGTCTGTATCGGATTGGATCATTTCTTCATCTTCATCCTCCAGATGGCTTGTCGAAACCATGTTTACTGAAAGCCCTTTGAAGATGTTGCCGACACTGACATCTGATTCCCATGACGACGTGTCTGATGAGCAGTCATGACTTGACAGTCTCTCCGAATCAGAGGCTGATGGCACTGGAGTTGATATATAGCCCAACCCCCGGCGCGTCCGATGATAGTAATTAGGGTTTTCCCTTTGGTACAAAGGATCGAAGCAGTGTTCTTCTCCTTTTCCGAAGTTCAACCCAGGCCTGTTGGTTAGATCATACCCCATGCGCTTCATCATCTTGAGCGTTCTTGGTTCATAATGATCGAACTGAGGGATTCATCCTCACCTTCCGATTCTTCGTGGGGCATAGGTTCAGATGCGATTCGCCCAAAAAATATTGGTCTTTGGCCTTTTCGTCTGGCTGGAACCATGAATACAGACTCTGCGCGTCACCATTATCTTGGTATGTCCCGAAGGATGATTTCACCGGTACATGCAAAGATGTCAAGGCATCTATTGCCGACCAGAGGTCATCGTCCATGTCGGTAGTGGTATCCGACGGTATTGAATCGGAAACATACACAGGGAAATACGCAAAGTCTAAATCTTCATTAATGTACCAACCACCCGCATCGTCGGTGGTATCAACATCGAGCTTATTAGTGCTCTTTACAATGGGCTCCAACTCCCACAGGCACTCTTCTTTCTCAGGCTCAACGTCAGCTTCATTACCAGAGTCTGGCTCCTCTGGTTGTGGGGTTTCATTAGTCGCTCGGATCCTGATATAAGAGGGAGTCCGTGAAATAATTTTCAACCCTTTAAACGGATGCCTTTCGGCAATCAACGTTCGGACCTGTCCACTCTCGTCAATGTATTTCATGACTTGGTGAAGAGTAGAGGGAACGATGGAATTGCGGTGAATCCATGGTCGTCCCAGCAACAGGTTGTAGGAAGTGTCCGCGTCAATGACGTAACACGTCACTTCTGACTTAAGGCTCCCGATCTGGCATTTGAGCTTGATCTTCCCCATTGGGCGGGAGCTGTTGGCATTGAACCCGTAAATAGTCGTCTGGGTAGGGCTCAGACGATGGGTAGGAATGCCTAGAAACTGCATAACCCGGCGAGGTATGATGCTCAGCGCGGACCCTGGGTCTACCTGGATGCGGTTCACCTCGGATGATCCAATATACCCTGTGAAGTATAGGGGTCGGTCATGCTTCCTTTAACCTGCATGTCATCTGTTGTGAAGGTGATGCAGGGAGCATTTGGGGAAGTGTGGAGGCAATCCTCTCATCTTCCTCCCTTGGCACGCGGGTCATAAAGACCTCAGCATTTGCCAGAGCTTCTTGTAGAGCCTCTCTGGTTGACTTTGATAGCCTCAGGAGCTCATACAAGGTAATGCGTGCCGGTATGTTGGCTAGTTGAGCCAAGACGTCGAAGCGGTAAGGTGTCGAGGATTCTTCCGTTACACCTTTCGCAAGAACTCGAGAAAACCGAGTTTCTTTCTGCTTCTCCCCAGGCTGTTTAGAGGAGGGCTTGGCTGGTTCCACGGCTGGTTTGCGGAGAAGCCGCTGATGTCTCGCCGTACTGCTTCAAGTATGCCTGTCCTGAACGGGTCCCCGCCGTAGGTTGGCTGGGCTCTGCGGCCAGGACTATTGTTTCCTCTTCTGAGTCAGTCAGCGAGGGAACATCAGTGTCCGCTTCTCGAGAAGAGGCGCATATCACATGGCAAGATGAAGCCTTCCCTTTGCCTTTAGACTTTCTGTTGGTCACAGTCGTCCATGTTGCTCGTCGACGAGGTCAGGGTGGACCCACATGATTTCCCCTCGAGGTGTAGGGACGGGTACCAAGCCTTTCTCCTGCTGCTGATGAGGGTCTGTGTTGACCACCCTCAGTTCTCCTTTCGGGACAGAGATTACCCCCACGGGTGTCGGGGGTCGTGTCCCCAACTGGAGAATCGACGTCATGTTGGCCGTCATCTTCTTCTGCTCCGGTCGGAGTTTTAATACCTCCGCGTCAATCAGAGCTTGAAGGATGTCCTTAAAGACATAGCAGCTTTTGGTAGGATGTCCGAGCATCCTGTGGTATAAGCAGTAGGTGGGATTGTCGGTCTTGCCGACCTCCTCCGGGCGCCTAATTTCAGGGAGCTTCAGTCGATTGCTCTTGTTGAGTAGCTTGAAGAGCGAATCGACGTGTTCCTCCTTGAAGGAATATGCTTGTTGGGGCGTGGCTGGCTTGAAGAGCCACTTGCCCTGCCTGTTTGAGGTTTGGTGGGAGATTTGGTCTCCGTCGCCAAATTATCCTTCCGCTTGGTTTGGAGGGATGTGTCTGGTGCACGCCTTGTCGACCTCTCTGGCCTGGGCTTGCCTTCTTCCGCTCTGACGCGGGCGACAATCTCCTCAGCCTGTTCACCTTGCTGGACTAATTGTTTCCAGGTGCGGCTTTCAGCAACTCCTATTGAGCAAGGAGTGAGGTTTGGAGATTATGGCGACATGTTTCCACCAGGGTGGCCTGGGTCATGCCGCTTGGACATCGGAGTGCCATGTTCCGAAATCTTTCTACGAAAGACTTGACGGACTCTCCCTTTCGCTGTTTTGTAGCTAAAAGGGTAGGCATTGTGACCTCCGAATCATCTTCGAAGAAGCGTGTTAGAAACAGCTTCTCCAAGTCACCCCAGTTCTTGATGGAACCTTCGGGGAGCTTCATGAACCATTCAAAGGCCAACCCTTTCAGGGGCCGCGATGAACAGTCGCGCCAGGATGGCATCGTTATCTACCACATTCCCGGTCTGGGATTTGAAGTAGTAGATGTGCTGGTTGGGTGACCCCTTCCCATCGAATGCTTGGAGAGTTGGAGCCTTGAACTTAGGAGGGTACGGGACTAAGTCCCACTCGGCCGGATAGGGCCGGACTACTCCAGCTTCTTGGAGGCCTTTACGGTTGGTAAGGGCCTCGAGGCGCTGCTCTAGTTGACTCATTCTCTTAGCATGAGCCTTTTCCCGGGGTCTGGTCGCTTCTTGCCTGCGACGAGGGCTTGGACACATCCGAGGTAGATCGTCGTGTCTCGTCAGAAGATTCGGAGGGTGGGCTTTCTCCTTTTCTCCCTTTCCCCTTCGGTCGTCTAGGAGGAGATCTCGCTCTTTCTTCAAGCAATTTCTCGAGCATATGCTTGAGGGAGTCAATGGATCTCTGTTGAGAGGCGATTATATCCATCTGGTGCTTCTGCGTCTGTTCTAAACGCCTGGTCGTCTCCTCAGGAGTGTCTGCCATGTAGGCGGAAGCCTCCTTCTCGACGGAAGAGTTTGAAGCTTGCGACCCCACTACAGCAGAGTGAGAATCACCCGTTCTAATGCGCGGGCTAAGGCATTATAGTCAATTGGGGGAATGGCCCCCGTCGGGGTGCGAGTGTGTTGATACACCCTTCCGGTACAGAGTCAGACTCGGAGTCATCTGGGCTGACTGCAATTTGTTTCCCCTTACTCCTGCTAGTCATGTTTGCAGTAAGCTCCGGGTATTCAACATCTGAGAAGGTTCTCCTCCTGTGGGAGCGTCTTCTCTTGGCTGATGGGGGAATCAGGGTCAGCTGTCTAATTAAAGACGGCTGGTGCACGCCTGACTCGTAATGGCATCCAGAGAGCATCTGGATGAGCTGTTGACAGCAGCATGGAGAAGTGGTCTGATTGGCACTCCTCTTCCTTGTCAAATAATCCCTCAAATCTGTGGGAGGGGGATTAAAGAGACTGGTCTCGCAACGTCGACGACGGGAGACAGTCATGTGCTGTTCAGCCTGGACACAGGTTTCAGAAAAACGCTGTTGCGTCGCGGCTGCGTCACGCGCGTCTGGCGTCTCTGTTGATATGAGACGCGACTTTCGCGTTGCTGTCTGCTGCGTTGGAGAAGAGAGACTTGGGAGAGAGTGGGCTGCTGGGCCCCACGCCTATGGGCGCGTGCTTCCTGCGTTTGACGAGACGTAGAAGCTTCGCTTTGGCGTCTGACAAGTTGGTCTTTAGAGGGCTCAACTTGGGGAGTCTAAAGTTTGGGTCGCCAAACACGGACCTCTCGCACTGGACGAGGTGCGGGCAAGGCATCGGATCGTACGCTGCGTTCAACCCCAGTCAGAGAAAACCAACGGTTCCGACCGAGTGTTGACGCGCGCGTCTTCTCTGTCGACGCTCGGCATTCCGATTGCGTCGTGGAGGAAGAGAGAAGCCAACAACTTCCTGGTTTGTAGAACCAGGGGTGTTTGCCACGCGGGTCTCCTGAGAGACGCTGACGCGGGCGTTCTGTGCGACACGGTCGATCGCACCAGTAGATGTGCCGGGGACCACGCGGGCCTTCAGAGAGGAGTTGGCGCGTGTGTTCTGCGCGGCGCGGTTGATCGTAGCAGAGGAGTCTGAGGTACGCGGCCTTCTGGGAGGCGTCGGCGCGTGAACCAAACTTGGCACAGTGGGCAGCAGGAGCGCCCGACAGAGCCTCAGATTGGGCTTCAGGGGGCTGTCCACTTGAGACCCTGCGGCAGACGCGGGTCTTTGGGCTCTTGGAGCCAGAAGAGAGGAACTCTTCATACTTCGCCTGGTCGAACTCGACGACGAGGGATTCGACCATTTCCCCTTTCGGAGAACGTCATCTTGCACACGGTGCGCTCGTCAGTAACGAAGGTAGTCCCAGCGGAGTCGCCATCTCTTGTAGGGGCCGAAAAGTTGGTGGTCTGAGAAAGTGGTTTTAGCTGTAAAAAGATTTCTTAATTCAAGCGAAACGATTACAACCAAAGAACTACTCTTCCCTCTTTTCCAGTTACAAGGGAGGGAGGATGTCTGAATCTTCCCTTTGTTTAAAGCTGGGTTCTTCGTGTGGCGATGGAGAGTGAATCTTGTTCTCCGTTGACCAGATGACCGTCCTGGACCGTCGGGGGTCTTCTCTTCGGTCGGTAGAAAGAGTAACTCAGCTCCGTCTACCAAAACTCTCAAAGAGGAGGTAGGCGAAAGAGCGGCTAGTACTCAGTAAGCTCGCTGAAGAGTCGTGCTTCTCTCTTGATGATCCTTCTGCCTGGATTCGATCGATTTTGATGATGCCCTATCTCAAAGCTCTCGCTCTTCAAAACTCCGATCTTCTGCCAAGCTCGATCCTCTCAAGCCTCTGCCAAGCTCGATCCTCTCAAGCCTCTATCCCTGTGTGTCTCTCAAAAACTCCCATCCTCTCTTCATAGCAAACAAGGCTATTTATAGGGATCTCAGGGGGTGAAGGTGCCTCCTGAAAACGCTCCCGAATGAGGGGCCACTACCCGCTACATGCGCGGTGACTGGCCCCGCAATCAGGGCAGTTGCAACTGAGACGCGGGCGTTGGGCCGAACGCGCCTTGAAGTTTGAGACGCGGGCGTCGAGCCAAACGCGCCTTGAAGTTTGAGACGCGGGCTTCGGGCCTTCACGTCTGGATGCTGAGGCGCGGGCGTCGGGCCGACGTGCCTTGATGCTGAGACGCGGGCTTCGAGCCGACGCGTCTGAATGTTGTGACGCGGGTGTAGAGCCAACGCGTCTTAATGCTGAGACGCGAGCATCGATTTCTCGCGTCTAGAGCTTGAGACTCTGCTTCCTTAATGGCTGGTCTGTTAGTCATTTTTAGACAGCCTACAACAGCCGGCATGGTACGAGGTTTACCAACAATCCATCCACCAAGTCATACTTGTGAAGTTTGCATAATTGGCAAGCAAACACGACTTCCTTTTCCCAATGGAAAGTCGTGGAGAGCGGAGGCACCATTACAACTTGTTCATACTGACATCTGCGGACCGCTAGATCCCGTCTCTTTAGGAGGTAATAGATATTTTATTACTTTCATTGATGATTTCAGTAGAAAATTGTGGGTGTACATTCTTAAAGAAAAATCTGCTGCCTTTACTACCTTCAAGAATTTTAAAGCTCTTATTGAAGCAGAGAGTGGCTATAAGCTAAAAACTCTCCGATCTGATCGAGGTGGTGAGTACACCTCAAATATGTTTCAAGAATATTGTAGGGAGCAAGGCATAAAGAGGCAGTTTACTACTGCCTAACACCACAGCAAAATGGCATCGCAGAAAGAAAGAACCGCACTATTCTTGACATGACAAGAACCATGCTTAAAGAAAAGGGATTGCTGAAGCAGTTTTGGGCGGAAGCTGTGACATGTTCAATCTACTTGCTGAACCGGTGCCCGACGAAGCAAGTGAAGGGCAAGACGCCTCAAGAAGCATGGAGTGGTTATACGCCTAATGTCGCACACCTACGAATTTTTGGGTGTGTTGCATATGCTCAAGTACCTGAAGTCAAAGGAAGAACCTTGACAATCATGGTGAAAAATGCATTTTCATAGCGAGGAGTCGAAGGCATGCAAGCTTTACAATCCACTAACTAAGAAACTAGTGGTTAGTAGAGATGTTGTCTTCAATGAAGCTGAAGCATGGAGTTGGAGCAATAAAGAGACTGTCAAAGAGCAACCCATGGTGAATGAACCTGACGAGCCCCTACAAGAGGATCCACCACCAACTACACCACCATCTCCTCAACATGCTACACCGTCTCCTACAAGAGGTTCTCCATCTTCTGGAGAAGGTAGTAGTAGCGAATCCTCCGTGCAACGAGGTCCAATCAAAATGAGAAGCCTCAGGGAGATCTATGAGCAGATAGAAGAAGATGGAGAAAACTAATCTCTTTTGTTTATATGCCGATCATGAGCCTCTCACTTTCCAAGAGGCTAAGGAAGAAGATTGTTGGCGATCAGCAATGAAGGAGGAGATGCATGCCATCCAGAAGAATGACACATGGGAGTTGACAACATTTCCACAAAATCACAAGGCGATAGGAGTCAAATGGGTGTACAAGATCAAACGCACAGCAGATGGTGAGGTTGATTGGTACAAGGCAAGGCTTGTGGCGAAAGGCTACAAACAAAAATACGGCATCGACTATGAAGAAGTCTTTGCACCAGTTGCTCGATTAGATACGGTGAGATTATTAATTTCACTTGCAGCTCATCACAGGTGGAAGTTATATCATCTAGATGTCAAGTCAGCATTTCTCAATGGTATTCTTGAAGAAGAGGTGTATGTACAACAACCAGAAGGTTTTCTGTTAAAAGGGCAAGAAGACAAAGTATATCACCTAAAGAAAGCCTTGTACGGCTTAAAGCAGGCACCACGGGCATGGAATGCCCGAATTGGTGGTTATCTTCATCAAAACGGCTTCACTAAATGTCCTTATGAGCATGCCATCTACATGAAGAGGAACCTTCAAGGTGAATTTCTAATAATTTGTCTTTATGTTGATGACTTGTTATACACAAGAAGTTACGATGAGATGCTTGCTGAATTCAAGGAGGCGATGTTCAATGAATTTGAGATGACGGACAATGGATTGATGTCCTACTTTCTTGGTATCAAAGTGAAGCAACAACAAGATGGGATATTTATATCTCAAAAGAAGTACATGAAGGAGATCTTGGAGAAATTCAAGATGAGTAACTGCAACCCAGTAAACACCCCAATAGTCACAGGAATGAAGCTATCAAGAGAAGGAATTGGAGATTTTGTAGACTCGACTCTTTTCAAAAGTCTCGTCGGTAGCCTGAGGTACTTAACAATCACAAGGCCTGATATTATTTACGGAGTCGGACTTGTGAGTCGCTATATGGAGACACCGAAGGAGTCTCATTGGCTAGCTGCAAAGAGAATTCTAAGGTATATCAAAGGCACACTCAACCTTGGTCTATTTTACACTGGGCCTGTTTGGTTGTCGTAACTGGCCGTAATTCGTAGTTGTAATTGGTAAAGTCTTTTACAATTGTAAATGAGTTACATGTTTGTAAATTTACGGTGTTTGGTTGGTAATATAAAATTGTAAAGTGGGAAAGTATATTGTACTTTACGGTGTTGGTTGTCGTAATGTATAAGTCGTAAGTGAAAAAGTTGACCACAAAATTAACTATTTGGTGATTTTAAAAGTTTTAATACTACAAATAAATATTAAAAAAGTTAAATATTAAAAAATTTTAATATTAATATAAAAAAATATTACAAATTTGTATGACCACAAAATTAACTGTAACTGGGCTGTAAGTGAGTGGTAACTGGGTTGCAAGTGAGTGTTAGTTGAGTTACGTAAGTCTTTTACGAATTACGGTCCAAACAAACGCCGTAGTTGTAACTGGTAGTAAGTCATTTACGAATTACGGAGTTTTACGCCAAACAAACGGCCCCTTATGGTGAAACTGCAGAGTTAGTAGGCTATTCAGATAGCGACTGGGGAGGTGACCAAGATGAGAGAAAAAGCACCACTGGTTATGTCTTTTATCTTGGGTCAACTGCATTTTCATGGACCTCAAAGAAGAAAGGAGTTGTGGCCTTATCTTCATGCGAAGCAGAGTATGTTGCAGCTTCATCAACTGTATGTGAAGCTATTTGGTTGCGGAACATTTTAAAGGAATGGATCATCCACAAGAAGAAGCATCTGTAATATTTGTGGACAACAAATCAGTCATCCAACTTGCAAAGAACCCAGTACATCATGGGAGGAGCAAACATATAGATACACGGTTTCATTTTCTCAGAGACCATGTAAAGCAAAAAACTGTGGAGCTGGAGTATTGTCATACCATGGAGCAAGTAGCAGATATTTTCACCAAGTCATTGCCTATTGAACCTTTCACAAGGCTAAAAGAAATGCTCGGTATGAAAAACATTTTGATTTGAGGGGGTGTGTTGGAATATCAAATAAAAATGTCTTTTTTGAAGATGAAGAGTCATCATTATCAATTTAGAAACGATGATTCATCATCAATTAGGAGTCATCATCAATTTGGAGGTTGCTATTCTTGAATTTGGAGGTTAAGTTTTGAAACCTATAAAAGGCTATATACCTCTTTGTTTTTTGTATCAAGCAATAAAGTAAGCAAGCAAGAAAAAAAAGTTGCTCTCCTCTTAAAATTTTAGATTTAGAGTATTAGTCCGTAGACTAGTATACAACACAATTTCTTGCCAATTTAGTGACAAAAGCATTAAATTTATACCGTTTTCAGATTGAACGTCTTTGTTAGGGTTATATAAACAAGTACAAAGACTTGGAATATTGCAGTTTGGTCCTATTTAATATTCCCGCGGAGGCTATATTCAAAACAATAATAATAGAAAATTAAAAGATTAAACTGAATAAATTAGTGGGAGAGCTTCATTTATTTGGTGTTGCTCTCGCATAATTTCTCACGAACTATAGTCCCCCCATTAGTGCCTTCTGAGTTCATTGCTCCGGCGACGACGATGATCTCATCGCCTCTCTCCCTCCCTGCATCCATGTCTGCAAAACAGTCGCTCTGTCTCCCCCTGGCATCTTGGCCCGTCGTCAGCTGATTCAGACGAGAAGAAGGCCCTTGCGGAAGAGGTACACCCATGCCCTTGCTCTTCTTTGAGTTCTTTGAATTTGTGAGGGCTTTGTTGCTCTTATTTCTTCCTTTCTCTCTTGCTGCATAGTTGTTGGGTGGGGGGGTATAAACTAAAATATTAATTACTATTTAGGTTTAATTTGTGTTAAGACATAGCATAAATGAAATTGAATAGTTGTAATATTCGAAGCTGGTGTTTTTTTTTTTTTTTTTTTTTTTTTTTTTTTTTTTTTTTTTGGGGAACAAAATCTGTAGCCAATACTTAATCCTAAGACTCCCTAAAACCCACTGCCACCATTTCTCAGTGGCTGGGTAGGTTGGGCATGAATCGGTTTCATGAAGGTATGACCTGACCCGTTTATTCGGCTCTAGGCTGCTCTGTAATATTACGGGTTTGGATCAGCCGCTTACGGTTTCGGGTCATAAATGAGTAAACCCGTCTAGTTTGTTCAAGTGAAGAGTCAACCACATGTACAATTCTCCAAAGTCCAAGCTTGCAGCTATCTCCACAACAAGGCAAGTGATTCCTCTTTAAAAAAATTTAAACAAAAAAAGAAATGGAAAAAAAAGACAATTTTTCATCTTTGAAATGGGTGCGAGAAACATGAGATGAACTAAAGAATTGTGCTGCTCGTCATATTCTAAAACTGTAGGAAATCAAGAGTAGTTGTAGTGAAAGAATTTCTAAAACTGCATTAAACCTACATAAAATTTCTTAATTTCACAAGTAGTGTCATGATCTCAAACACAGTAGTACTAAAAAGGCTACAATTGATCCTCACGAAAAAAGTCAGGCCAAACTGATTTACCATCATAACGACTGTCTTTCCATCCTTCATCACTGAAATCCAAACTCCCCAAATCATATTTAGGGTTTGTAGTAGCCATTTGGCATCCTCAGGCTCAGATTCAAACTGAAGTACTTCTTCCCCATTATGGATAGGTTTCTTCTTCGGACTCTTCTCATTGATGATACACAGAGACTGCTCGTTATGCTGCACATCAAAAGAAAATTTTCAGTATATATTATACATTTAAAGAATTTTAAACAGCAACCAGCAATCAATATGTAGCAATACATAGTTTATCTCCCTTAGTTTTTTCCTAATTACTGTAGCATTCGCTAATGTGAATGCTACATGACAATGTTGGAAAGATTGGTATCACTAAAATCTTCTTCAATCATATCTATGATCAGCTTACATCCTCCTCCACTGAAATCCAAACTCCCCAAATCATATGTAGTCATGTCTCTGAAACCGAACCAGCCATACTTTGAGGCATCCTCGTCAGAATACCGAGCCTCCTAGACCTCCGCCGGAGACTTGATTGCTGGTTCCGCTGGAAATGGGGTGCAACATCAAAATTAGGGTTAGGGGGTTCCATTGGGACACCTCCAATGCCGAGAGCGGTGCAGTTGATGGACCTGTGGCAGAATTAGGGTTCGCAGCTCCAGCCATTTGATGTATTACTGGTGCCTCCTCATGATCAGGCTCAGATTGAACTTGATCAACTCCTTCCCCATCATAGATAGGGTTCTTCTTTGTCGTTTTCTTCTCATGGATTATACACAGAGACTGCTCGTTAAGCTGCACGTTTAACATCAAAAGAAAATTATATATAATTAATTACATATCAAGGTACCTACACTTGGAGATCTTGATAAAGAGAATTTATTTCTTGATTTATTCAGCACTGAAATGAATTAAAGATGGCAATGTTGTGATTATGGTACTTACACCCCGGGGTTTGTATGTGTATTCCCGTAAGCTCCATGTTGGCCCTTGTTGTTCACTACCTCCATTATTTTTTCGCCTGAAATTGTACTTGGACTTGTAACCCATGATTTCGTTCCCTTATTCGTTGTAGATCTTCGTTGTTTCTCTTAAATGCCAGGTTCCATCATCACTTGTGCGGTGTGGATTTGCTTCTTGAAGTACTCGGGATAAGAATTAGCAAACCAGACCTCTGTGCTAACCGCTTCCTCTTGTGTAGCAACTATAGCCAATATATACACACATTAATATTGTACACACACCAAAAAAGGAAATATCTTTGTCTCATGATTTTGTGAAGACTAATTGTAGCCTTTTGAGTGAGTTTGAGATCATGAGAATAATACTGGTGAAATTAAGAAATGTTTATCAATGCTTGATGCAGTTTTAGGACATCCAGTACCAGAACAACTTTTAATTCCTAGCTAGGTGTATAGATTGTTGAAGACGACGGCTTCATGCAATTTTAGGTCGACATCAGCGAGATGTGAAACTTTAGTTTGTACGAGATCAGAAAGAAAGAGAAGAGGTAGAGCATCACTTTGGGGGAGAACACACACTACCAAATTCAAGAAGCTTTACAAGAACTTACCAGCTTCTTGGTTGAGAGAGAGAGAGAGAGAGAGAGATTGAACTCACACGCACACACGGGGGGAGATTACGAGCTCTTTGTAAAAGAGAGGGGAGAGAGAGAATACGAGCTTCGAGAGAGAGAGATTACGAGCTTCTTGGTAGAGAGAGAGAGAGAGAGATTACGAGCTTCTTGGTAGACAGAGACAGAGAGAGAGAGAGATTACCTGATTCTAGAAGGGTTTTCGGAGCTTTCGTGAAGAGGCCGATGATTCCTCTTCCTGGCCGCCGCGACAAGTCGAGCAGAGTGACATGTAGAGCTCCGATGATCTCCCTGTCCCTCATCTCCACTGCAACGCCCCTCCGCCTCATCTTGTGTGTATGTATGATCTCACAATACCTCTTCCTGCCTCTCTCCCCCCTAATATTTGATCAGCGCATGAATGTTTGATGTGGGACCCGGCTTACTCCCTTTTCTTTTTGCGGAAGCCAATGATTCCACCTTGTCTCCACGGCGCCGCCAGGCCTCTTCATCTTGTGTGTGTTTATTCTCTCACTACTTATTTGCCTCACTCCCCCCTCTCTCTGGAAGGATGGAAGTATGCAACTTTGTCTGTGTGTGTGTGTGTGTTTTGGGGGTAAAAAATTGAGGATGGAGCTTTTTAAAAGAAAAGACATAGGGTTGTCTATAATTCTCTTAAGCTGTTGATAGTTAGACACAGATATGTCTAGCTGATGAACCATGTTGTCGACAGCAGCCACTCTGAGCTGTCGACGGTATTTTACACAGAGTTGGAATTTATCAGAGTTGGGACCGGTTGTCGACAAGCCTTTTGGATTGTCGGCAACATAATGCGTCTGAGCGAATCTGAATAGGATTTTGAATATTGTTTCTGATCTAAATTCATAGTTCTTTTTTTTCTTGTCTTGAGGGACTCCATGCCTATATAAAGAGCGGTATTTCTCATGTTATTGTATCCTTGTACCCGGTAATTGATTAGTTTTAATAAAAACTCTCTCCTTCTGACCCGAGGACGTAGGCAAATTACCGAACCTCGTTAAATTTTATGTTCTCGCGTTCTTCTTTAATTGCTTTGTTCTTGTGTTTGGCGCCTACTCTATGGCGCATCTCTCTCGCTCATATTTGAGGAAAGCAAGTTTGAATCTAATGTTGGTGTCAAAGGACTTGAGTTATCAGCAAAGTGTCAAAGGGTGAGGTGTTAAAGGACTTGAGTTATCAGTAAGATAAATGAGAAGGAGAAGTATAATTATTTGTGTAATGACAAGATACCACAAGTTATGATTTTTGGTTGTATATATATACATATATTGATCACATGTTTACACTGATTTAGGAGAAACAATAGAAAACATTGATTGAGAGAGAAAATGAGAAACACATGGTGCATGAGTCCCATGCGTTCCTATCTTCATGAACAGATTTTAAGATCTAGTTGATTTCTTGAGGGGTTTCTTTCACATTGATCACATATTTCACATGAGTCACGTGTTGTTATTGATATCTCTGACACCCCCGCAAGCGAAGCGGGTTCAAAAGAACCGAGAGCTTTTTTTCAGGTCGATAATGAGAGCTCACTGATGTTGGAGGAGGCGGGCCGAGGCAAGGTCGAAGGGGGGAGAGAAAAGAGATGTCGTGGGTGCAGGCGAAGGGAAGAAGAGGCGGCGGTGCTGGCAAGGATAACGATGGCAGAAAGGAGATAGCGTGAAAGTAGGGTGAGGAGGAGAGAGGGTGGCTGCTGTAGGAGTTGGGGCGGTAGACGAGGATTAAGGTTAGGGTTTTGATGCGGAAGAGAGGTGGGAGGTGATGAATAGTGTGTGGTGGTGAATTTTGTGAACAATAACTTTTTTCTTTTTTCTTTTTTTGGATTTTTAGGGATTTCAGGGAAGCGAGAGGTGAGATTTGGGTTTTGAAGAGGAGAAGGGGATAAGATAAACTAACTAGGTTTCACACTTCAAAATAGGGTTAGTTAGAATTTCACACTCTTAGAGTAGGGTTTGTCTATGGTTTCACACTCCTAAGAGAGAATTCAGGAGAATCAAGATCATTCACAAAGTGGGTTTTTTCCATAATAATTCAACAAAAATCATTCATTAGTAAAATAGCTTTCAATTAGGCTTTACAATAATTGAAGTTTTTCTCACAAGCAATGTGACACTAAAAACAAGACTAAGATAAATAAAATGAAAAAACATAACTAGACTAAAAAAAATTAAAGAGTACAAACTCCAACTAAAATCAGATAGAATCATCGTGCCTCCTGCGTTGATACATATGCCACGAGTGCATCTGGATATTCACATTGCTAATCATGCATGCTTGTCTTTCCCTCGTTCATATCTTGTTCCCATCTTATAACCTTCTGAGGCAGCATCAAAATCACAATATGTGAGCCATGCATATTCATTTCTTAGATACAAAGCACAAGAACAATTAATTCAACATACACGTAGCTTAGGTCAAATTTTGTGCAAGCTTTTCTTACTCATATTAAGAGCAATCTTTTTTATGCATCTCAAGTTTTCAAATTAATGGAGAATGTTCAACTTAATCAAAGCTGGAAATTGTTGGTGTTAATTTATGTAGCAAATCAAGAAATCCTTTTAAGCATGCATCTTGTTTTGGTCCTGTTTTTGAATAGGAGACTACTTGATTTGATGTAATTGGAGATATAATGTAACTCCAACTCTATGTAGCTTTTATTTCTATAATTAGAACAACATATTATTTATTTGATTTGAAAAATTACACTTGCAGTTCCAATTGCAAGAATTAGAGAACAACTGTTTGATTTAGTGGACAGTAAGTTGTATTGCAAAGAAATTATTACATTAAAGACTAATATGATATCCTCTTTTAAGTTCATTTATCATACCTCAATTGTTGTAATTGAAACTATAATTAATTTACACGTAATTCCAACTATATGAACTTCTAAAATGCAACTCTAATTACTATAGTTAAATCTATATGTAACTCCAATTATATCAGAACAAACAGTTAAGTTGTTGTTTATTGTAGTTAATTAAATCTCATGTAGTTTCAACTATAGTCATTAAAATAACCCATTATTGAGCTACCTTGCTCTCTCGTGAGAATACCATTTTGTTGTTTTTGGCCTTTGAGTCCTGGGTTAAGTAATACTCCACCAGCGGTAACCCTAGGTCAAGTGTAGCTCCCCAGGATTCCCATGCATTCATCTCCTTCCTCTAAACACTTCTTTTAAGTAGCTGGTCGGTCATAGTGTTGGAAGGAACCCACACTAGAGGACTACAACAAACCAGAGACCAGTCGCCAATTGCACGAACAAACAAACAAAGAGAAGAAAATGAGAACACAAATTTAACGAGGTTAGCAATTGCCTACGTCCTCGGGGCAGAATGAGAGAGAGATCTTATTAAATAATTACACGATACAATACATGAGGACAATACCCCTCTATATTTAGTCAGACAATCCCTGAAGAAAAGAAAACCAATAGATCTGAATTCGAATCAGAAACGAACCCAGAATCATATTAGAAAACTGCAAGATATATGCTCAAAACACGCATCCCGGTCGACCGGTTCAATGCTGTGGTCGACCGGACGGTCAACCCTAGGCTTCTGCGCAACAAGCCCTGCTCTCTGTTAAAACTATAGCACTACAATCGGTCAACCGGGCGGTCGACCGCTTTCTTCATCTGTTGCTGCATCCTTTGAGAGGTCGACTAGGCGGTCAACCGCTATGTTTCTTATGCACGTTTGTGCATGGCCTGTCAACCTGGTCGATTGGCCCTCTGTCATCAGCTGAGAATTGGGCTTCTATAAGCACTGCTGAACTCTGATCTCTATGCTATCTTCTTCGATGAATTAAAAAACTCTAGTAATAAGATTTTACACTCTCTTCCCACAATTCTCCACCTCAGTGAAGATTTCTCAAATCTGAGCCGAACACAATATAGCACCGTGTCGACTCCATCAGGCTGCACCAATGTGATTGCCTACGTACCCCCCGCCCAGGGGATCAAACCATGTGTGGTTCATTCAAACGAGCTCCACTGAGCTCAAGTAACTTGAAGGATAAGGAGTAACTCCTTGCAATGTGCAAACTTCACTCCCGAAACAATCTTGGTAAGCATATCAGTGGGATTCTTCTTCGTATGAATCTTTTGCAACTTGATGTCATCCTCATTAAGAATATCCCGAACAAAATGAAACCTGATGTCAATATGCTTCATTCTTACATGATACACCTGATTTTTTGTCAAATAGATAGCACTCATGCTATCACAATTGATCTTCAGTAGATCCTGATCAATCTCCAAGTCATCAAGCAACTCTTGAAGCCAAATTGCCTCCTTCATAGCCTTCATCATGGCCATATACTCGGCCTCCCTAGTATACAATGCAACAATATACTATAGAATATAATGCTAACTCACCAGTGCTTGGGACAATATAAACACATAACCTGTTGTAGACCAGTGTTTGTCGAGGTCTCCTGCGTAGTCGAAATCAACGTATCTGATACACTCATGCTTACATATAAAATCCTTCTTGAATACCAAATCAACATCTATGCTACCTTTGATGTACTATACAATCCACTTCACCGCCTCCCAATGACCCCTGCCGGAATCGTGTATGTAACTGCTAACCATTAAGAAAACTTGTGACAGATCGGCCTTATACATACCATTGTATACATTAAACTAGCAACTACTAGCATAGGATACGTGAGTCATGTACTCATGCTCTTTAATAGAAGTAGGAGACATATTAGTTTTTAACTTGAAATGAGAAGCCAATGGTGTACTTACAGACTTCGTATCGTCGTCGATGTTGAATTTCTAAAGTACTTTCTTCAAATACCCCTTTTGCATCAAGCTAACCTTGCTATCTTTTCGGTCTCGCTCAATCCCACGCCTAGCACCTTCTCGCTTCACCCAGATCCTTCATCTCGAATTCATAAGACAAGTCCTTTTTCAGTTTATCAATTACAGATCTGCTCTTGGAAGTGATGAACATGTCGTCCACATACAACAGCAGATATATATACTCTCCATCTGGTAGCCTGTTGTAATACTCACATGGGTCGTAATGATTTCGTGTATATCTCTTGACTCTTATGAAGCTGTTAAAATGCTTATGTCATTGCCCTGGTGATTGCTTTAATCTATAAAGTGATTTTTTCTGCTTGCATATCAAATTCTCTTTTCCTGTAGTTCTGAACCTCGTCGGCTGAGACATGTAGATCTCCTCTTCAAGATTGCCATGGAGAAAGGTGGTTTTCACATCGAGCTGATCAAGCTCCAATTCGTATTATGCCACTAGTGCCAGTAAAATCTGAATAGACGAGTGCTTCACAATGGGTGAGAATATCTCGTTGTAGTCAATGCCTTCTCGCTGCACATAGCATTTAACTACCAATCTGGCTTTATAGCGTATAATATCACAATAAAGAGATTCTTGTTTCTTTCCAAATATCTACTTACTACCGATCGCCTTCTTTCCCTTGGGCAACTCCGACAATTCTCAAGTTTTTCGTTCTTGTGTAGAGAACTCATCTCTTCCATCATGACATCCTTTCACATCTTGGACTCTGAACTGATTTCAGCTTTCCTATATGTAGACAGGATCGATTCCTCAACGACTGGGATAGTATAGGCCACAATCATATTAGTAGTGAGCCAACTGGGCTTACGTAGATTTCTTCGGGCTCTTCCAACTGTAAAGGATTCTTGGATATCACCCATAGTCTGTCCTTGATCCTCATCATCATCAGCATCATGTTAGCTACATGATCACCACCTTGTGTCACCGCGGATATGATCTCAAATGATATTGATCTTTCTAGAGAAGGTGAAGTAGCGTCACTCTCTACCTGCTGCGATATCCTGTCGGTCGTTTCACTCTCCACCGGCTGAGAGTTTATAGGTTTCATCATTGAAGCCTCGTCAAACGTGACATATGTGCTCAAGATAAAAAATTTGTCCTTCGAATCCCAAATTTTGTAGTTTTTTACGCCTTTCTTGAATCCTACAAATATGCCCTCCTTGCTCTCGGGCTTAACATGTCTTTCTTGATATGGTAACAGGCCGGACATCAAAATACCTGTAGCAAATCATAATCTTGAGCAACTCTTCCTGACCAAACTTCCAAAGGAGTTTTACCTCCTATCACAGACAAAGACAACCTATTAACGAGATAGCAAGCATAGCCAATGCCTCCGCCCAAAAGGATTTTGATATACCAGTGTTGGATAACATGCATCAGACCTTCTCTAGAAAGGTCATGTTCATCCTTTAAGCTACCCTATTTTGTTGCAGTGTTTCTCTTACTGTGAAGTACCTTTCTATACCCTCATCGTGGCATAACTGTAGGAAAGGATCGCTTGTGTACTCTCCTCTATTGTCTGAACAGAGTACCTTGATCTTTCTTTCCGTGTTCTTCTCCATATTCTTTTTTCACTCCATAAACAACTCTAAGACTCCTCCTTTGTGCTTCATGGTATATACCCAATATCACCTAGAGTAATCATCTATAAAAAATACAAAGTAGTGGTTACCTCCAATAGATGCAAATTTGGTAGGTTTTCAAACATCTGTGTGAACATAATCTAGAATCCTCTCAGTGCATGAGTCGCGGAGCCAAATTTCACTTTCGTCTTTTTTTCGATGACGAAATACTCACAAAAATTCAATTTGCAGGTTTTGATACCTTCAATAAACCTTACTTTCCTAGAGCTTGCAAAGACTTTTCTGTTGGCCCAGAGGCCTTCCACTCTAGTTTTGATGATGATTAACTCATGTAGTTATGTGTACTAATAATCTTGTGATGTTTAGTTTCAGATCTTTAGCCAAGATATTAGTTGGTGATTAGCTTCAACGAAGGAGTTTCGAAGCTTTCACATGGTAATTCAAGAGCTCGAGCATCAAGATCATATATAGCACTCATTGGAGTCAAGCTCGGTGGATCACGGGTTTGGATCGAGTCGACTTGAAGACGGCGTTCGTCAAGAAGACTTCGGTACCTATAGTTTAGTTTGTGCTTTAGATCCATGTGTAAAGATTAGAATAGTATGATATGCTCAAGTTCACAACACACACGTTTTTATGTTTTGATTTTGGTTTTCGGTTTGATTGGTTTAACCGATCTTGGTTTTCATGAATAGATAAGTATCAAAACAAGTTTACATGTGTTTATGTATATTAGACATGTTCTATATACATGTATGCTTCATATCCTAGACAAACATAATTTGATATACCTATTCATGTGTTTTAGGTTTTGTGTTTTAACAAAACATAATTTTTGGAAATAAAGTCAAAAACTATGATATGTATATGTTTCTTGTATATTGGATTTTTATCCATATGCATCATGCTTCAAAGTATTTAAATATCATGTTTTTGTATTTGAATGAGTTTTGAAAAAATCAGATTTTCTATTGAAAAATTCAAGTTTGGAAAAATACAGGTTTTGGTTTTCGGCAATATTTTCTTAACACAAAAATGGTTCAAAATGTTTGAAATTTGTGTTGAAATTTTTAACACAAGTTTATATTTCAAGGTATAATGATAAAACTATTTTTGTGGAATTTTAGAGATTTTATGGGAATTTTTAAGCCATTAAAAACCTAAGTTTTCAATACCTAAATCTGAGCTGCCAGGCTCTGGCGGTCGACCGCACGGTCGACCGGACCGGGAGCCGGTCGACCGTAGCGGTCAACCGGACGTGCACAGATACGTGCACGCAGCCAGACCATTGAGCCGGTCGACCGAGCGGTCGACCGACTGTGAGCAACCCACTCTCGGGTTTGCTCCGGTCGACCGAGCGATCGACCGACCAGAGAGCCGTTGTTCTCTGGTTCTGGGCACGGTCGACCGGGCGGTCGACCGGTAGCTGCTAACGGTCAAAGATTGACCGTTGGCCGGTCGACCGGAAGGTCATATCTGCCTAAAATAGCTGCCAACGGCTATATTTTTAAGAGACTATAAAAACCCCATTTGTGACCAGTTTTCACTAAGAATTTTTGGGCTAAAATTTCTGAGCTTTCTCTAGTGTTTATACAAGTTTGAAAAGAGTTTCTTTGTGCCAAAAAGATCAATCTTTACTGTTTTTAAAAGTGTTTCATTATTTCAAAGAAAAATAGTCTTTTGGGAATTTGTTTTGGTCTAATCATTCTATATCTTTGTGGAGATTTCCCAAGTGATTTTTTTTTGTTTTAAACACTTTGTTTTCCACACTTGAGCTTCATTCTATCCTATCTATAGGGTCTTTGTGTTTGTGAGAAAAAGAGATTGGTTTGTGATCTTTTGATCACCAAGTTGTAAACCCTATTTTTGCTTGGCTTTGTGCCTTTCCCTCATAGAGTTAAGGAGGTTGTGTAAGTGGGTTGCATCCCTCTAGTTGTGAGGTGATCCTTGTGTAGCTTTGTGCTTATCTCTCAAGTTGTGAGGTGATTGTTTTGGTTGGCTTGGTGTTTTGCCTCTAGTGAGAGGTTGTGGTTGTAAAGAGAGGAGTTGGGTACTCCTAGTTATTGTATTGCCCCAAATCCTCGGTGGAGGTTCCCTGTGTGGGAGTTCTTTGTGGACAAGCTAGTGGATTCGAAATCCTTCTAGGTGAAGGCGGGGATGTAGAGCTGGGTGCTCGAACCTCGAAACAAATCTTGTTGTTTGCGCTTGATCCATTGACTCCTCTCTCTCTCTCTCTTTGTATTGTGCCTTGCATTATTTCATATTGATCATTCGTATTTATATGCTTGGCTTGGTTGTGTGTGCATCTCTTATTGGTTGCATTAAGTGTAATTGCAATTAGTTTTTAAATTCCGCATTTAGTTCATTGATTAGCATTATCACCTATTCACCCCCCTCTAGGTGATTTCATTTTCTCCTATATGTTCGAGTCTCATATGCCAAAGCCGGGTGCAATCAACATCTGAATTTATAGAAATCACCACTTGCCCTATACCATACTATCCTTCAAGTAGTATAAGTTATTGCATCAGACGCCATTAAAAACAACTATCGAACCTCTAGTCTACTTGAGAATACCATTTATAATAGATACTTCAAGACCCAATGCTTTCAAGGCACCAGCAGAGATAAGATTCCTTTTCAATTGAGGTACATACCTCACTTTCTTCAATTCCCGCACCATCCCATCAAACATCTTGATAAGGACTGTACCTATCCCTTCCATGTTACATGAACGATCATCACTCATGACAACAGAACAACCATCTGGTTTCTCAAAACTTGAAAATCAATCCCTATTTGGGACATACATGATAATAGCTCATGTATCTAGCATCCACTCAGAATCACCTGAGTACCAATAATAGGAGTAGTGACTGAGAAAGAGAATACAGTTGAATCTGAGTTTGATCCACCTGCTTGTGAAGTACTACCCGATTAGGCATTGATCACCTGTGCGAGATTTGCCTCGGTCTTCGACTTATTCTTCTTATCTTTGATCCTTCGACAATCAACCTTCCAGTGTCCTAACTCTTTGTAGAAGGTGCACTGGTTTTTCTTCAGATCTCTGAAATCTGATCTAGACTTTGATCTACTACGTTCGCCTTTACCCTTCCGACTGAAACTTCTGCCTCTTACCGTTAATGCTTCGGTGATGTACTCTTAAAAGACTCTTTGTCTTTCCTTCTTAATTCATGATTAACAAAAGCTGAAGAAATCTCATGATAGCTAAGTGATTGTTTATCATTGATTAGAGTGAGGACGAAAGTCTCGTAGTCATCGTCAGAAAGAGAACTCAACAGAATCAATACCTTGTCCTCCTCTTCGATCAACACATCCATGTTGGCTAAACCAGTAAGAAGTTTTGTGTAGTGGTTCATGTGTTCCCCGATCGAGATTCTTTTCTTCAATTGGAAGCGATAAAGCCTCTTCTTCAGTGAAGAGAAAGCGATTTTCAACGCTCTTTGTCAGGTACTTGCTCTCTAGAATCGTCCATATCTTCCTTGCGAAAGTCTTGGTCATCACATGGTACTTTATATCTTGTGTTAAACAAGATCTTATCATGTCACACATCGTCTTGTTCATCTTATCCCAGTCCTTCTCGGATGTCTCCTCTAGATTTTCTTCCACATGTAGAGAGTCTTCGAGGTTTGATGTTGTCAGGGTATCCATCATCTCACATCTCCACATCTCGAAATTGTTCGTGTCATCAAATTTCATGACATCAATCTTTGTCTGAAGATGACTCACGGATTTTACCGATGATTAACTATCTCTGGCCATCTCTGTTGGCCCAAAGGCCTAGCACTCTAGTTTTGATGATGATCGACTCATATAGTTATAGTACTAATGATCTTGTGTCTATTTAGTCTCAGATTCATGATCAAGATCTTAGTAGGTGTGTAGCTTCAACAAAGGATTTAAAGTCAAGTTTTGGAGCTATCACGGTTTGATTCAAGAGCTTGTGCATCAAGACCACATCAAGTACTCAAGAGGAGTCTAGCTCTATGGATCAAGTTTGGACCAAGTCAAGAAGAGGAGAAGACTTCAAGTGAAGACTTCAAGATCAAGGCTTGTGTCTAGGTTTGTTTTTATAAGATTTTGTTTTAGTTAAAATGTAAAGGATAGAATAGTTGGTGGATTGCTCAAGTATATCATATACACACACACTCTTGATTTAGATGAGTTTTCATAAAAGAATTTTTATTTTAGAAAAATACAAAAGAGTTTTCTTTTTGAAAAATACCGTTTTGATTTTTGGTATTCAAAGTATATATGTTTTAACCAAAATCAAATTTATAGCTTATTGTCAAAAACATAGATATTTCATCATGTATGTGTAGTGGATCATATCCATACACTCTATGCTTTCAAAGAGTTTAAAATATATTGTTTTTGTATTTGGAGAATTTTTGGAAAAACCACTTTTGGAAAAATACAGTTTTCGTTTTTAGCCAAAATTTCTAAGTTACAAAAATAGTTCAAATTGTTTGTAACATGTCTTGATTTTGCTCAAGCATGTTTGATTATCATAGTATAATGTTAAAACTATTTTTGTAGATTTTTGGTAATTTTATGGGATTTTAATTGAGCCAAAATAACCAAGTTTTTCAATCCCTATTTGACCTGACCTGGCTTCTGTCGGTCGACCGGACCGGTCGACCGAACTTGAAGTCGGTCGACCGAGTTGGTCGACCGACGTGCACAGAACGTGCACGCCAGCTTGGCTGGAGGGCCGGTCGACCGGGTCGGTCGACCGCCAGAGAGCTCTGCTCTCTGGAAAGCCCCGGTCGACCAGGCCGGTCGACCGAACAGAGAGTCTGCTCTCTGTATCCAGGCCTCGGTCGACCGGGCCGGTCGACCGATGGCACAACGGTCAGAAATCTGACCGTTGGCCGGTCGACCGGGCGGTCGACCGACAGGTCAATCTGGCTCTCAACGGCTAGTTTTTTCTAGCCCTATAAATTGGGGCTTTTGGGGGCTGCTTTAGTTAAGAATTTGGAGATTTTAAAGATAGTTTTTCTTACTCTATTAAGAGGTTTTCTCCACTCATTTGAAAGCAAATATTTCCAATCAAAAAGGGAGTTTATCAAGAGTGTTTCAAAGTGATTTTCTTGAGTTTTCCTCCACCATTTCAATCCTAGGTTTCTCACACAACACTTGAGCTATCCATTACTATATCTACCTATAGGGTCTTTCTTGTGAGAGGATTTTAGGTGATCAAAGTGTTGTGATCACCAAAGTTCATCTTTGCACTTTGAGGAGGCGGACTTGTGGGTTCGTGGTGTTTCGAGTTCGAGTGTGAACTCTTTGTTTGAGGTGCGGCCTCGGCGAGCTTGTGGGCTTGCGGTGTGTACGGGACTAGAGAGTCCAAGAGTTCTAGTGGGAACTCCTTGTAGGTGTTGCGACACCGAGTGATCCGGTGGGATCGTTTATAGTGGAAAATCCTTCATAGTGTTGAAGGCGGGGATGTAGAGCAAGTGTGCTCGAACCTCGAAACAAATATCCCGTGTTTGCGATTGCTCTCTCTCTATCTCTTGTCTTTATATCTTACATGCTCATATTGTCTTTATCTTTATATGCTTGATATATTGTGTACTTTATTGATATATGCTTGGGGATTGTTTGCTAACACTTGTATTAAACCAAGAGAGCCAACGCGGCACCTCAACTCTTATTTAGAGGAATCTTGAGGAGTTAGTCCAGAGCCCTTCACGGGGAATCCGGCTACACTCTTGTATTATATGTGGTGTTTAGTTTAAGAAGTTTTAGTTTGCATCATATAAGTTTTAATTCCGCATTATTGACCATTAGATTAGCTTATCACCTATTCACCCCCCCTAGGTGACTTACAATCTCCTCAGTAGATTCCTCAAAACAATGCGAAAAATGCTTAGTAAAAATAAATTCAAATAGGAAAGATCAGACCTTCACCTTCAAACGAAACTGTAGACAGTCTCCAAAGCGTTTTGCTTCACTCGAACGAAACTCCTCGTCGAAACCCGAAAAGCTCTGATACCACTTATTGGGAGGAACCAACACCTGAAGATTACAACACACCAGATACTAGTCACCAATTGCACGAAGAAACAAACAAATGGAAGAAAGCGAGAACACAAATTTAACGAGGTTCCACAATTTCCAACGCCCTCGGGGGCAGAAGGGGAGAGATATCTTATTAAACAATCAATTATGTGATACAATACATGGGGATAATACCCCTCTATATATAGCCAGAGAATCCTTAAAGAAAAGAAAACCAACAGATCTGAATTCGGATCAGAAACGAACCCAGAATCATATTAGAAAACTGCCAGAAATACACCAAGAACATGCATCCCGGTCGACCGGCCAGTCGATCGGCACCATGCTACAGTTTACCGCCCACTACGCTTCTGCGCAATAAACCAGGCTATCTGTTAAAACTCTGGCACTATAGTCGGTCGACCGACTTCTTCAGCTGTTATTGCTTTTTTTTAGCAATCGACCCTATGTTCTTTGTGCACGTTTGTGCATGGCGGCGTCGACCGGCCCTCTGTCTTCAGCTGAGGCTTCTAAAGCACCGCTGAACTTCGATCTCTGTGTTATCTTTCCGATGAATTAAAAAACTCTGCTAATAAGACTTTACACACTCTCCCCACACATAGAACATAATTAATTCTACAGTACTCTATATTTTGTGTCAACCATGATTAGGTTCATTATCAGCATTAAATCTGTATTATTATTGTTTTATCTCTCTCGTAAGTAAGATTGTGGCAGACATACTAATATAATGTGAAGGTTATTGCGCCTAGTACATAATATAACTGTTGTGGGAGTGAACAGAATTTCCTTCCTTTTGGGGAAATTAAGTTGAGATGGAGACAAAGGAAAGCGCCTGGTACTATCTGCTGAAAGAGTTAAAGTGAGACAAAAAGGAAAGTTCCTTGCACGTACTATTTGTTGTCTCATTATTGCACGTATTATATATATTTGCCTCTCTAACATTAACTATTACTTTTTAATTCCTATATTTTATGACAGAGTCAATAAATAGCTAATTTAATTTACTAGCTACCAAAGTCACGATAGATTTTAACTTGCTACTTATCTGAATTAATGTTTCACAAACATAATTAGAGCATCAGTTGATAAAAGAAAAGAAAAGAAAAGAAAAAATATCGCTTAGCTTGCACATGATTCTTCGGCTTATATAAAGTCCAAATAGTATGATTTTTTTTCATGATATGATAATTGAATAGAGCATATATCTCAAATTCCTAATTAATTCGTAGAAGAATATATTCTAGATAAATATAACTCTAAACAGAGTTTTTCTTTTAAGATATACAAAATATTTTTTTTGAAGAACAATTGGACGCCTTAACATGGCTTTTACTGTGCAATTATACAATCTTATTTTACATTATTTTATGTTTTTATTCTTTTGTGCATGCTTGCTTAATAACCTGTCAGGACAGGGTTTATGCACATGTAGGAGTATTTGATAAGAAAACAAGTCAGTAGAAATTAGTAGTTGACAAAAATATCAAAAGTGAGTTTTGTCAGTATATTTCCATTAGCTGTTGAATTAAATAATTAGTAACTGTAATTTCCATCCTGCTAAATATCTCTGCCTTTCAATTTTTTTTGCTCTTTTGAGTAACAGAATGGAGATTACCATCCAGTCTGCACACACTCATCATTAATTACCCAGATCAAATTTGTCATTTGACAACTGTGAAGATTGAACCTGATATTTTCTTTGAGAGGGAAGAATATTATCAGCTGGCTAACCCACTGGTATTTTTTTTTATAGTTCATTGGTGTCTTCCAAATGAGAAGAAATATGTTAATCAATTTAAGAGGTATAACAGGAATCTGCCTGCGTGTCTGTACTTACCATATATTTTACTCAAATTATCTTATTAATTCTCCACACCTACGCATCTTACGCGTGAGAAGAAGCTAACAAGAAGCTGTAAATGCAATTTACAGATTGAACGTCTTTGTTAGGGGTATATAAACAAATACAAAGACTTGGAATATTGCAGTTTGGTCCTATTTAATTTTCCCGCGGAGGCTATATTCAAAACAATAATAATATAAAATTAAAAAAATTAAACTGAATAAATTGGTGGGAGAGCTTCATTCATTTGGTGTTGCTCTCGCATAATCCTCACGAACTATAGGCCCCCAATTAGTGCCTCCTGAGTTCAATTGCTCCGAGGAAGACGATGATCCATCGCCTCCCTCCCTCCCTGCATCCATGTCTGCAAACCAGTCGCTCCGTCTCCCCCTTGGCATCTTGGCCCGTCGCCAGCTGATTCAGACGAGAAGAAGGCCCTTGCGGAAGAGGTACACCCATGCCCTTGCTCTCATTTGAGTTCTTTGAATTTGGGAGGGCTTTGTTGCTATTATTTCTTCCTTTTTCTCTTGCTGCATAGTGGCGATATAAGATTTATAAACTAAAATATTAATTGAGATAGATTTGTGTCCTTCCAAAAAGATTTGAGCCCGAATCCTTCCCACTCAAATTCAACACTCCGACGTTCGAATACAAGATCCACTCCGTTAAAATTAATCTATATTATTTCAAGTATCTATAAACCAAAAATCAAGTGTTTTGAATATTTTTGCCCATGCATCAAGTAGGGAAAAAACGGACGGCCTAAATAATGAGTTGGTTAGTTTAACAGTGTAGAACATTTGAAAACTAACAAAAATTAGTTTGTAGGGGTTTTTAAATGTTTAGGTCAAAATGAAATGGCCGGATGGATAATTTGTATGTCTAAAAATATAGATCTAACCAACTCACTACTTTCGGCCGTCCATTTTGCGCCGCTTGATGTATGGGCAAAAAGTATTCAAAACATTTGATTTTTTGTTTATAAATATTTGAAATAATATAGATCATTTTCAACGGGGTGGATCTTATAATCGAATGTCGGAAGGTTGAATTTCAGTGGGAAGGATTCGGTCTCAAATACTTTTAAAAGGACACAAGTCTATCTCATATTAATTATTATTTTAGGTTTAATTTGAGTTAAGATATAGCATAAATGAAATTGACTGATTGTAATATTCGAAGATGATTTTTTTTTTTTTAACAAAGGCTGCAGTGGGCGCTTGATCCTGAGACTCCCTATAACTCGCTCTCACAACTTCTCAGTGGCTAGGTAGGTTGGGTTGAATCGGTTTCATGAGGGTATGACCTGATCCGATTATTCGGTTCTAAGCTGATTTGTGATATTACGGATTTGGATCAACCGCTTACGATTTCGCGTCATAAATGAGTCAACCACATGTTAATTGCTATTTTAGGTTTAATTGTGTTAAAACATAGCATAAATGAAATTGACTAATTGTAATATTCGAAGCTGCAGACTTTTTTAAAGAACAAAGGCTGCAGTCGATCAGTACTTGAATCTGGGACTCCCTATAACTCCAACCATCCATGTTTAAAATGGGGCGAGAAACATGAGATAAGAGAGCTGAGTTATGTTACAAGAGCATGTAGCTAAAGCCAGCAGATCATTCATGAATTAAAGAATGTTTATTACATATTAGAGGAGGATCTGGATTTAAACGTTCGTTGTTGTGCTAATAATCATGTTCTAAAACAGTAGGAAATTAAGAGTTGTTGTAGTGACAGAAGTTCTAAAACTGCATTAATTAGACCTACATAATTTCTTAATTTCACAATTAGTGTCATGAACTCAAACACAGTACTCAAAAGTCTACAATTGATATTCACAAAGAAAATCCAGGCCAAATTAAGATCCCTTTTCTATTTTGTTTTTCGTTTTCCACAGTTATTAATTATTGCGTTCTCTATAAAACTGCAATAAAATTTCATCAGATCAGATCAAGCAATGAAGACGGTCATATATATAGTTTCCGTTTTATTTTCAAAATGAAATTGAGGTCGTAAACTAAAAGTACAAAACAGTAACCAACATTAGATACCAAACATATAGTTTTTCCCCTTAGTTTTCTCCTAATTACATGCCAATGTCGGAAAGATCAGTGTGACTAAAATCTTCTTCAATCATATTTCTAATCATAACGGCTGTCTTTCCATCCTTTATCACTGAAATCCAAGCTCCCGAAATCTTTTTGGAGAAATCATCAGCGAAATCCCATCCTTCGAGTGCTGCTGCAGTAGCTGCAGTAGATGGACCTCCAGCATAATTAGGGTTTGCAGCAGCCATTTGAAGTACTGGTGCCTCCTCAGGCTTAGATTGAAACAGAAGTACTCCTTCCCCATTACGTTTAGGTTTTTTCTTCGGCCTCTTCTCATTGATGGGGATACACAGAGACTGCTCGTTATGCTGCACATCAAAAGGAAATTGTCAGTATATATCGAGGTACATTTGAAGAATTTTAAACAGCAACCAGCAATCAATATCTAGCATATATATAGTTTTTCTCCCTTAGTTTTCTCCTAATTACTGTAGCATTCACTACTGTGAATGCTACATGACAATATCGGAAAGATTGGTGTCACTAAAATCTTCTTCAATCATATCTATGATCACCTTACATCCTCCTTCACTGAAATCCAAACTCCCGGAATCATATGTAGTCATGTCTCCAAAACCGAACCAACCTAACTTTGAGGCATCATCGTTAGGATCCCAAGCCTCCAACGCCCCGAGCAGTGCAGTTGGTGGACCTGTGGCAGCATTATTAGGGTTCGGAGCTCCAGGCATTTGAAGTAGTACCGGTGCCTCCTCATGATCAGGCTCGGATTGAACTTGATCAACTCCTTCCCCATTACGGTTAGATTTCCTCCTCGGCCTCTTCTCATAGATAATACACACAGAATGCTCATTAAGCTGCATGTTAACATCAGAAGGAAATTATATATAATTAATTACATATCAAGGTACCAACACTTGGAGATCTTGATCAAGATAATTTATTTCTTGATTTATTTAGCACAGAAATGAATTAAAGATGGTAAAGTTGTGATCATGGTACTTACACCCCGGGATTTGTATGTGTATTCCCTTAAGCCCAAATTTGGCCCTTGTTCACGCCCTCCATTCCTTCTTGGCCTGTAATCGTACTTGATCTTGTAACCAATGATTTGGTTCCCACCTTCGTTGTAGATCTCCATTGTTTCTCTTAAATGCCAGGTTCCGTGATCACTTGTGCGGTGTGGATTTGTTCCGATCAAGTAGTCTGGATAAGAATTAACAAACCAGACCTCTGTGCTAACCACTCCCTCTTGTGTAGCAACTATAGGCAATATATATACATTAATATTGTGCACACACCAAAAGTTCAGTTGCGGGCACTGCATATATACATATATGCTTGTGCATCAAACCTGAATTTCATGGCAAAACTATTACTTATGAAATTATGCTAGGATCATATAGGTAGTTGGAGTTTTGTGAAAGTAACTAATAAACGAATTGCTCGGCTACTGGTTTTAGAGAACACAAGGATTAATTGTGTGACAAAATCAGAAACTACACTTCATGATTAGGTCACTACATACATAAATATGCATTATATATAGTTAAATCTCCTCAGGTTTTAGAGAACACAAGAACTAGTAACTGTGGCAAAACCAAAAAAGGAAGTATCTTCGTCTCCTGACTTTGTGAAGACTAACTGTAGCCTTTTGAGTGAGTTTGAGATTATGGCAATAATACTTGTGAAATTAAGAAATGTTATCAAGGCTTGACGCGGTTTTAGGACATTCAGCACCAGATCAACAACTCTTAATTCCTAGCTAGGTGTATAGATTGTTGAAGACGATGGCTTAATGCAATTTTAGGTCGACATCAACGAGATGCGGAAACTTTTGTTTGTAAGAGATCAGAAAGAAAGAGAAGAGGACCTAGATGAAAGGGAGAAGAGAAGAAAGTGCAGAGCACACGTCGGGGGAGAACACACGCTACCAAATTCAAGAAGCTTTATAAGAACTTACCAGCTTCTTGGTTAAGAGAGAGGAGAGTACTAGAAGAAAGAAGCAACCTTTGGGCAGATGTGAAACTTTAGTTTGTGAGAGAAAAAGAAAGAAAGAAGAGCAGTAGATGAAAGGGAGAGAGAAGAGAAGGTGAGAACCCTACGAAAAGATAAAAAAGATAGTGAAGCGCGCGCAAGAGACTCTTCCCACTGTTTTCCTCTCAAAAGATCAAAAAGATAGGAACTTTGAGGCAGGATGTGTGAAACTACAGTTCGCGCGAGCGAGCGAGCGCGCGCGCGCGCGCGCGCGAGAGAGAGAGAGAGAGAGAGAGAGAGAGAGAGATTACCTGATTGAAGGAGGGTTTTTGGATCTTCCGTGAAGAGGCCGGTGATTCCTCTTCCTGGCCGCCGCGACAAGTCGAGCAGAGTGTCATGTAGAGCTCCGATGATCTCCCTGTCCCTCATCTCCACTGCACCACCCGGCCTCCTCATTTTCTGTGTATATGTTCTCACACTGCTGCTTGCTTGCTTCACTCCCTCTCTCTCTCTCTCTCCCCCCTTAATATTTGGTCTCCGCTTATTCTATTTCTTTTAGATTAGTTATGTGTTTGAGCCAACAATAATATACATTGTTAATGTTATAAAAGGATAATCTCATATTGATTCATGAAATGATCTCTTTTATAATATTTTAAAAAATCTAAAAGTTTTAAAACTTTATTTTTTTTTGTGTGTCTGTAATCTCACCCAGCCTCCTCATTTTGTGTGTATATATTCTCACCCAGCGGCTTGCTTGCTTCACTCCCTTTCTCTCTCCCGCTTAATATTTGATCGGCAAATGAATGGTGGGTGTGGGACTCTTGCTTATTCTATTTTTTTTTAGATTAGTTATGTGTTTGAGCCAACAATACATGTTAATATACGTGTTAATGTTATAAAAACGTCAATTTCGTGTTGATCTATGAAATGGCCTCTTTTATAATATTTTAAAAAGTCTAAAAATTTTAAAATTTTATTTTTTTTGAAATCCGACATCTTATTCATATATCAGTATATGTATGTGCACACTCGAATTCATTTTTTTTTTAAGAAGACAAAAGTTCTACGGAAAAAGGGGGAAAAGGGGGGCGGGGATCTGAGGCGGGTGGCGGCAAGTTTTGCCTTGCAAAAGTGTAAGTTAGGAGAATCATGTGTACAAGATTTTTAAGAAAAGGCAGCAGATATCTGGGGCTAGACTCTCTCTCTCCCTCTCTCTCTCTCCTGTTTGACGAAAGCTCCAACGTCTCCGAGCTGGGTCCACATATTTGTGGAGCCCTTGCCTCTGTGTGTAGAAGATTCTTAGCTAGAGAGAGAGAGTCCAAGGGTGCTACCTCGGCACCACCATGTATCAAAGTTTTTGGAACGTCCCCTTCCTCTTTCAGATTCTGGGTCTCAACAGAACATCTCTCCACTGCACCACGCCGCCTCCTCATCTTGGGTGCGTATACTCACTTGACTGCAAAATTTCAAGGGGTGCGTGTGGGACCAGGCTGACTCCATTGTCTGCTTAAGTCAATAGGAAAACTCTACGTGGCGCTCTGAATTGGGGTGCTTGCATGTGGGGAAAAGAGCTGAAGGCTATTTCCCCTTGATCTTTTTTTCTATTGAGAGGTGTCGCTGTTCGTAAGGATATTATTGGTCCGCATTGCCGTAAATTGCTCGTCATGAATGATGTCAGTCAAAATACATCCTTCAATGAGAAGGAAGGATATCGGGGCTAAGATTCTGGCCCACACAAAATATTCTGTCTCTATCTCTCTCTTGTGCCGGCTGAGAATCGGAGATTCACTGTCGGCAAATGTGCCTCATGTGCACGTCACCTGATAATGTCATCTTTTCCTTTTTGACGTTTTGTAAAAAAGTTGTTTTAAAAAAATGACATGCTCATGATTAGCAAAAATAAGTAAGAAAAGAAATAAATAAATGTTTAAGCCCTTAAGAAAAATAGTTTTTTTTTCTATTTTTTTGGAGAATTTATTTGTCAACGCACACATATGTGAAAAAAAAAAAAAAAACTAAAGAAACTTATAACAGTTAGATGTAGTTTTAAAAATGTCTAAGAAAAATATGGCAAAAACCATTTTGTGCTTGAAGACAAACAAAGGATAATACTTGGATGCATATTCAAAAGTTAACGGTGTGAGAACATTTTATGCTATTCGATTTGGCTCTTTGTATTATAAATATGTGCAAGCATAAAAAGAAAACTAACATACAAAAAGAAAATCATCTTCTTCATGGCACAAATATACTTGTAAAAGATGATTTTATATGATTTATCTTCAAACATCTCATAAAAAAAGAAAATCATTTTCTTCTCTCACTATATTATTTGGGGAAAAATAATCTTCTCTGTTTGAATTGACATAATGCAAGTCTTTGTGTTAGAACAAACTTCTGTGTTATTTCAAAAATCTCACCAATTGTCGAATAAATGTACTGAAGTGAAGAAATCAATGGGAAGAGGGCTGAAAAAGTCGAAATTGATGGCTTCATTAGGCTTATTTTAACAAGCCCTAAACTTTACTTAACCAAATCAAAATTATTTCAATTGGACTCAAAAAAGAAAAAATTGTCTGACTCTCCGACAAAAAAACAACATTAAAAATAATTGAACCCCGGGGCCCACACCAAAAAATTAACCGTTACAAGTTACACCCAACAACATCCCCTCAAAAACCCCAACGGTCCCCCTCCCTCTCCCCCTCCCCGCTCTCTCTCTCTCTCTCTCTCTTCAAGAACCCATCGGAAAAAAAACCTAATTGAGATCAAAATCAAGATCAAGATCCCTCCTTTTCGATCCCAAAACCCTTTCCATGGCGATAGCAACAAACCCAACAAAAATCCCAATCAAAGCCCATCCCAGTCCAGAGAACTCCGACCCATATGTCTCCCCCTCCCCGCAACCCCTTCACAAAAACCCACGAGGACTCCATTGATAAAATCTTCATCAAAGCCCAAAAAACCCATGTCCTTGGCCCTTCAGACCCTGTCCCAGGTCCGATCCCCTCCTCCTCCCCCTGCTCCCCAACAGCAACAGAGGAAGTTCATCGTCGCGAAGAAGACGAACAAGAACCCAATAAAGGGCGAGGAAAGCAAGGATTTTGATCCCAAGAAGTGTCAGCAAGCGGCTTACGAGGCCCTCAGGGAATCACAGGAGGAATTCTTTAGAAAAGATCGCGGTGGGTCGAAGGAGGAGAAGGAAGAGAAATTGGAGGTAATGAGGTGCAGAGGATGAAGAACTTGGTGATGGAGGAGGCTCTGAGTTGTGTACCAGAGCCCGGGTCGGGGAGGGTGAAGCATTTGGTGAAGGCTTTTGAGAGACTGCTCTAGATTTCGGATGAGAATGAGGGGGAGAAGTCTAGGAGTGAGGGGACGATGGCTAGGGTGATAAATTGGGAGGTGCCCGGGTTGCGAGAACCAATTATGAAGGGGCTGGAGAGCGTGAAGAACGACGAGGGTGGTTTTCGCTCGGTCTTCTCTTCAGCGGAGTTTGAGAAAGATTCGAGGTTGTATTCATCATTGGAAAGCAATGGGGATAGGCTAGTGATAATCAGATTCTTCTACAATTTTTGATTTTTTTCCCCCTTCTTTTATATTATGGTTTTGATTTGTTGTGTTATTTTATAGATTGAGCTTGGGGAGGAGAATTTCCAATGGCAGCCGAAGGAGCCGGCGCAATGTAAAATCTGATCCCATATTTCATTCATTTTACTTCAGTATATCATCAATTAAAATTGGGAATTTTGTGAAAGTTAATTTATTTATTGGATTGGATATTGTTTTTGCTGTCCAGAGTCTGGATTCTTCGAGAAGGAGTTGGAACAAGAAGCTGAAGATGATAAGTCAACAGCCATTCAAGTTGAGGACTGAGGTATTCTGCCCTTCTAATATCTCAATGTTATTTGCTTTTCTGCATATTCACATATGTCAATAAGAAACTTGTCTAGAATTTGATAATCATTGGATAGAAGCACTCATGGTCCAAAGGGAGTTTCTCTTCGAAGTTTAATGAAGATAGATACTACAAGGAAATGAAATTTGTCCATGTAAATTGAGAACTGTAGTGTGTTAGGATTTTGCTTTATTTTTCAAGAAGAGATGATGGTCTAAGAAAATCCAACTGAGTTGGAGAAGACGATGACTTGAAGCAGAAGAAACAAATCAAGGTGAAACAGTTTTCTTTTCAGGCGATTGTGAGTTTCCTTTTCAGCATGTGTACGAATAGGATCCAATTCCTATTCAATGAAGATTTGTTTCTAAACATTAAGGAGTCTAGAATCCTTCTAAATTAAGGACATCAACATTTATCAAGATTCTTCAACCATCCAAAAGTCAAGATCATCTCATAGTCCAAATAAGAGTTGTATTATAAAATTCTATAAATAAAGATTGTAACCCAGCATTGTAATTATTTCAATCAAGCTGATCTCAAGGGGGAAAAAAAGATAGAGAACACCAAGAAAATCGGAAGGAAACCAAGAAAAGAGTCCTAGCAAGATGAAGGAGCATAAAGATAAGATAATACTTTTTAATCTAGATCTAGATTGAGGAAGGTAAATATACTTGTAGCATCAAGAGAAAGATTAGATCACTTTGTGCCAAGTTTATTAATAAATCTCTCTCAAGTTCTCTCCCCGTGGACGTAAGCCGAGTTTGAGTCGAATTATGTTAAATTCTTGTGTTCTTTCTTTTTTTACTTTTTTATCTAAGTATTGCTAGTTTGTTTTACAATAGTTTTTTTTTTGCAAGTACTGATCATATTACCAAGTTCCGCAAACGTTGATCCTGGGAGTAACAATTGGTATCGTAGAATATCAATTTTCGTTACAACAATTGGTATCAGAGGTAAAGGTTGACGAAGGGCAATATGTCGAAGATATGAAGTTCTATGATAAAGTTCGAGATCGAGAAGCTCAATGACAAAAGAAACTTCAGCTTATGGCAAAAGAGGGTGAAAGCATTGCTAGTGTGACAGGGTCTTCACAATACCTTGCAGGATAAGTCAGCAAAACCTGTAAGTACATCAAATGAGGATTGGGAGGAGATGAATCTAAAGGCGACAAGTACGATCCAACTATGTCTCGTACACAAAGTGATGTACATTATGATGAATGAAAAAACAACTATAGGATTGTGGTCAAGGTTAGAAACGTTGTACAAAATGAAAAACCTCTCCAGCGAGCTGTATCTCAAGAAACAACTATATGGGTTATGCATGAACGAAGGGACAACGGTGTTGGAGCATCTAAACTTCAACAAGGTCATCAGTGAGCTTCTAGTTATTGATGTCAAGATCGACGAGGAGGACAAGGCGTTGATACTTCTCAGTTCGCTTCCAGAGTCATATGATCATATCGTCACCACCATGCTCTACGTGAAGGAAACTCTCATCTTGAAGGAGATCATATCAACTCTCTTATCTAATAAGATTAGGAAAAGACCAAATCAAGAGGAGTAGACAGGATCAGGTTTGGTGGTCATGGGAAAGAAAGGAAGAGGAGAAGGACAAAAGGTGCGGGCTCATCAAAAGAGTGTCACTTTTGAAACAGAGTTCATTGGAAGAATGACTGCAAGCATCGGCAAGAGTGGTTAATGTTGGAATTGAAGAATATAAAGCTGAATCTTCGAGATGAATTATGGCGAGATCCGTTGATCAAATCAACCGGATGATGGTTGGAGTGTGTTCTCCTTCCATTTGTGATGAACGTGGTATATTTACATGTTCAATTCCGACTTTGAATGAATGAGATATTCAAGTCCAAAGATTGCCTAATTCAAAGCCAAAAGGGACTAAATTTAGCTACAAGCATTTAGTCCCACATTGGCCATGTGTTGGAAGCTCATGGGGTATAAATAGAGAAAAATGAGAACAAAGGGCGTGCCCTTTGGGTACTTGGAGTTTTCGCGCGCGAAAAGGAGGGAACTATGCACGTACTTACGTACGTGCGCGCACGCGCGCCGCCGCTGGCGGCGGCGGCGGCGGCCGGCCGGCGCCGGCGCCGGCGCCGGTGGTCCGGGTCCGTGGCTCGTGGTCCGTGGTCCGTGGTCCGGGGTCCGGGTCCGTGGCTCGTGGTCCGTCCGTGGTCCGTGGCCTGGGTTCCCTACCTGGTTCTTTTTGAATCAGGGTCAGTTGGTCCGCGAAAGGTTTCGAATCTCCAACGGGTGTCCGTCCGCGCGAACAGATCCGTCCGTTCGCCAACCGCTGTCGGAAAACCGACAGGGCGGTTGATCGGTTGCGACGGTTCTGTCCGAACCGTCGCAACTGCTGGAATTGGCGGACGAGAATACCCCTCCAGAGCGCTATAAAAAGCGCTCCAGGGGTCCATTCTCAGACACACCAATCCGAAGAATCTTTCTCTCTTCTGAAAGATCTCTCTCTCTCTCTATAAAGTTCTGACTCCGTTCTGAACTGGGCTCCGGCGAATTTCGACTCCTCGAATTCCAGAGCGACTTCCAACAGTGAAGTGGGAATAGACGACTTCCAACGAAGTGGGAATCTGCGACTTCCAAGTGAAGTGGGAATCCGAAGCTACTTCCTAAAGGAGATTCTGACAAAATTCTTCAACCTTCCTACGTCCTCAACAGTGGGTGTTCCTCCAAAAGAGTAAGACAAATATTCATTTGAAATTTGTCGTTATACCGCTGTTTTGCTAATCCTGTGTAGGTACTGGTTGACTACGGTTCGACCGTACGGTGATTTGGTAGTGTTATCCAAATACCGTGAAGAAGTGTTGTATCTTGGGAGACCAGCGTCCATTATCCCGTAAGCACCGGTGCGGGGGACGTAATTGTCTTAAGGAGATTCGCTGTAAGCGTACCTCACTTCAATTACTGTATAAGTGGACTAAGTCCTTTATACAGGGGATATACTTTATAGTATATCGAGATTGACTTAGATTCAGTCTAAGTGAAACTGTATAAGTGGATTAAATCCTTTATACAGGGGATATACTTTACAGTATATTGTGACTGACTTGGATTCAGTCTAATTGGTGCTTAAACCAAGGAAGGAAATTGAAAGGTGGTTCTTAAATTAAGGAACGTTCTATTGAACGGAAAACCTCCCACCTGATATTTGCCGACCTGGCCAATTAGATTGTTGATATCTCAGTGATCTTGATAAGTTGTCAGATTGATTCTTGTTAAGCAGAATACCCAACAATCTTAAGACAATTAATGTTTCTCACTTCTGTTCTGCTTGAACTTGCAGAAAAAATGTCTGAGACAAATCAAGATACCTCCAGCAAGGCAACAAACATACCGCTCCAAGGTTTGATGCCAACTCCACTTCCTAACCCGAAGCCGGAGAAGCCAGGAAAGTTTGATGGCACAGAGTTCAAGAGGTGGCAACAGAAGATGCTCTTCTACTTGACCACTCTATATCTGGCCAAATTCCTGCAGGAGGATCCACCAGAACCCGGAACTGATCGGGATTCAGTCCTTGCATTCGATGCTTGGACACAAGGTGACTTCCTTTGCCGAAATTATGTTCTTAATGGACTGGATGACTCTCTTTACAATGTCTACAGTCCGATTACTACGGCAAAGAAGTTATGGGCCAGTCTTGACAAGAAGTACAAGACTGAAGATGCTGGTACCAAGAAGTTCGTCGTTGGACGATTTCTGGAGTACAAAATGGTGGATAGCAAGACTGTCATCAGTCAGGTGCAAGAGTTCTAACTTATCTTGCACGAGATAGAGGCCGAAGGTATGATTCTTCCTGAAACTTTTCAGGTTGCAACCATCGTGGAGAAGCTCCCCCCTGCGTGGAGAGACTTCAAGAACTACCTGAAGCACAAGAGAAAGGAGCTAAAGTTGGAGGATCTCATTGTGAGGCTTCGTATAGAGGAGGACAACCGCAAGTCCGAGAAAAGGAGCAGCAAGAACTCCTACGAAGCAAAAGCAAATGTGATCGAGGACTCAAAGGGGAAAGCATCTACTTCCAAAAGCTTGAAGAGGAAGAAGCCTTCCCAGGGGTACAAAGGCAAGGCTCAAGACGGCAGAACCATGCGCTTCAAAGGGACCTGTTACATCTGCAACAAAGAAGGTCACAAAGCAAATGAATGCTGCAGCCGTCAAAAGAAGAACAAGAAAAGCCACCCACAGGCCAACATGACCAACCATGAATCACCAAGTCTTTCTGCTGTGGTGTCAGAAGTAAATCTGACAACCAATAACAAAGACTGGTGGGTAGACACGGGAGCTACCAGGCACATCTGCTCGGAGAAATTGTTATTCTCAGAATATCAAAGGTTAGAGCAAGATGAGCAATTATTCATGGGTAATTCAGCTTCCTCAAAGGTTGAAGGAAAGGGCAAGGTCATCCTGAAGTGGACATCGGGCAAAGAGCTTACTCTTAACGATGTCCTTCATGTTCCAGACATCCGAAAGAATCTGATTTCCGGATCTATACTTAGTAAGAAAGGATTTAGAATTGTATTTGAATCCGACAAATTTGTACTTACTAAGGGAGGGATGTATGTGGGAAAGGGTTATCTTGTAGATGGACTTTTCAAAGCCAATGTTGCAGTGGTTGATAAAAAGTCCGTGTATTTGTACCCAAAGCTAATAAAAGGAAAATCTTCTGTTTATTTGCTTGAGTCTCCTATTCTGTGGCATGCTAGATTAGGGCATGTAAATTACAAGTCTTTGAAAAACTTGTCTAATCTGGGATATATTCCTAAACTCAACTTGGAAGAAATTCGCAAGTGTGAGGTTTGTGTTGAGGCCAAGTTGGCTAAAAATTCATTTCACTCAATAGATCGAAATACAGAACCTTTAGGGTTAATTCATAGCGATCTATGTGACTTGAAGTTTATGCCAACTAGAGGCGGTAAAAAGTATTTCATTACTTTTATCGATGACTGTACAAGATACTGTTATGTGTATCTTTTGAACAGTAAGGATGAGGCAATAAATATGTTTACAACATATAAAGCCGAAGTTGAGAATCAACTCAACAAGAAAATCAAGATTCTAAAATCCGATAGAGGCGGAGAATATGAATCAAATGATTTTAGTGAGTTATGTGCTAGTTTTGGTATAATACATCAAACTACAGCACCATACACTCCTCAGCAGAATGGAATTGCTGAACGGAAGAACAGAACTTTGAAGGAGATGGTTAACTCCATGCTCGTAAGTTCTGGAGCTCCGCAGAACTTGTGGGGGGAAGCTCTATTAACTGCAAATCATATTCTAAATAGAGTACCCCACAAGAAACTTGGTCTTATACCATTCGAGTTATGGCATGGAAGGACACCTTCCTACCATTACCTCAAAATGTGGGGGTGCCTTGCAAAGGTGCTGGCACCATTACCCAAAAAGACTAAGTTGGGAGCAAAAACTATAGACTGCATATTCATAGGCTATGCCTTGAATAGTAGTGCCTATAGGTTTCTGGTTCATAAATCAGAAATACCAGATATTCATGTAAACATGATTATCGAATCTCGAAATGCTGTGTTCTTTGAAGATATCTTTCCGTACAAACGGGAAGCAGATAAGACTTCTGGGAAAAGAACACACGAGATGGCGTTCAGGGACGAAAGCCCCGAGGAACCAATTGTTAATGCGGAAATTGAACCAAGAAGAAGTCAGAGATCTAGAATCTCAAAATCTTTTGGTCCAGATTTCATAGCATACGCTATTGAGAGCGAGCCTCAAACATTTAAAGAGGCTATGTCAAACCCAGAAGCACAAATGTGGAAAGAAGCTATAAATAGCGAAATAGAATCCATACTAAGTAATCATACTTGGGAATTGGTAAACTTGCCTCCTGGAAGTAAACCAATTGGGTATAAGTGGATTTTCAAACGAAAATTAAAACCCGATGGATCTATCGATAAGTACAAGGCTAGATTAGTAGCCAAGGGTTATCGGCAAAAAGAAGGACTTGACTACTTCGATACATATTCACCAGTAACAAGAATAACGTCCATTCGGATGTTGATTGCGATTGCAGTATTGCACAACTTAGATATCCATCAAATGGATGTCAAGACTGCATTCTTAAATGGTGAATTAAATGAAGAAATTTATATGGAGCAACCAGAAGGATTTATAGTCAAGAACCAAGAACACAAGGTGTGTAAATTGGTAAAATCCTTATACGGTTTAAAACAGGCTCCAAAACAATGGCATGAGAAATTTGATAGTGTCATGATCAAAGATGGATTCACTATCAATGAATGCGATAAGTGTGTTTACACTAAAACAGTTGGAGATGCATGTATCATTGTTTGTCTTTATGTAGACGACATGTTGATACTTGGGACTAATATTGAGATTATTAAGTCCACTAAAAGAATGTTATCCAACTGTTTTGATATGAAGGATCTGGGGGTTGCTGATGTAATTTTAGGAATTAAAATTACTAGAACACCAGATGGAATCAGTCTATCTCAATCTCACTACGTGGATAAGATGATAAAAAGATTCAAGGATCATGGGATAAAAGAGAATACAAATCCTTTTCTCCCACACGTCCACCTTCATAAGAATGCAGGAACTGGAATACGCCAGTTGGAGTATTCTCAGATTATCGGAAGTCTAATGTATTTAATGAATTGCACTAGACCCGATATTGCTTACGCTGTAAGCAAGTTAAGTAGATATACTAGCAACCCTAGTGATCTACATTGGACCGCTCTACTACGAGTATTAGGTTACGTATCACATACCAAGAAATATGCCTTGAAATATGGAAAGTATCCTCCTGTACTGGAAGGATACAGTGATGCTAATTGGATTGCAGATTCTGAGGAATCAAAATCAACTAGCGGATACGTATTTACTCTAGCAGGAGCAGCAGTATCATGGAAATCTTCTAAGCAAACATGTATTGCCCGTTCCACTATGGAATCGGAATTCATAGCCTTAGATAAGGCTGGAGAAGAAGCAGAATGGCTTCGACAATTCTTAGAAGATATACCGTTGTGGCAAAAGCCAGTGCCCGCTATATGTATACACTGCGACAATCAAGCAGCTATATCTAGGGCACAAAATGTGATATACAACGGTAAGTCTAGACATATTCGTCGTAGACATAATACCGTGAAGCAGTTGCTCTCAAATGGAATTATCTCTATTGACTTTGTATCGTCAAAGGATAATTTAGCGGATCCGCTTACTAAAGGTTTAAGTGGAGAGCGTATAAACTGCGCATCGAGGGGAATGGGTCTAAAAGCCTAACCTTACCGAGTCAGCTTAATGGAAACCTCACTTAGCGACTGGAGATCCCACGGACTAAGTTCAAGAGGAAAAACTAGTTATGATTGACTCAGCAAGTAAGCACTTGGGAGCTTGACTCCAATCCATTCCTATGGTGCACATAAGTGCTTTTCTACAAGTGGGTTAAGGATAAGCTTAACGCTTTTAATGATGCCTATATCTTGTTACTAAACAAGTGGAGTAGAGTAGACTACTCTTAATAGGTCCATCACCTATGTGAGTATAGAGTTGGGTCGGCTCTTTGGGAATCTCTATGGAGACTGTTATTCCCTAAAGATACTCTCTGAAACCAAGAATGTCCAGGGCCAAAACGGACACAACAGAGAACCAAAGTTGATTTGGAAAGTTACTGTGTGAAGCTTGTTGACTTGACTTACACTAACGGCTAACAGTTCAAGACCTAGTTCACTGATTAGCCAGTAAGTCCGATAAAGCTTTCACTATGGAAGGTTCAAGACCTAGTTCACCTATCCTTATGCAGTTTCTTTTCTCAAGTACCTTACACAATAGAGTCAGTCTCTTTGTGTGTCATTTCCTTGAATCTCCATTCATTGTGGGGGATTGTTGGAATTGAAGAATATAAAGCTGAATCTTCGAGATGAATTATGGCGAGATCCGTTGATCAAATCAACCGGATGATGGTTGGAGTGTGTTCTCCTTCCATTTGTGATGAACGTGGTATATTTACATGTTCAATTCCGACTTCGAATGAATGAGATACTCAAGTCCAAAGATTGCCTAATTCAAAGCCAAAAGGGACTAAATTTAGCTACAAGCATTTAGTCCCACATTGGCCATGTGTTGGAAGCTCATGGGGTATAAATAGAGAAAAATGAGAACAAAGGGCGTGCCCTTTGGGTACTTGGAGTTTTCGCGCGCGAAAAGGAGGGAACTATGCACGTACTTACGTACGTGCGCGCACGCGCGCCGCCGCTGGCGGCGGCGGCGGCGGCCGGCCGGCGCCGGCGCCGGTGCCGGGCCGGGCCGGGCCCGGGTCCGGGTCCGTGGCTCGTGGTCCGTGGTCCGGGTCCGTGGCTCGTGGCTCGTGGTCCGTCCGTGGTCCGTGGCCTGGGTTCCCTACCTGGTTCTTTTTGAATCTGTCGGTTGATCGGTTGCGACGGTTCTGTCCGAACCGTCGCAACTGCTGGAATTGGCGGACGAGAATACCCCTCCAGAGCGCTATAAAAAGCGCTCCAGGGGTCCATTCTCAGACATACCAATCCGAAGAATCTTTCTCTCTTCTGAAAGATCTCTCTCTCTCTCTATAAAGTTCTGACTCCGTTCTGAACTGGGCTCCGGCGAATTTCGACTCCTCGAATTCCAGAGCGACTTCCAACAGTGAAGTGGGAATAGACGACTTCCAACGAAGTGGGAATCTGCGACTTCCAAGTGAAGTGGGAATCCGAAGCTACTTCCTAAAGGAGATTCTGACAAAATTCTTCAACCTTCCTACGTCCTCAACAGTGGGTGTTCCTCCAAAAGAGTAAGACAAATATTCATTTGAAATTTGTCGTTATACCGCTGTTTTGATAATCCTGTGTAGGTACTGGTTGACTACGGTTCGACCGTACGGTGATTTGGTAGTGCTATCCAAATACCGTGAAGAAGTGTTGTATCTTGGGAGACCAGCGTCCATTATCCCGTAAGCACCGGTGCGGGGGACGTAATTGTCTTAAGGAGATTCGCTGTAAGCGTACCTCACTTCAATTACTGTATAAGTGGACTAAGTCCTTTATACAGGGGATATACTTTATAGTATATCGAGATTGACTTAGATTCAGTCTAAGTGAAACTGTATAAGTGGATTAAATCCTTTATACAGGGGATATACTTTACAGTATATTGTGACTGACTTGGATTCAGTCTAATTGGTGCTTAAACCAAGGAAGGAAATTGAAAGGTGGTTCTTAAATTAAGGAACGTTCTATTGAACGGAAAACCTCCCACCTGATATTTGCCGACCTGGCCAATTAGATTGTTGATATCTCAGTGATCTTGATAAGTTGTCAGATTGATTCTTGTTAAGCAGAATACCCAACAGTTAAAGAAAAAAGGGGCAAACTACGGAGGCAGGTGTAGCATTGAGCGGTTTAGAGGAAATTGAAGTATTAATGGCTTCCAACGAAGATAACACTTCTCAAGGTAAAGGCTGGATATTTGATTCAGGTAGTATGGTTCATGTATGTTCCCAAAAGGAGTTGTTCAATTCCTTAGTTGTAAATGAGGAAGGGATTGTCAAGATGGTGGATGGTTCGGCTTGCGAGGTCATTGGCACAGGGACAGTCAAGGTTTTAGAAAGAGATGGAATGGTGCGTACTCTAGAGGCGGTCCGGTATGTCCCGGAGATATACTACAATCTAATATCCATAAGGGTGCTCGACGAAGAAGAATGCTGGATCTAAGTGCAACACAGCGTCGTCTCAGTTAGCTAAGGAGACAGGGTAATCCTAAAAGGAGAGAAGTGTGGAGGGTTATACAAGCCGATGGAAGGAAACTCAGTTCGAGGTGGAGTTTCAAGGATAAGTTTGGAAGGGAGTTCATCGCGAGGTGGAGTTTCAAGGAAGAGTGTAATGGGACGTGAACCGGGTCAAAGTGTTATGGGAAGGAGAAATGGTGCATTCGGGTAAGGTCCGAGATGGCCTAAGCCATGGCGGTAAATCAGCCAAAGTCACCGGGGAAAGGGGGCAAGAGTTAAAGGCTTCACTGTACGTTACAACTAAGGAAAGAATTAAGGTAGTAATCCAAAATCTCAAGCTGTTTTGCTAAAGGCTTGAAAAGCAAGTCAAGGTAGAGATTGTGAGGATTTTGCCTTATTTTTCAAGAAGAGATGATGGTCTAAGAAAATCCAATTGAGTTGGAGAAGACGATGGCTTGAAGCAGAAGAAGCAAATCAAGGTGAAGCAGTTTTCTTTTCAGGCGATTGCAAGTTTTATTTTCAGGAGATATATGATTATGATTTAATTCTTATTCAATGAAGATTTATTTTTAAAGATTATAAGGGGTCTAGAATCCTCCTAGATCAAGAAGATCAACTCCTGTAAGGATCTATCAAGATTTTTTAACCATCCAAAGGTCAAGATCATCTTATAGTCCAAATAGGAGTTGTATTGTAAAATCCTATAAATATAAGTTGTAACCCAGCATTGTAACTGCCTCAATCAAGCTGATCTCAAGGAGAAAAATATGGAGAACACCAAAGAGATCAGAAGGAAGCCAAGGAAAGAAAGGAGCAAGGTGAAAGTGCATAGAGATAAGGTAATACTTTTTTAATCTAGATCTAGATTAAGGAAGAAGGTTAAATCTCTTTGTACCAAGTTTATTAATAGCTTTCTCATGTTCTCTCTCCGTGGACGTAGGCCAAGTTTGGACCGAAGCAAGTTAAATTCTCGCGTTCTTTCTTTTTTATTTTTTTGTCTAGGTATTACTAGTTTGCTTTACGATAGTTTTCTTTTTCAAGTACTGATCATATTGTCAAGTTCCGCAAACGCCGATCCTGTAAGTAAAAATTGGTATCGTTGAATATCAATTTTCGTTACAACATAGTGGACTTTGTATTTTGTGTATATATTCTTAGCGTTCTCGGTATTCATGTACACCATACCATTCTGTAGTTTGACTAGGAGGCTTACATTCTTGTCTATTGGCCCCTCTTCTCTTGTAAATGGTATATCCCTAATGGACAGGAGGTTTAGTTCCAACCTTTTCCCTTCTTCAACCATTGGTTTATGGAACTTTTCGAATTTCAACTAGAATAAGCAGGCAAGAAGAGAAATCCACCCCAAATGATTTGCAGATAGATTTGAAGATACGTAGATGTAAGCAACAGTAAATATTTTGACAGTTCACTACAAAACTGATAAATGATTTAATAAGATTATAAATGAAGCAAAAATGGAATGTGGCTACATTATTGTTGTCAATTTTATGGATATGAAACTTGTAAATACAAAATATTTAGATTTGAATGGTTGGGTGAGGCTCAAAGACTGATGGGGGAATCATGATTCTAGCATTACTAATCCTTTTTATAAGATGATCAAGATTTTGCCAGCATGGAGACCAATGAGCAAATTGCATACTGGGAAAACCTGAATATCATGTGAAAAACTTGATTTAGCTTACAATTTAATGTTTGTAACAAGATGATCATGATTTGAGAGAGAGGAGAGGGAAGAAAGGGGAATTCTGAGGACAGTTCGTCCTAGAAATATCTTCCTTTATAGACACCTAGTGTCTGGCTTCGCTTCCTAAAAAAGAGTGCAAGCTGTCACTTCGAGAATTGAAACGACAGTTTTAGAGGGTAAAGACTCTAAACAGCGAAGTTATTTAGCTCCACCGTGAGCTTATCTTTAGCTTCACGTAAAGCTTCATCATAGCCTCACTACAGGCTCACTTTCTAACTTCGCATGAAAATCTATGATTGCTCTACTGATCGCTCATTATTTAGCTTCGTTGGAAGCTCATTCCACATGAAATTTCTAGGTCAGCAAATTGGCTATCTAGTTCAAATGTGCATTTTGCATTCAGTCCAATGGACTTTCCTGACCTAAGCAATGTCAAATTTTAGGTCACAGGCTTTGAGTTCAAAGTGTTTCGAAATCTGCACCAATCCATTACAGATTCACAAAAACTTTGAAGGGGTTTTGTGACACTCCGAAAAGACAAACTGCAAGGCAACTCTGCAACCGGTCCGAACAATGTCTAACTTGTCGACACTTCTAAAAGACAAGTCTCAGACAAGCTGAAGACATGTCCATCCCTGATGGACAAACCAGTAATTTGGACTTCACTAATCTAGTAAAGCAGACAGTGAATCAGATACTGCCTTCTGAAGAAGCTCAAAAAGCTAAGTAGGCTCAACAATTAGCCTCATTTATGCCCAAGTGGGCTAGCTTTGTTTGAGAAGCTAACTTAAGCTCTATCAAGTGCTAACTTTTACCTTCGCTGCAAGCTTACTTTAGCTTCGTACGAAGCTCTTTTAACTCCGCTACAGGCTCATCTCTTAGCTTTGCATGAAGCTTCTTTTAGCTCCGCTGAGAGCTCAATCTCAGCTTCGCCTGAGCTCCCTTGCATAGCTCTGTTGTGGGCTCATTTTCTGCTTTGCCTTAAGCTTAGCTCCGCTGAGAGCTATTTTGATCATTTTTTACCATTTTAAATCTCAGCACGAGATTAATGTGATTGATATTACTTTTTGGGCAGTTAATTGCCGTGATCCTATTACTTCTTATTAGTTGGAGAATATCAAGAGAAGATCCACATTAAATGGAGCAAATTAGGGGATTGGTGTAACAACACCAATCGAGCTGGTAAATTAGCTTTGCATGCACGCTGCTAGCTTCGCTGGAGCTGTGTTTAGCTTCTCTGCGAAGTTATTTCAGCTTCAGATGCAAAATTAGACTGATTGATTCAATCTGCTGAATTTTAGGGGAGCAATTACACCCCATAAAGCTAATAAATAGGGCCCACTGCAAGGATAGGCTCAAGGCTGGAAAAATCTTAGAGGGAGACAGTTGGATAATTTACAGAAGAGATCAATTTCTAACTTCCAAGCTTCTTCAAAGAATTCTATTTCTCTTTTAGGGTGTCAACACCCTATATCTTCCATTCTCAAAGAATTTCGGAACCAGATGAGAAGGAATTTCAAGCAGAAGACCTGAAGACTCGATCATTCGCATCATCTATAGAACAAAGTGGTCGCATGCTGACCAGATTTATTGACACACTTTCCCAGAAATCTCAAATGAGAATTCTTGTAAATTTTCATTTTTACTTGTAACTTCTCTTCGAATTTTTTTAAAGTTTTCCCCTTCGAATCAATGGAAAACACCTATCTCAGTTCATACTGATTCGAGATCTACCATTGAGATTTTAAAGCAAGAGAATTCTAACAAGAAGATGAACAGGCACATTCAGATCAGACTCAAGTCTGTACAACGCCTATTGGGCAAAATTGTGATTCTGAACTTTGTGAAATCTAAAAAGAATCTTGCTGACTCATTGACTAAGGATCTTTCCAGTAGCGTGGTCCTAAAATCATCAAGAGATATGGGGTTAAGCTTATAGTAGAGTTCACCGACAATAGGAACCAAACCTACTTGACTGGGATCTGGTTCCATGAAAGAGGTTCAGTGTGATAGCAACAAGTTAGACTGGTGATACTCGTGTGGAACATCGACTCGGATATGTTTATATCCTATATGTAGCATTCTAGCTACTATCCCTACTCTATGGTGACAATGTTCTTATAATACAGTTAGGTAAGGCTGAGTCAAAATCTTAATAAGTCCAACATATGAAGTGTGAAGGGTATAAAATCCAGCTGTAATGCCCTTGGAGGACTTATCTATGTGAGATGAACCGTAATGGCCGCGATTGGGGGGCAAGACTGACCCCTAAAAACTCTCATGAATCAGTTATTGTAAGCATGACCTTTAAAGCTTAACCCGTTCGCTCAGTAGACGAAGACTTGTTATATGTGTCTATCATCAATATTTATTTAAAAAGCCCTAATTCAAGGCGTAGTCCATTACATCTCACAGGTGGTGATGAAATTCACTAAGGGTAGATTCAAGACCGCAAGCTATCAACACCGAATTCACAATATGAAGTTTCCCAAACTTTATTCTTGTTTATGATTTTATGATTAGTTTATATCATTTTGCTTTCTTTTGTCTTTCCTAAAACTCAAAATTTGGGGGGAGACTGTTGGTTGTGTATTTGATTTTAGAGGAAAAACTTGAATTTCTCTAAATTTGGCTTTAATATTTAGTCTCACATTGGATATACCAAGGAAAGTTGAGTAGTTTAAGTACTAACTCTTCCATTGTCTATTGTTATGAGTGTTAAGCCATGGGTCACACTCCCCACACGTGCGCGAACGCACTAAACTGAACTGGGCTAGGCTCGGGCTCGGGTGGGGCACACCCACGAGTTGCAGACACGAATGCAGCTCCGTTCTGGGGTTCTTGAACCTGTTATACTTTGGATCTCTTTTTATTATATATTTTGGCCTTCGGGTCTAACTCTGAAACTTCTGTTGAAGTGACCCTGAGTACCTGGACTCGGAATGATTCTCGAGTAGTTGGAGACGCAGAGTGATCCCCGAGTTATTGGATTCGGGGTAATCTCGGAGCGACTCGAGGACTTGAACTCGGAGCGACTGTGACCTCCATCTCACTCTCTCCGGAAGTACTTCAAAGCTAATTGATGTTTTGAGTTGCACATTTTCTTGATCCAGTAAAAGTGGTTCTGCAAATGTGCGGATTTGTTGAAAATTAATTGTAATAAATCTGAATGTGCGTTTGATTTGTGCGAGGCTGTTTGTAACGGATAGAGTTCTTTGCCTATGTAGGGAGAGAGGACATAAGAGGAAATAGAGGAAGATAGCACAGAGATCGGAAGTCAAAGAGAGCGAGAACGGCATTGAAGCAGACCTGGACAGGGCCCGGTCGACCGGTGTGCATGATGTGCACGACAAAGGATCGGTCAACCGCCTGGTCGACCGTCGTAAAGGATCGGTCGACCGCCCGGTCGACCGACTGAAAGGTGGCTGCTCTCGGTCGGTCCCGGTCGATGGGCTGATCCACTGGGGACGACTGGCTGGTCGACCGGCCGGTCGACTGACAGACACGTTTTGTCTCCTTTCTAGATTCGGACTCCTTTTCTATTTTGGGGTCGAATCCAATCAGGGTTTCCTAAAGCTATGGAACTCTGTGGTTATAAATATAGGCTAGAGCTCTTATGTATTATATCCTGGAAATTCCTGAAAATCCCAAGAAAGTATCCCTCTTGTATTGGTTTGTATTGATTGTTGAATCAATAAATATCTCTCTCCCTTTCCCCAAGGACGTAGGCAAATTGTCGAATCTCGTTAAATACTGTGTTGATTTACTTTTCTCTATTATTTCTCTGTTCTTGTCGAGTGGGTACATCTCTGGCTGCATATGTCTGTAATTGGTGGATTCCTCATCGGTTGTTGCCCAATGCTCAACAAGTGGTATCAGAGCATCCCAGGTTCATCGTGGGATCGTGTGTTGATTCCAAGGGAATCAGTTGTTGTTAGGTGGAGATCGTCTGTCGATCTTGGAGTAGCGTTGGGACTGTTTGTGGGATAATGAGTCGATCTCAAAACAGCGGGTGTATTGCTCGAGGAATCAATTTGGAGGAGTAGATTGTTTCGGAAACTCTTCGAGGGTTTCGCGTGAAGGTAAAGATCCTATCTTTATTTAGTTTATTTTATCTAACTTTGTTTGCTTTCTTCATTGTTTGAGGAATCAGTTGAGGAGATGGCTAGAAATAGTACATCTATAAGAAAATCCGTAAATCCACATCCGTTGAGGATTGATGTGGTGAAGTTTGACGGTAAGAACAACTTCGGTATGTGGAGATGTGAGGTGATGGATGCATTGACGACATCAAACCTTGAAGACACTCTACGGCTGGAGAAGAAGTGTGATTCAACTACTGAAGAAGGCTGAGACATGATGAACCGAATAGCGTGTGGCTTGATCAGGTCTTGTTTGACACAAGACATCAAGTATAATGTGTTGCATAAAACATCTGCGAGGCAGCTGTGGGAGATCCTGGAGAAAAAGTATCTGACGAAAAGCGTCAAATCGCGGTTGTAGTTGAAGAGTAAGCTTTATCGTTTTCAGATGAAGAGAGAATGCTCCATTAACGAACACATGAATAGCTACACAAAACTTCTTACAGATCTGGTTAATGTGGATGTGGAGATCGAAGAAGAAGATAAGGTGGTAATCTATTGAATTCTTTTCCTGAAGAAGAGTATGAGATCTTTACTCTTACATTGATCAACGAAAGAAAATTCCTTAACTACAGTGAGGTATCTGCTGCTCTTGTGAATTATAAAGTAAGGAGGCAGGACAGACTGTCTTCTTCTGGGAGCACAACAGTAGAGGCATTGGCAGTAAAAGGCAGGAGTTTCAATCGAAAGGGCAGAAATGATTAGAAAAGATCGAAGTCCAGATCAGGTTTTAGAGATCTGAAGAGTAACCAATGCGCATTATGCAAAGAGCTAGGGCACTGGAAGGTTGATTGTCCGAAGGCCAAAGGTAAGAAGAAGGAGTCGATGACCGAGGTAAATCTCGCACAGGTGGTCAGTACTCATGCCAGTACTTCACAGGCGAATGGATCGGACTCAGACTCATCGATATTTTCTTTCTCTATTATTACTCCTACTGCTGGTTTCTCAGATAAGTCTAAGTAAATCTTAGATAATGAAGCTACCCATCATGTGTGCCCGAACAGGGACTGGTTTTCTAGTTTTAAGACGATAGATGGATGTTTTGCTGTCATGAGTGATGATCATCCATGTAATATAGAAGGGATAGGTACAGTTTGTATCAAGATGAATGATGAGATAGTACGAGAATTGAAGGAAGTGAGGTATGTACCTCAACTCAAAAGGAATCTTATCTCTGTTGGTGCTTTGGAAACGTTGGGTCTTGTGGTATCTATACGAGATAGTGTTCTCAAGATGACCAAAGGCTCAATGGTGGTTATGAAGGGCGTCCGCCAGAATAATCTCTACTACTTGAAGAGTAGTACAATTACAGGGCAGGTGGAGACGTTTATTTCTTCAGATGAGGTTTGCACACAGGTCTGGCAGATGAGGGTCGGACACGGAGGTGAAAAGTCTTTACAAGCTCCAGCAAAGAAGGGATCATTGGAAGGTGCATCTACCTGCAATTTGGAATTGGGGGAACACGACGTTCTTAACAAGAAGAAGGTGAAATTCAGCACCACTACTCACCACTCTGAAGGTCTTGTTGATTGTGTTCACGTAAGTGTTTGGGGACCTGTTAAGACTGCATCGCTTGGAGGTCAAAGGTACTTTATCTCTTTTATTGATAATTTATCTAGGCATTGTTAGATATATCCCATGAGACAAAGGTGTGAAGCCCTAGATATGTTGGTGAGATGGAAGGATATGATGGAGAAGCGGACTTGTAGAAATATCAAGGAGTTACATATTGATAACGTTGAAAGATACAAGAACCAATCCTACAACTTGGCCAGAACACTGGTATTGGTTCTCACTTTACAGATGGAATATATGGGTTGGCTAAGAAGATAAACTGTTTCTTACTAGAAAAGGTTCGATGTTTGTTGTCTAATGCACGATTAGACAAATCATTATGGGCTGAGGCGATTGTGTATGCTAGCCATCTCATAAATGAATTGTCATCGACTGCAATAGGAGGTAAAACTCCACTGGAAGTTTGGTCTGAGAAAGCTACTCAAGATCATGGTTTGCTGCGGGAATTTGAAAGTCTGGAATACTTTAGTGTCAAAGATGGCATGGTGAATCCGCGAGAAAAGAACTTTGTGTTTTTGGGTGTCAAAAGAAATATGAAAGATTACAGGCTATGGGACCCTGAAAACAAGAAGATCGTGTTGAGTCAGCATGTCACATTTGATGAGACCTCAGGGTTGAAGTCTATCGTCTCTCAGCAAGTGGAGAGGACAAAGACCAAGGAAGTATTGCAGTGGGTGGAGGTTGATGCTACTCCACCATCTCCACTTGGTTCGGTATCAGTGAAGACTTCACCGGATGTGACACCGGGTGGGATCATGTAGCCAGTTTTGATGCTGAATAGGTTAAAGATATTGATGAGAATGTCAAATTATTTACAGCAATTGGAACCAAGATAAAACCACGAAAGTGGGTGAAGAAGCATGAATCTCAAGCTTGTATCCGCGACAAGCTCAAGTTGAAGGCCATTGTTCTCCATGACAGTGGTGAGGAGATTCATTTGACTCTGCCAGTTCGGTTCGCTCTGAAGATTCAGTCACAGGTGCTTGAGCTCGATGGAGCTCATTTCAATGAACTACGGTTGGCTTGATCCCTTAGGTACATAGGCAGCCGTAAAGGCGCAGCCATTTGGTAATGCAACCCGTATGAAGCTATATGTGTATTTGGGTTCTCAAGAAGCTGATTGGGACTTCACGTAGAGGTGAAGAGTTGGAATTCACGTAGAGTTGAAGAGTTGAAATTCACGTAGATGTGAAGTATTGTGATCTCGATGAACAGTTGATCTTCTGGTTAGAAGATAGTTAACCTTGCATAAGGGAGTGTACATCCAGTTTGTTGAAGCCGATGATGGTGTTTGGTGTGTTCTACTCAGATTTGGTTGGACCGTCTTGAAAACATATGGACTGGAGAAAGCCAGTCAGTTGGAGAGTCAGTGTTGGCTCATGAAGGGTTCTTCTTGAGGTCAATTGGAATAGAGTTTCATGAAGTTACTGAGTTGGATACACGTTCGTTGGTTGGCTCGTATAGTATTTCTCTTTAGGTGAAGTGATGAGAACGCATGTATGGTGCATTCTGGTTGAATAGCTGAGCTGAAGTTGAAAGCTTACAATTGATATTGGAGTTTGACGAGAGTTGCAGGTGGCAATGACAAACTCAATTTGGATCTGATGAGATCAGTGAAAATCAATTGTACGTGTACTGGCGATTCGTTTGAAGGAACAGGTTTCGTCTGTTGGCCAAGTCGAGATCGTGTGTCGATTCCGCCGAGAGCGCTCAAGCCGAGATCGTGTGTTGATTTCGCCGAGATCATTTGTCGATTTCGCCAGGTGTTCGTTGGAGTTTAGCTCAGATTTGAAAAATCTTCACCGAGGTGGAGAATTATAGGGAGAATAGATAAGAGGAAATAGAGGAAGATAACACAGAGATCGGAAGTTAAAGGGAGCGAGAACAGTATTGAAGCAGACCTAAGACAGGGCCCAGTCGACCGCCAGGTCGACCGGTGGACAGAGCCCGATCGACCGGTGTGGACGACGTGCACGACAAAGGAACGGTCGACCGCCCGGTCGACCGTGGTAAAGGATCGGTCAACCGCCCGGTCAACCGACTGAAAGGTGGCTGCTCTCGGTTAGTCCCGGTCGACCGGGCCGATCGACCGAGGACAAGGGTCGATCGACCGACGCGTTTTGTCTCCTTTCTGGATTCAGACTTCTTTCTGTTTTGGGGTCGAATCTAATCAGGGTTTTCTAAAACTCTGAGACTCTGTGGTTATAAATATGGGTTAGAGCCCTCATGTATTGTATCTTGAAAATCCCTGAAAATACCAAGAAAGTATCTCTCTTGTATTTGTTTGTATTGATTGTTGAATCAATAAATATCTCTCCCCTTACCCCGAGGACGTAGGCAAATTGTCGAACCTCGTTAAATACTGTGTTGATTTGTTTTTCTCTATTGTTTCCTGTTCTTGTCGAGTGGGTACGTCTCTGCATCTGTCTCTAATTGGTGGATTCCTCATCGGTTGTTGCCCAGCGCGCAACAACCTATTTATGGGGTCTCTCTCTTTTCATTCTCACATCACCAAAAATTGAGATCTACATGTACATTCTTCTTTCTTTCACTGTCATATTCTTCAAGTTTTTATTTCATTTTCTGTGCAACTATTCTCTATCTGAGCACGAGTCTCTGCCTATTATCTAGGTCGAGTACTGGTAATTCTGAGTGATTCTTTTACCATTACTGAACAAAGTCGATTCAACGTCTGAGCAAGAAGACGAGCTTTTGATCTTTTAGCGCAGCGATTAAGCGACTGCATTCCCCAGACCCCATATATAAAACTGTTGGTAATCAAGAGTAGTTGTCGCAGTGAAAGAAGTTCTAAAACTGCATAATTTCTTAATTTCACAACTAGTGTCATGATCTCAAACACAGTACTCAAAAGGCTACAATTCATCATCATCACAAAGCAAGTCAGGCTCCCTTTTCTATTTGTTTTTGGTTTTCCACAGTTATTAATTATTGTGTTCGCTATAAAACTGCAAAAATTTTCATCAGATCAGATCAAGCAATGAAGACGGTCATATATATAGTTTCCGTTTTATTTTCAAAATGAAATTGAGGTCGTAAACTAAAAGTACAAAACAGTAACCAACATTAGATACCAAACATATAGTTTTTCCCCCTTAGTTTTTTCCTAATTAGTGCAGCTGCATGACAATGTCGGAAAGATCAGTGTGACTAAAATCTTCTTCAATCATATTTCTAATCATAACGACTGTCTTTCCATCCTTTATCACTGAAATCCAAGCTCCCGAAATCATTTTTGGAGAAATCATCAGCGAAATCCCATCCTTCGAGTGCTGCTGCAGTAGATGGACCTCTAACAGCATAATTAGTATCTGCAGCAGCCATTTAAAGTACTGGTGCTTCCTCAGGCTTAGATTGAAACTGAAGTATTCCTTCCCCATTACGTTTAGGTTTTTCTTCGGCCTCTTCTCATTGATGATGATACACAGAGGCTGCTTGTTATGCTGCACATCAAAAGGAAATTTGTCAGTATATATCGAGGTACATTTGAAGAATTTTAAACAGCAACCAGCAATCAATATCTAGCATATACATAGTTTTTCTTCCTTAGTTTTCTCCTAATTACTGTAGCATTCATTAATGTGAATACAAGATAATGTCGGAAAGATTGGCATAACTAAAATCTTCTTCAATCATATCTATGATCACCTTCATCCTCCTTCACTGAAATCCAAACCTCCCAAATCATATGTAGTCACGTCTTCAAAACCGAACCAACCATACTTTGAGGCATCCTCTTCAGAATCCCGAGCCTCCTCGACCTCCTCCGAAGACTTGATTGCTGGTGTTGCTGGAAATGGGGGTGAAACAACAGAAATAGTGTTAGGAGGTGAGGCAGCATAATTTGGGTTCGCAACTCCTGCAGTTTGAAGTAGTACTGGTGCCTCCTCATGATCAGGCCTCTTCTCAACTTGATCAACTCCTTTCCCATTACGGTTAGATTTCCTCTTCTTCCTCTTCTCATAGATAATACACAGAGAACACCAATTACGCTGCACATTAACATCAAAAGAAAATTATAAATAATTAATTACATATCAAGCTACCCACACTTGGAGATCTTGACCAAGATAATTTATTTCTTAATTATTTCTTGATTTATTTAGCACTGAAATGAATAAAGATGGCAATGTTGTGATCATGGTACTTACACCCCGGCTATTGTGCGTGTATTCCCGCAAGCCCAATGTTAGCCCTTGTTCACGGCCTTCATCCTTCTTGGCCTGTAATCGTACTCGATCTTGTAACCAATGATTTGCCCACTTGCGCTCTTGATCCTCGTTGTTTTTCTTAAATGCCAGGTTCCGTGATCACTTGTGCGGTGTGGATCTTTTCCGATCAAATACTCGGGATAAGAATTAGCAAACGGGACCTCTGTGCTAACCACTCCCTCTTGTGTAGCGACTATAGCCAATGTATATACATTAATATTACTTATGCATCAAACCTGAAGCTGACATAAAGAGATTTGAGAATGTAATTTCATGGCAGAACTATTACTTATGAAATTATGCTAGGATAATATAGGTAGTTGGAGTTTTGTGAAAGTAACTAATAAACGAATTGCTCGGGTACTGGTTTTAGAGAAAACAAGGATTAATAGAGAAAACAAGGATTAATTGTGTGACAATCAGAAAACTACACTTCATTAATAAGGTCACTACACATATATATATGCATCAAACCTGAATTTTATATATATAAGGAACTATAGAAGAGTTAAATCTCTTAAGGTTTTAGGGAACACAAGAACTAGAAACTGTGGCAAAACCAAAAAGGGTTGTATCTTTGTCTCCTGACTTTGTGAAGACTAATTGTAGCCTTTTGAGTGAGTTTGAGATCCATGACAATAATACTTGTGAGAAATGTTATCAAGGCTTGATGCAGTTTTAGAACATTCAGCGCCAAAACAACTCTATATTCCTAACTATGTGCATAGGTTGTTGAAGATGACGGCTTAATGCAATTTTAGGTCTACATCAGCCAGATATGAAACTGTAAGAGATCAAAAAGAAAGAGGAGTGGACCTCTCGTTTCAGAGAGGGAGAGTGTAGAGTACTCTAGATGAAAGGGTGGGAAGAGAAGATAAAGGAAAGCATCACGTAGGGGGACAACCCTGCCAAATTCAAGAAGCTTTATAGGATCCCAACAAAATTCAAGAAGCTTTACATGGATCCACCATCTTTTTGGTTAAGAGAGAGATTGGAAACAAAACACACACACACACACACACACACACACACACAGAGCTCTGGGGAGAGAGAGGGGGGGGGGGGGGGGGAGGGAGAGAGAGAGAGAGAGGTTACCTGCTTCAAGGAGGGTTTTTGGATCTTCCATGAAGAGGCCGATGATTCCTCTTCCTGGCCACCGCGACAAGTCGAGCAGAGTGACATGTAGAGCTCCGATGATCTCCCTGTCCCTCATCTCCACTGCACCACCCGGCCTCCTCATTTTGTGTGTATAAATTCTCACGCTGCAACTTGCTTGCTTCAGTCGCCGGCACAGATTTTTTTAAGGAGACAGAAAACCGAGTGAACTTTTGGTTCAAGGGTGTGTGGGAACCCGGCTGACCTTTTTCGCCGTAAATGGGGAGGTCTGAACTTTTTTTGTAAGATATCAGAAAGAAAGAGACGGGCCCTCTCCACACCACCACTAGTTTTGCACCACTTCACTATGCGCTCTCACAGAATGATATATCACTTGTCTGAGAATTATATACTTTAAATTACTAAGAATGATAGTTAATACTAAATTGCTAAAAATTTAGATTATATATACTAAACATAATTATATAAAGTTTCGGTACCTGACAACTAAATTCTGTATTCAATGTACCAAACACATATCTACTTAGAAAAGTCCAAGTAGACATACTGATGTCAGCTACTTTGTGGGGCTATCAACCCCTCGCCGCCAAGAAATTTTTTTTTGCTCACCGCGAGTGCTGTCAGCCGTCCGATGATGGTGGGACACACTGGGTGCGGGTGAGCGCTGTGAGCAAAAGTACGGTGAGCAAAAAATATTTTTCCGGCGCCACGATACCATGAAAGATAACCGTGGTGCAATCCATGATATTTAAATAATCGCATATTTGAGGAAAGCTCCGAACGAGCATGCTGGCTGGGGTTCCACGTAGGGGTGTTTGGTTTGAAGGAAGTGGGCGGACGTAAGGAAATGGGAAAGTATAATTGATCACTTTCTATCTATCCAAACACCGGAAAAAGAAAATAAGAAAACCGCTTTTCCTTTTCTATTCTCTCTTTTACACAATCATTTCCTCACTTTCAGAGTGCTACAGTTAATTTTGTGGTGATGTAGATCTCATTTGTAATACGTTATAGCGCAAAACAGTTAATTTTTTGATCATGTAAATTTCACTTGCATTCTAATTACAGTCCATTTTTTATTTTTCTTAATTATTTTTTATTTTAATATTATTTTGCGGTCAACTTTGTGATCACTTTTCCACTTTCACTTCCACATTACCATCCAAACACCAAAAAAGACATAACATTTTCCAAGTTACACTTCCCAATAACATCCAAACACCAGAAAACTTACTAATCAATTCTCAAGTTCCAAAGGAACTATTATCACTTCCTCACTTCCTTACTTACTCACTTCCACCCTTAACCAAACAAGGTGAGCTCAGTAAAAGTTAATCAGCAGCCATATGATCATTGATCCTTGTTTGACAGTAGATGTTATTTGAAGATGAAAAAAATAATAATACTTAATGCATATTCAAAGGTCAAGACTGTGAGGAATATTTATAGTCTGTAGAATAAATCTGTGCATGTGCATGCATAAAAAGAAGACTAACATACAATTAACTTTTAGTTGGCTGACAGTTTTATTTAATTTTTTTTGGTTTTTCTTTTAAAAATATATGTCATCAGATGAGAAATTACCCACCAAGAATGAAAATCACTTCTCTTCAAGGCACAAATCTATTTGTAAAAGACGATTTTATATAATTTATCTTCAAAATCTCATATAAAAAGAAAATCATCTTCTTCTCTCAGGATATTCTTTGTGGAAGAATAATTTTCTCTTTTTGAATTGACATAATGCAAGTTTTGTGTTAGAACAAATTTTCTGTCTTATTTCCAAAATCTCATCAATTGTCTAATAAAAATACTGAAGTGATGAAATCAATGAGAGGAGGGTTGAAAAATACTAAGGGGTTTGTTTGTTTGTTGGACATAAATGTTGTAAAAGATCGTAATTCATAAATGACTTACAATTCAATTATAATTACGACATTTGTTTGGACCTTAATTTGTAAAAAATTTACTCAAATCAACTACCACTCACTTGCATTCCAATTACCACTCACTTACAATTAATTTTGTGATCATGCAAATTTGTATTATTTTTATGTTAATATTAATTTTTTAATATTTAATATTTTTAGTATTATTTGTAATATTAAAAAATTTTAAATCACTAAATAGTTAATTTTGTGGTCAACTTTTTCACTTACGATCTACACATTGTGACAACTAAACACCGTAAAATACAATACATTTTCTCACTTATATCTTTATGTTATCAATCAAATACCGTAAAACTTACCTACATGTAACTCATTTACAACTGTAAAAGAATATCAAATACCACTTCTGAATCACGGTGACCAACCAGAACAGATACAAAAATGATAGACCAAAAAATATTAAAGCCCTCCCCAGGTCAGAGAACTCCGACCCCAATCTCCCCGACCCCGCAACCCCTTCACAAAAACCCACGAGAACTCCATTGATGAAATCTTCATCAAAGCCCAAGAAACCCATGTCCTCGGCCCTTCGGACACTGTCCCGGGTCCGATCTCCAACACCCCCCAACGCCCACAACCACCCCCCCCCCCCCCCCCCCCCCCCCCCCCCCCCCCCCCCCCCCCCCCCCCCCCCCCACCACCACCACAACAGCAACAGAGGAAGTTCATCGTCGCGAAGAAGACGAACAAGAACACAAGAAAGGGCGAGGAAAGCAAGGATTTTGATCCCAAGAAGTGTCAGCAAGCGGCTTACGAGGCCCTCAGGGAATCACAGGAGGATCTCTTTAGGAAAGATCGGGTGGGTCGAAGGAGGAGAAGGAAGAGAAATTGGAGGGTAATGAGGTGGAGAGGATGAAGAACTTGGTGATGGAAGAGGCTCTGAGTTGTGTACCAGAGCCCGGGTCGGGGAGAGTGAAGCATTTGGTGAAGGCTTTTGAGAGCTTGCTCTCGATTTCGGATGAGAATGAGGGGGAGAAGTCTAGGAGTGAGGGGAGGATGGCTAGGGTGATAAATTGGGAGTTGCCCGGGTTGCGAGAACCGATTATGAAGGGGTTGGAGAGCGTGAAGAACGACGAGGGTGGTTTTCGGTCGGTCTTCTTTTCAGCGGAGTTTGAGAGGTATTCGAGGTTGTATTCATCATTGGGCAGCTATGGGGATAGGTTAGTGATGATCAGATTCTCCTGCAAATTTTGATTTTTTTTTTGCTTGTTATATTATGGTTTTGATTTGTTGTGTTATTTTATAGATTGAGCTTGGGGAGTAGAACTTCCAATGGCAGCAGAAGGAGCCAGCGCAAGGTAAGATCGGATTTCATATTCCATTCATTTTCATCAGTATATCATCAATTAAAACTGGGAATTATGTGAAAGTTAATTTATTTATTGGATTGGATATTGTTTTTGCTGTTCAGAGTTTGGATTCTTCGAGAAGGAGTTGGAACAAGAAGCTGAAGGTGACAAGTTAACAGCCATTCAAGTTGAGGACTGAGGTATTCTGCCCTTCTAATATCTCAATGTTATTTGCTTTTCTGCATATTCAAATGTCAATAAGAAACTTGTCTAGAATTTGAGAATCATTGGATAGAAGCACTCATGGCCCAGAGGGAGTTTCTCTTGAAAGTTTAATGAAGATGGATACTACAAGGAAATGAAATTTGTCTATGTAAATTGAGGACTGTAGTGGACTTTGTATTTTGTGTATATATTCTTAGCATTCTCGGTATTCATGTACACCAACCCATTCTGTAGTTTGACTAGTGTCTATTGCCCCCTCTTGTAAATGGTATATCCCTAATGGAGAGGAGGTTTAGTTCCAACCTTTTTCCTTCTTCAACCATTGGTTCATGGAACTTTTCGAAATTCTACTAGGATAAGCAGACAAGAAGAGAAATTCATCTCAAATGATTTGCAGATAGATTTGTAGATATGTAGATGTAAGCAACAGTAAATATTTTGACTGTTCACGATAAAACTGGTAAATGATTTAATAAGATTATAAATGAAACAAAAAATGGAATGCTGTTACATTATTGTTGTCAATTTTATGGATATGAGACTTGTAAATAGAAAATATTTAGATTTGAATGGTTGGGTGAGGCTCAAAGACTGATAGGGGAATCATGATTCTAGCATTTCTAATCCTTACAAGATGATTAGGATTTTGCCAGCATGGAGACCGATGAGCAAATTACATAGTGGGAAAACCTGAATATCATGTGAAAAACTTGATTTAGCTTACAATTTAATGTTTGTAACAAGACGATCAGGATTTTGCCAGCACAAAGAACAGATTACTAAATTACACATGTAACTTGCATATCATTTGAGTGAATTACATACTGGGAAACCTGAGTATCATGTGAAAATTTTGATTTAGCAAATTACATACTGGAAACCTGAGTATCATGTGAAAAACTTGATTTAACTTACAATTTAATGTTTGTTAACAAGATGATCAGAATTTTGCCAGCACGGAGACCAGATTACCAAATTACATATGTAATATGCATATCATTTGAAAATGGTGAATAGACTTGCCAATGGTTATATTTGGGTCTTATAAAACTAATGCTCCGTGGAAATCACCTCACAATCTCTCTCCAACATCAGAAAAAACCTATATATGTATGTTACTGTTAGTGTCTAATTGATCGAGAGATTCTATAGTATGTTTGTTACAAGATTTTTCCATGATTATTATTATTTTTAGATACTACAAGATTATGATTGCTCATGAATTCCCTTGAATGTGCATCATGTTTCATGCAATAACTGAAATATTATTGTAGCATAAAGATTTTATTTGGAAGTTCAAATTTCTTTTTTCTTTTCTTTTCTTTTCTTTTTTTATTTTTTTCCTAACAAAGGTGTAGCCCGGTCTTTGACCTGAGACCTCACATAATGAAACCCCATGCCAGGCCTCTCTAGCAACTCATAATCATATACTTTGAACTTAGGAGAATTTATCTGAAGCAGGATTGTAAACTTCATCCTTTGAATGAGCTGTGGTCTTTGGTTTCCTCTGCTTTAGCAATAATTCCTTATGTGCAAAATTGTTCTTATTCAATTTTGATTGGTTTCCATCAATTACATTTAATATGTTGTTATATTTTACATACTATCACACATATATTTACCTGATTTTATAAATTTACACTATTGTTGTTTCTTGATACTGTGATATGAATAATAGCAAGCTGAAAAAATATACAAGACAATGTTAATTTGTTGGAGAAGCTGCCTTTTGTCTGATACATTCGGAGTACTCTTGATTCTCCATGCATGTCTGCAAGGAAATACTTATTATTAGACTAAAGCATGGCATTTTCATTGCTATCATTATTATAACTAATAATGCAGCTTTACTTTTTACTCAGTGGTGGTGAAGCTATCAGTTTACCAACCTTATCATTCAGATCCTGAATGATATATGGGAATTGAATCTTTTTCCTATTGGATTTAATTGGTATTAGATTGTTAGGTAGCAACTCAATGTCTTTTCCTTCTATTTTTTATCACAGCAAAGAGGAGGGGTGAAAGAAGAAAATTTTATCAAGAAAGTTGAGGAGATGATTGTGGAGGAAGAGAAGAAACATATACCAATTGCTCAACGTTCTTCTTTTCCTTGCTCATTTAAAAGTAGTTTTGGATAAGTAGTTTTGGATAGTCATCAGGATAAACGATATTCTGTAAGCACTAAATGTTCACTGCATTTCCTTTGAGTAGATAGTTCAATTCATACGAGAAAGATCAACTGATTATACATAGAAGAATGAAAATTTTATTAATGGCTATTCAACCAGCCATGCTTAATTGATCTAATGGTCAGGTAGTTAAGAAGATACATGTCAGAAAACGAGGGTAGCTGATACATGAGAATAATACTAGGATGGAAAAGCGGAAAGACACTAAAAATTAGGATTACAAATGAGTTCGTTTGTGGAGATCTGAGAAGGTAGCTTCAATTGATGAGAGAGCATTGCTTGAGATGTTTGGACATCTATGAAGGACTCCAATGGCTGTGCCAGTTGTTAGGAGTGAGACATGTTTTATAGTTGAAATGTAGGCTGGCAATAAGGCTAGACCAAAACAAACATAGATTTGAGGTAGGAAAGAAAAGAACATGTATATATTTTAATCCACAGATTAGATGGCCCTTGATAGAGCAGGATGGAGAAAAGGATTCATTTACCAACCCCAAAAGTTGTATAAAAGCTTTGTTTTTGTTCCTGATGTTATTATTTATCAACTTTCCTTATATGTAATGCTGCTTCTGATTTTGTTGCCTCCTTAGAAGGGGCCAAATTCTAGTTTGCATAACCAAACAGGAGTAGGTATTTCCCAAGTGCAAAGCAAGCATGAAGCATTATTTGCTTTTGAGTAGTAATTTTTTTTGAAATAACTGAGTGTTTGAATTGCTCATGTAACTTTGAAAAACTATGAACCTTTTATCTGCATAAGAAGTGATTTTTACATGAAATATGTACTCTGAAATGACTGGTGGCAATCTTGATTTATCTTGTTTCCGACAATGTAGTGTGCAATAATTGAGCTGAATGCAATGTCAACATCAGTTGCCGGAGACAAGTTGAATTTCAAATTTGTTCACTCTTGAATTATGTATTCCTATAAAATTCCTTCTTTTCTTGCCTGATCATATCATTTTGGTGTAATTCTCTTAGTGCTTGATCAAACCTCCTGTGAAAGAGAGCACAGAGCTTGTTCTCCATAGCGACATGCGTGCAGTTGAGAGAGCGGAGTTTGATAACTATTAAGTTTTCAATAGAATTATGGAAACCCTTAAATTTTGTTGAATCTTTGATCTGTGCAGAAGTAACTCTTACACTCAAATGTTCAAAATTTGACTAATTTTCTTAATATCTATAATTTCTGTAGGTCGCTGAACGATTGAGTTTCATTGACCAAATAAAATTAGAAAAAGAGAGGCTGCAAAAGGTTAGCTACTAGTAGATCTGTACTTGGTTAATCATATAACTACAGGGGCTTATTTGGACTTGGACCCTGGATTAGCTAGGAGAATATCTGATGTAATGCTATATACTGTTATTGTACAGTTGGAAGAAGAAGTGGAGATAAGAAGGCTCAGAAAAGAGCTCGTGCCAAAATCTCAGCCGATGCCTTATTTTGATCGTCCCTTTGTACCAAAAAGTAATAAACTTTATTCCTGAATACCAAAAGTGTTTTTTTAGTAATTAGTCTAAAAATGAATACAGATCTATAACTTCTGTTTCTGACATTTTTTTGTTTTTGTTGCCTTTGGTTTTTGTTCAGACTCTTTTGTCTCACACTAAGTACAGCAGTAAACTACTTCTTTGCCTTTCATAACAAAACTAACAGAATTTTGAATGATGGAAGATCGGCAAGGACTCACCCTGTCCCAAAGGAGCCAAGATTTCACGTGCGCCTATGAAGTTGTCATGGTATGTCATAATTTTCTTGTCTTGTATAGTTGAATAATTTAACTCACTTCTTTTGTATTCAATGATCGAAGTATTTACATTTATCTTTTTTTTCTGGGGTAATAGCTGGAGGCCTAGTCGTAAATACATGATAGATCTGACAATATATACACAGGACTTGATCCTTTTTCTTTTTGCATTTGATGGTACTGTAGCTGCTGTTCCCTTTCTTTGGTTGAGTGATTTCCATCCATGGTTTGTTTGTTACTTGAACTTCTCATTCCCAATTTGTCCAGGTCTATTGTAGTCGTTTATTCAAGATTTTCCAGAGGAAGCATAACGCTTGGGGCCGTCCATGCTTTTGTTTGGTCATCTTCAAAAAGCCACTGATCTGATAACTTTGTTTTTCTTTCCTGTGTATTCTGCATCCCGTCTAAACGCTGAAACAATATCCTTGTCTTCCCGGTTCCCATTTTGATGTGTCCCTCAATGGATGGGTTCAGTGTGCATGAAGTAGTAATCTCCATAGATTTGTTAAGGCCTCCATGAGTCAAAGAGGAGGCTAATATTACCTCCATTTATTTGTTAAGACCGAGGATCGAAATCTTGGAATTTGTCTTCACATCTTTGTGTGTACCAAGCTGCACTTTGAGGTATTAGCATGAGTATCGTATTGGCAGATGGGTGTTGGTTATCAGTTGGGCTGAAGAAGGTGTTTCATGAATTTTATTTTATGTGTACAATTTACTATTATTTTATAATCTAGATGTCAGAAGGTTTTTTTTTCCCCCTTAAAAGAGTATCTGAAGTTATCATGAATACTAACTATAGATGTTGGTATTGAAGGAGATGTTCCATGAAATTTATTTTATGTGTAATTGCTATGATTTTATAATCTTGATGTCAGGAGGTTTTTTTTCCTTAAATAATATCTGAATTTATCATGAGACTAACTATTCTTTGTTTGCGCCAACGTAGCATATCATTGGTGGGAAGATGATGAAAGTTGTTTGAGTGAATCCACAAGTTTCTTTGCAAAGAACCAGGAAAGCTCGTGTGGCTCCTAGCTAGCTGCTCATCGTCATGTTGGCTTACTCTCTCAAGTTTTGGCTTTTGTATCTTGTTTCTCAGCATTCATCTTGTATCAAGGAGAGAGAGGCACTACAAGAATTTATGTGCATATGTAATTCGATTGAACATAGATTCTTTTTTTCCCTCTCTTTTTACATTGTTTTGCTAAAGGGATAATGGTTTTCACAAGTGATGATACCATTTGGTTTTTTGTGTATCATTTTATGGTTTTCATGAATGAGGCCAACTGCGAAGACTTGGTAAGATTTTTCAAAAATTTCTTTTAACATTTGATGTGCTGCAATCAAATGTATGATAACATATTGTAAAACCAGTCTTCTTCATTTTCATCGATAAATTACGGTTCATATATAATTCCTTAGCAATTCAAAGTTCATGGCAGTCATATTGATTTTCATGTACATTTGGAATGTTAAGCAACTTTGTATCTTCTGTAAAGATCCTCAACAAATTTTCTTTTTTCCAGAAGATTCAAGGACTTCTGGCTATGAAAGTCGAAATTAGGGTTTGCACGAACCGCAGCTATAACCGCCATGACACGCAGTCGATCCTCGACGTCCTCTCCGGCCTCGCTCAACCCATTGTTGTCGTATGTTCCTGTAGCTGCCTCAACCACTACGGCACCGGTTCTAACCTCGTCATGCACCCCCACCCCCCCCCCCCCCCCCCCCCCCCGGATCTATTGTCCCTCGCGCGTGCTCGCCGAGCTCGCGACCCTGATTTGACGTCGCTGGAGCCTTGAGTCCCTCACGTTGAGGAAGAAGAGCGAGGATCGATTTTCTTTTGCTTTTGCCATTCAACATTGCCCTCCCCATTGCGGGACTAGGTTTTTTTTCTATCCCTTTATTTTCGGCAGACCTCATGTTTTTCTGACCTCGGCCATGGCTACTCCGTCATTCTCCGACCTCTTCCCGGAGGTCCACCACCCATCCACGGCCACTCCTTCGAAGCTCACCTCCCATGGTGTTGCTCACATTGCTACATCCATCGTTTCGCTACATGCTACTCACGTTCCTGCCCATGCCAAGTCCTCCCATGCAGCCCCATGTTGAGCCACTTGTGCATGTCAAGCCACCCTAGCAGCCCCGACAACCACGATGTCTTCGCTTAGGTCATCCTTTCACCCATTACTCCGATGTTTTGTGCTCCGAAGCAGAAGGGTGGTTATATTGCAATTAAGATGATCCCGACTGCGTATGAAAAATGCTTGAAACTTTGTAGCCACTCACTCATCGGTCGGGTTTTTGAAGGGAGAAGAACCATGGAAGATCCCGGCATTGAGAGAGAAGCTTCAATTCATTTGGAAGCTCAATTCGTCATGGAGACTCATCTCTCTTGAGAGAGGTTTTTATCACATTCTCTTGCATTCAGAGCAAGAGAAGTCCTGTGTTCGGGGAATTAATGCCCTCTCATTAAAGTTCAGGATCTTATGACTTCAGCCATGGGTTCGAAACTTCAATCTGTACACTCAAAAGACCATGAATGCTCGGTTTGAGTCCAGTTCTATGATTTACTTTAGGAGTATTGTGATCGCCAGATTTTGTCTAACCTTGCGCGTGGTATGGAAGCGCCATTGAAGTTTGATGAGATGACTCTTAAGGGGGATTATAATCACTTCGCATGCATATTGATTGATGTGGACCTTTCCAAGCCACTACGCAACTCGCTTATGCTTGAGGTTGGTGAAGATTGTCCCTTTCCCTCTATTACTGCGCCATTGTCCTACTTCTCTAAACTAGAGAGCCATTCCCTCCTGGGACATATGTGATAGGTAGCCCCCGTATCCAATAACCACTCTGAAGCATCTGAGTAACACATTGACGGTGTGATAGAGAGTGAGAAGGCAGAAGAATCAGATTCATTCCCATCTGACTTGGCAACATTCACCTCTGATGGTTTTCCTGAATTCTCCTTCATTTTGTTCTTCTTCTTAAGCTCCGGATAATCTTTCTTCAAATAACCAATTCGTTTACAAAATGCACACTGATCATGAGTCAAACTACGGTAGCCATATCGTGACCTAGATTTTGCCTCCTCTTTGATTTAGACTTCCTCTCACGGGTTAATGCCTCCACCGATGTACCACCAAGAAATTTCTTGTCCTTTCTTCTTCGCTTGAGATTTACAAGGACGGTTGTGACTTAACTATAACTCAGTAATGTTCTTTCATTTATCAAGGTAAGGACAAATGTCTCATATCCCTCATCAGGGAGAGAACTCAACAATATCAAAGTTTTATCTTTCTCATTTATTACAACATCAATATTTGCTAGATCCGTGAGAAGCTTTGTGTAAGTATTGATATGATCACTAATTGAAACCCCTTTCTTTAACTGAAAATGATACAGTCTCCTTTTCAAACGCAAGCGATTCTCGACGCTCTTCATCAAGTATTTGCTCGTAAAGGCCTCCCATATCTTTTTTGCAGAAGTTGTTTCGTGGGAGAAAATTCCTTGTAAAATTTCCTTGAATCAATGAAAGATTACAACGGATTAATACTCCGACTATAAGGGAGGGAAGATGTTCACACTTAAATCTCCCCTTTGTTTAGTGCTGGGTTCTTGGTGTGGCGGTGGAAAGTGAATCTTGTTTTTCGTTGACCGGGTGAACGTCGAGACCTCTTGGAAATCCTCTCTTTGGATAGTAGACGGAGTAACACAGCTCCTGTCCACCAGGAATCTCAAAGAGATTGTAGGCAAAGACAAACTTGTACGCAGCACGTTGTTAGAAGAGTTGAACTCTCTCTTTTCAGTGGAGGTCTTGGTGCTTCTACAGCTCATTACCGAAATTCTTTATCAAGAATTATCCGATCGACCGACCCCTTCTTCATAGCAAACGAGGTTATTTATAGAGGTTTCAGGGGTGAACGTGCCCCCTAAAAACGCTCCATAATGGGGGTTAACTCCCTCATAACGTGGGCAGTAATTGATCCAATAACGAGGGCAGTTATAACAGAGACGCGGGTTTTGAGTCTTGCGCCTTGTTGCTGAAGTGATGCTGAGAAGCGTGTTTCGACCCTCGTGTCTTGGTGCTGCAGTGATGCTGAGACGCGGGTTTCGACCCTCGCGTCTTGGTGCTGCAGTGATGCTGAGACGCGGGTTTCAATCTTCGTGTCTTGGTGCTGCAGTGACGGCTATGATTAGCGCTGCATTTAGAGTTTGGGCTCTGCTTTTTGATGACTTGTCTTTAGTGATTTTTAGACAGCCTACAGAACCTCCTCCAAAGTTTTTGATATTCCGCGGTTGACTGGGAGGGATTTCAAAATACTTGGGACTCTGGTTGAATTCATACTTCTCATGATTGGACTGACAATCATTCGAGATGCTCTGAGCTTGATCCTGTCTAGAATATGGTCTCCGTGAGTATACTGTGAAACCCTTTGAAGCCACCAGAAATGATCGTAGCGAGTATCTAGATACGCAGTCTAGACCTCCCCAATACTCTGAGCTTGTTGTTGGTGTACTTTGAATCAGGGGTGAACAGCCATCTGCTTGTACCAGTGTACTGTTGAACTGAATTGCAGAAGTAAAGGCTGAATGCAAGTCTTGTAGACGCAGGGGTCATGTTGCTTTAAAGACGCAGTCCTCACTTGGAGTGGGGACGCATCTATTAGTTTGCTGAAGAAACGTGACTCTTGTAGGGACGCAATCTTTGAGATGAAGACGCATCTCTCACTCTGTAAACTAGGCGCGGCTTTGGCCTTGCTAAAGAGGCGCGACTTTTAGGGGGACGCGGTTTTCTGTTAAACACGAATCCGTGTTGTGGGCGCGTTGCCACATGTCCGGCGGAATTGAAGGGACATCTTTCCTTTGGCGCGCGAATTTTGCGTTGCATTTAATACGCACGCCAAGCGTCAGACGGGGATTAGGCCTCGAGCCAAGCGCCGCGTATCTCTGGGGTTTCTGTGCCTATAAAAGACAACAGTCTTTCAAGAGTCATTGATAGGTAGTGAAAAATGCATAATTGTCATCATATATACCATCACATTTGCACATTTATTCATATTATAATGCACATTTATTAATATTTCGTTATTTAATGTGTGCAGGCCTCGAATTATTATTTTAATAATAAATAAAGCTTAAAGAGCCCAAAAGCCCAGATCCAAGCCCATGTTTGAAGCCCAGGTGAAAAAGCGCAAATACAAAGAGTCAAAATGCAAATACAAGGGCTAAAAGTTGCAAATATCAAAGATGAGGGAAGGATAGACTTCTACCCAACCCTAAACACTTGCAGGATGAGAATAAAAGCCCAAAATTCGTGGATAGAAGATTTGGGATATTTGAAATCAAGGTAACTTGATTACTAAGTTATCTCGAAATCTCAAGATGGAGAGCCAGGATCACACTTCCAGAAGCAAAAGCCCACATGGACGGACCAGGAGAGGCTACACACCAAAGCGCGTGGCCAGAAGCCACAAAAGTGCCGCGGAACCGCCGCAAATCCGCGGCACTTTGATCTCATCCAGATCCCAAATTTTGTGGGCAGGTTTATCAGGGACTCCTCGACCTTCTGCACTATAAATATCCGTGCAGTCGCAACAGGGATGGGCATGCAGAGACGATTAGGGTTTGCTTTAGCCATTTTTATTCAAAGTTGTAATTTTTATTTCAAGTTCTTTGTGGAGAAGAAGGAGACAATTGTGTAACCGGAGATCCATCAATAAAGGTCACTCTTTTGTTCTCTGTAAAATTTTCTGCAATTATTTTATTTCTTTTGCAATCTCTCGTGTTTTAATCTTCGATCTCTTCTTGTTTTCGTTTTTTTCTTTATTTTTGCAGTCTTTCTCATTTGATAAAAACCAAAAAAATTAAATAATTGAAAAAGCAAAAAAAATGATGATGAAGAACTAATCTTCCTAGTGGTTTGCTGAGATTCTTGAAGCAACCCTAGAAGCAATTAAATCTTGATCCGATTAATGAACATCACTAGAAACCCTAGGTTTAAAGGCAACTAATTATAGAAGATTAAAAAATACTTAAAATTCTTAATCTAGGTTACATGATAAAAGGACCTTTTCATGACTTCAACTTAAGAACTAGGACAGCATAAGTTGAGATTCGTCTTCTATTAGGCTGTACCTAGATGTTAGGAGGAACCATAGTTAGGTTTTTGATCTATGTAACTTAGTTAGAATTGTGTATTAATTTTCTTTCTTGATATAGTTGTAATAACCTAGGGTGAATTATATTAATCTTAAGATGAAGATCAAGCTCTTTAATTTGCAATAGGGTTGTGGTAGAAAATCAGCAAAATCACCTCTTTTACATATTTTTCATATCAAGATCTAATCTCTCTCCTATTTTTTTTAAGATACAGAGGAATCGAGTCGAAACGCTTTCATCGCATCCTTCCCTGAGGATCACGACCCGCTCGAGCCCTTGCTACAGCGGATTCGCATTGAGACTAAGACAATCTGAACTCTATTTTAATCTCAATCAAATTTTGGCGCCGTTGCCGGGGAAGGAACGGCACGATTTCCTCATTCTAATCATTCTTTCTTTTCTGTTGCAGGTACAGAGAACAGGAAACAAAATCAGAGCAGCAGAAAGCACATATAGCTATCCAGTGCCTCTGCCCTCGAAGGCAGAGCACTTGGACCTACAAGTTTGCCGCAGAAACGCGGCAAAAGCCGCGAATCCGCGGCACTTGTAGTGCACTACTGACGGAGTTTTCTGCAGGTTGCTCTGCAGTGCAAAAGTATATTTTCTGCTGTGTTATTATCTCTCTGTGATCACACTGCAACTGCTAATAATTAACATTAACCTATTTGTTGAAAAAAATAAAAAAATATTTTTTTAGACTCTTGCATTTTAGGGCACGTGTCTATTTTTATTCTTTAATTCTGTTGAAGAGTGCTGGCGACAAGGTACGTTTGCATAAGCATATAGATTAGGAAGCACTCTTGGTTGTTTACCGCTTTCTTGAGTGATTACTTTTCTACCGCTTTACACGTACACTAATCCATCTTAAGGGCATAACCCATAACAAAGATAAGGTGGGGATTTCATCACCCTTCCTTGGCCCACAAATCATACCAGTCACACTCACAACCCTAACCCTAATTAAAACTTGACTAGACGTTGGCCCTAAGGTAACTCGGACTCAATAGGAGATTGACCGAAGAAGGAAAGTTGTTCGAAATTAACCCTTGCCAAATCGGTGTCTAGCGAAGGGATTGAGGGCCGAAAGCCCGAAGAACGGTGGTTATTTAATTAAGGAACGTCTCTGACGGAAAACCTCCCACCGATCTTGCCCTGAACTGGCCGATTAGCTCGTGGTTGACGTCGACAATAGACCTCCTAAGGACAGTCTAAAGTTAGGAGTCGTCTAGGTCAAGGATAACCCTAGAATAGGATTTTTGTTTGTTTTTCTTTTTCTTTTTGGTTGATTGGGTGAACTTTGGTTGCTAACTGTGCATGCCCGCTTGGTCGAGAGACCCACTTACATCCAGGCTAACTAGAACTAGTTCACCACCCGAGCTCAAGCCCGACCCACACATGGCTCAACCGCCATCTCTCCAAGATAGGTTCTATCCTCTTAGAACCTCTATTCCTTCTTGCATCAAGCTAAGTAATGAAGGTGCTGACCCATTTGAGCTTAAGCCACAATATATCAGCACCCTTCCCAAGTTCCATGGACTTGAATCAGAGGATGCATACTTCTTCTTATCAGAATTTGAGGAAGTATGTTTAATGATAAATATCCCTAAGTTGGGAAAAGATGCCATTAAGCTTAGGTTTATCCCCTTTGCTTTGAAAGATTTAGCAAAGAAATGGCCTACAGTCTAGAGGTTGGTTCTATAGATACTTGGGACAGTTTCGTTAAGACCTTCTTAAAGAAATTTTATCCCGTTCACAAGACTGCATTGATTAGGAAGAATATCCTACAGTTTAAGCAAACAGCCAATGAGCCCTTTTGGAAATACTTCGAACGTTTTAAGGACCTCCTTGCCCAATGTCCCCATCATGGGATAGAGAAATGGCGACTTTGCCAAGTTATATATGATGGATTAGATTATTCTACTAAAACACTGTTAGAATCCATGTGTCAAGGAGAATTTCTGCAAAAGAATGAAGATGAAGGATGGTCATTGTTTGAAGACTTAGCTGAAAAATCCATCCAATGGGACCCTACTCCTGAGAAATCTAGGACTAGTGACCCCACTTCTTCAAAAGGAGGTATTCATTCCATTGAGGCCAACATAGCAAATGATGCTAAGTTAGCTGCTGTTATGCGTAGACTAGATGCTCTAGAAACTAAAGAGCCAGTCTCAGTGAACCAAGTCAGCCCAACATCTTCGGCGGGCTGTACTTATTGTCAAGATAGGAACCATGTGTTCGAGGAATGTCCTGTCTTCATCGCGCACCAAAGTCTGCCCGAACATATGAGTGCAGCCTTCACAAGGCCCGCCAACAATCTGCCCGCCAACAATCCATATTCGCCCACCTACAATCCCGGTTGGAGAAACCATCCCAATTTGTCATGGGGCCAAAGTAACAATGATCAAACTAGGCCCAAATTCTCCAACAATTTCCAAAATCCGCCCTATCAAAATCCTCCACCCTCTTTCCAATATTCACAAATGGAAACAAGGCTCTCCAATCTGGAAAGAAAGGTGGACACTATCGTTAAAAGCAATGACACGCTGGCTCAAGTCTTGACTAGGATAGAGATGCAAATGAATCAGCAAGAAAGGCAAAAGGGTACTCTACCTAGTCAACCATTCCCAAACCCTAGGAACTCTAGTCAAGCTCACTTGGCTGAAGAGAATCATATGAGTCAGTGCAATGCGATTCATACATTGCGGTCGGGAAAACAAGTTGATAACCAAGTATCAACACCATCAAGTTCTAAACAAGCATTCAGCTTGCCTGATCCCACTCCATCCCAACTTAATGCCAACAACACGAAAAAAGACAAGTCAGCCGAAGATATGCACAAGCCCATCGCACCCTACCCAAATAGGCTTAAAGATAAGCAATGTGCACAAATGGATAAGGTACGAGAGATTTTTAATCAAGTCAAGATCAATATACCTCTTCTTGATGCAATTCAACAAGTCCCTAAGTATGCCAAGTTTATTAAGGACATGTGCACAAAGAAGAGAAAGACTAATGTGCCCAAGAAGGTTTTTCTAGCCACTAACATTAGTGAGCTATTGTCTAACCAGATTCCTGTCAAGTATAAGGACCCTGGTTGCCCCACCATCTCTTGCACAATAGGTCAAACTGCAATTAAGCATGCACTTCTTGATTTGGGAGCAAGTATCAACTTACTCCCCTTCTCAGTTTACCAACAACTTGGGTTGGGCGAACTTAGTCCGACTAAGGTTACAATCCAATTGGCTGACCGATCCATAAAAATTCCCAAAGGAGAAATTACCGATGTGCTCGTCCAAGTTGGGGAGTTTATCTACCCAGTAGATTTTGTTGTTCTGGAGACCGAACCTGTATCCACTCTTCGGTCTCAAACTCCCGTTATCCTAGGGCGTCCGTTCCTTGCAACTGCAAATGCGATCATAAATTGTAGGAATGGATCCATGAGGTTGACTTTTGGAAACATGACTAAAGAGGTCAATGTCTTCAACCTGGAAAACCAATCTCGTAAGATTAAAGACCAAACATTTGAGGTGAACTTCATCGAGAACATTTGTGAAAAAGAAAGTGAAAATGAGTCTCTATTTCTTGACAAGTTATTTGAGGATAAGTGCGATTTTAGTGATAAGATGACACATGTTGAGGATTATAATTTTAAAGTTCCATTTAAAAAACGAAGATTTGATCTAAGTATCTTCAAAGAGCCAAGCACTGAAATATCGCATGAGAATATAGTTCAAGAAACTCCGATTGACTTAACTTTCGAAAGTCTCTTTGAAGAAGAACTCCTATGTTTAGATACACCGATTAAGGAGATGTTGGTTAATTCTTCACTTCCAGGAAAAAGTGTTGATTTAAGTTTTGAGGAGATGTACGGAACTGAGCTAGAATTTCTCGGCAAGGAAGTTCCAACTGAAAGGTGTGATGAATTTTTGAATAATGGAGGTGGACATATGATGAGGAAGAACCTAAAGAAGATGAAACTGGGGGGAGAGAAAGTTAAAACAAAAATGTTGGTCTCCCCATTGTGCCTTATAAAGAGAACCCATTGGAATGATGGGAAACGAGCTAGAGGGATGAATCCTAAGCAGCTCTAGGTGAGAGTGATACATGTGTTGTACATATTATGGTATACTATTATTCTTTGCCTCTCTTTACATTTTCTTCATGCATTCATGCATTTCATACATTGAGGACAATGCATGAGATAAGTGTGGGGGAGGGTTTACTAACATAGAAAAGATTAAAAAAAAAAAATATTTTTCTCTTTATTTGTTCTAACATTTAAAAAAAAAAAAAAAAAATTTTTTTTTAACATTTAAAAAAAAAAAATTTTTTTGCTAATAAATATTAAAAAAAAATGTTATAAAAAGGAAATATTTTGACTTATTTTTTGAAAGAAATCTAAGTTAGTTTTAAGGATTAGGAAAATCATGATTAGGATTTCTAAAAACTTGGTCAAAATAAATAAATTGTTTAATTTTTAGGTATAGGAGAGAAATTGAATAAATAATTAGTCTTGATTTTTACCTTAATGAAATGTGCATACCAAATGCATATCTAGGATTCTAAGACAAAGACCTTGTGCCTCATAAAAAAATAATAATAATAATAATAATATCACCAATTAAGCTGATACATGTGCCTCAAGAAGCATAAGTATTCATGCCTAAAGGTGAGTAAATAAAATAAAGTCCTTAGTTTTGGGGCCTAGTTCACTCGAATTTGAGTCCGCGGGGTGTTTTCTCACCTGGTGCCCTAAAGCCAACCGGTTTGGGAGCCACCGACTTTAAGTTCGTTACATGGGTGGATTAGAAAGCCTAAGAAGACTAAGAAATATAATATATGTATTAACACATCTATTAGTCAATTAGTTAGGTATGAGGGCCTCAAGAAGCCTTGATACTTATACGAAAGAAAATTAGATGAGTTATACATGCCAAAAAAAAAAATATATATATATATATATATATATATATATATTAACACATCTAATAGTCAATTAGTTAGGTATGAGGGCCTCAAGAAGCCTTGATACTTACACGAAAGAAAATTAGATGATGTTATAAAAATAATAATGAGGCATGAGAGTCCAAGTTAAGGAATTCCTAGATTCATAAGGGTGCGTATGACTTTTGGTAACGAAAAAGACTATATTAGAAATTCAATTTTAATCCTTACCTAAAATGAATAACAATTAACTTTATAAAGACCAGGTTTGAAGAATGAATAAAAATGATAATCCTAAAACTTATAGACTACTTAGTCTCTTCAAATATAATTCAAATATTTTCCTTTTTATGGATTTTGTGGGTGTAATCCGCTGAAAACCCTCACGAGACAACACTCGTCCTCTAGGGTAACCTAGGGGTTTAACGGCTTGTTGCACATGCTAAGTGCAACCGTGATTCCTACGAAAGTGAGTTAGCTAGTTAGATTTTTCTCTTTCTTTTTGATTTTTACTCGAGGACGAGCAAAAAGATAAGTGTGGGGGTGTGATAGGTAGTGAAAAATGCATAATTGTCATCATATATACCATCACATTTGCACATTTATTCATATTATAATGCACATTTATTAATATTTCGTTATTTAATGTGTGCAGGCCTCGAATTATTATTTTAATAATAAATAAAGCTTAAAGAGCCCAAAAGCCCAGATCCAAGCCCATGTTTGAAGCCCAGGTGAAAAAGCGCAAATACAAAGAGTCAAAATGCAAATACAAGGGCTAAAAGTTGCAAATATCAAAGATGAGGGAAGGATAGACTTCTACCCAACCCTAAACACTTGCAGGATGAGGATAAAAGCCCAAAATTCGTGGATAGAAGATTTGGGATATTTGAAATCAAGGTAACTTGATTACTAAGTTATCTCGAAATCCCAAGATGGAGAGCCAGGATCACACTTCCAGAAGCAAAAGCCCATATGGACGGACCAGGAGAGGCCACGCGCCAAAGCGCGTGGCCAGAAGCCACAAAAGTGCCGCGGAACCGCCGCAAATCCGCGGCACTTTGATCTCATCCAGATCCCAAATTTTGTGGGCAGGTTTATCAGGGACTCCTCGATCTTCTGCACTATAAATATCCGTGCAGTCGTAACAGGGATGGGCATGCAGAGACGATTAGGGTTTGCTTTAGCCATTTTTATTCAAAGTTGTAATTTTTATTTCAAGTTCTTTGTGGAGAAGAAGGAGACAATTGTGTAACCGGAGATCCATCAATAAAGGTCACTCTTTTGTTCTCTGTAAAATTTTCTGCAATTATTTTATTTCTTTTGCAATCTCTCGTGTTTTAATCTTCGATCTCTTCTTGTTTTCGTTTTTTTCTTTATTTTTGCAGTCTTTCTCATTTGATAAAAACCAAAAAAATTAAATAATTGAAAAAGCAAAAAAAATGATGATGAAGAACTAATCTTCCTAGTGGTTTGCTGAGATTCTTGAAGCAACCCTAGAAGCAATTAAATCTTGATCCGATTAATGAACATCATTAGAAACCCTAGGTTTAAAGGCAACTAATTCTAGAAGATTAAAAAATACTTAAAATTCTTAATCTAGGTTACATGATAAAAGGACCTTTTCATGACTTCAACTTAAGAACTAGGACAGCATAAGTTGAGATTCGTCTTCTATTAGGCTGTACCTAGATGTTAGGAGGAACCATAGTTAGGTTTTTGATCTATGTAACTTAGTTAGAATTGTGTATTAATTTTCTTTCTTGATATAGTTGTAATAACCTAGGGTGAATTATATTAATCTTAAGATGAAGATCAAGCTCTTTAATTTGCAATAGGGTTGTGGTAGAAAATCAGCAAAATCACCTCTTTTACATATTTTTCATATCAAGATCTAATCTCTCTCCTATTTTTTTTAAGATACAGAGGAATCGAGTCGAAACGCTTTCATCGCATCCTTCCCTGAGGATCACGACCCGCTCGAGCCCTTGCTACAGCGGATTCGCATTGAGACTAAGACAATCTGAACTCTATTTTAATCTCAATCAGTCATCATTAAACTCTTCTTCTTTGCCGAGCCTTTTAGGGTTAAGAAAAGCTCAAAACTTTTTCCATTTTCACCATCTTTAACAGTGATCTCACGGTCAAAATGGCACCCTAGACTAATCCCGTCTCTTCGCCCTCGAGCGCCATCGCTCCGTAGGTTTAAATGGGCGGTTCTTCCATGCAGGAGGCTCCTATTTCAGGTAATAAAACCATCTGATTTGGTTTTCGCCATTGAAGGGGCTTGTAGAGTTCTTTCAACCCTTAAGTCCCTTTTGAATGTGAACCGCCAACGCGAGGCTCGTGCCCGTGTTTGATCGTCAGACGCGGTTCTTGAATTGGTGGACAAGATGTAAGTTTGATGATTTTCGCATCTTTGCTTTATCAATCTGAGTCCGTATCTGTTTGTTGAACGCGGGCCTCATTGAGCCCTGCGTTTTGAATTTAGCACTCAAAATTTTTCTAAGTGTGTGGAGTTCAGACGCAGACTTCTTACAATTCTTGCATCTTGTAAGATCAGATGCAAGTCTTAATGAATCTCGCGTTTGAGTCCAATACTTAGAAATTTTTTCTAGGCTCTGGATTTTGAAATGCAGGCAACATGCAAGCCTTGCATTTTTGAGTCTAGATGCGAATTTCGCTGATTTCCGCGTCTGAGCTCATTCTTGCGTTTTGAATTTCAAGCACTTAGCCATTTTCTTTTAGATTCCTGACTAAGTGTTGTCCTCTTTGCAGTACGATACTCCTCCCACCTGATTAGTCACATATATTGCATTCATATTGTCACCTTACCATGCTTTTTAGCTATTTCTTTGCTAAATGTAGGCCCAAGTGCTTAAAGAAAGAAAAGAGAAACAAACCCAAAAGCCCACCAAATTCTGAATTAATTCAGAATAAATTCGAAATGAAGAAATCTAGGCTAAATCTTGACATATCAAGAGGTTGAGAAGAATTCTCCTTGAATCGAGCGGTTGAAGCCACACAATCAAGGCTGTTTCGACAACAGTTTGGAGCAGAAACAAGAAAACCAGCAGCAGATACATGCCAAACACCAAACCAGGAACTTCCCCCTTTTGGTGTGGCCACCTGGCCACGCCAGGGCCGCGAAAACGCGGCCCAAGCAGCGTTTCCATGGCCAACCAGATTCAGTTGGGGGAGCGTTTGCTCCCCCAATCTTCCCGGGATCCTTCTAGTTTGGTTTTTGGCTATAAATATGGGTTTCAGCAAAGAAAAATGCAGCGAAGACTAGGATTAAGTTTTGTGTTTATTTTGTTAGGATTTAGGCTCTTTGTTAGCTAGCATAAAGGTTGTAATCTTGTTGTTTACTTTGTAGTCCAGTATCAAAACTTGTGAGAGAGAGGACTGAGAGCTTGTACTTGAAGATTGAAGTGACAGCAATACAAGAATCAAGCCACATTTCCTTCCACTCTTGTTTCGGTATGTCGTGCATTATTTTGCTTTCTTCTTCGTTTTCTATGGATAACTAAATGGTTTTCTGGGCTCGCTATCGCAACTCTCTTTTACTCTCCTTCTCTCCTGCTTTTAAAAGAAAAAGACCCGATGACTCATATGAATGCCTTACTTAAAAGCCTTTCTTTTTGAAAGTGTTCTTGAAGGCACATGAGGATGGGTTTGGATTGTTGAATTCTCACTTCTTTCATGAACATCTCTTGAATTGTTTTTACTTCATTCTTGCTTCTTCGCGCTTGATGTTTTAATATTCAATTCTCACGATTTCTTGAAGAAAAGACTCAACTCTTCTAACCATCGTATGTGCTTTACTTAAAGCTTTCTAAAAATCAACTTTAAGTTTGGCAAATGATCACTTGAGGCACTTAACATTTTAAGAGAAGAATGAACAATTGAGTAGTGAGATAGTGAGCCCAGATTTGCTTTCTTATTATAAAAACAACCAAAACAATTCTCAAGCTTTCTAAATCACCTTCTCCAAAACCTTTTCTAAAAGTTGCAATTTTTCTTTTAATCATCTCTTTCTTTCCATTCTCTTTTTCATAAAAAACGAACACAATTTCTTGTTTCTAAACAATTCACCGAAAAGCTTCCATCGCATCCCTCCTTGTGGACACGACCCGTTAGCCACAAACTACACGGTAAATTCTTAAACTCATTGATTGTTCTTTCTTTTAGCAATCAATTTTTAGCGCCGTTGCCGGGGAGGAAACGGTGTAGTTGTTTTTAACAAGTTTTGTGTGTTATTTCAGGGACTTGAAGATCAAGATCTAGCATTTAAGCTTTGTAAGAGAAGACTTGCAAATTCTGTGCCCCTACTCTCGAAAGTAGGAAACAGAATTTCAAGAAATTGCTTTGCAAAATCTGAAAAAATTTATTGGACTACTAAAAACTCTTTTTTGCAGGACATATTGCTCGCAAAAATTTCAGTTTTTATATGTCATATTTGTGCTATTTCTGCTATCCAACATCCCTGTTTTAAGTCAACAGTAAAACACTTGTTGAAAAGTTAAAAAATTGATTAGACGTTTGCATTCTAGGCACGAGTCTTTTCAATTCATTTACTTTACTGTTGAAGAGTGCTGGAGCAAGGTACGTACGCATTGTATTCAGAATAGGACTCATTTCTTGGTTGATTTATATCGCTTTGAGTGAATCTTATTTATCTTGTACACTTGCACAAATTGATTTTAAGGGCAACACCCAATAACAAGATAAGGTGGGGATTTAATCACCCTTCCTTGGCCTAAAAATCAGACTCCAAGCACTCACAAAGCTAAGCCTAAGTAAAATCTGATAGACGTTGGCCTTAGGGACATCTCGAACTCACTAGGAGATTATCCTAAAGAGGGAAGGTGTTGGAAATTGACTCCTGTCAAATCAGTGTCTAGGAAGGGGATTGAGGGCCGAAAGCCCGAAGATTGGTGGTTATTTAATTAAGGAACGTCTTTGACGGAAAATCTCCCACCAATCTTGCCCTGACCTGGCTGATTAGCTTGTGATCAAAGTCAACATTCTACCTCTTGTGGACAATCAACCAGTTAGGAGTTGTCTAGGTCGAGGTTACCTTAGACTAGGCTTGGTTGATTTCTATTGTTGACTGTTGGTTGAACTTGTTTGTGGTTGTGATTGTGTTTGTGTATGCAAGTATGGTCGAGAGACCCTAATTCATCTAGGTTGACTAGAAACACATCACCACCCAAGTTTGAACCAAGACCAGATCCGGTAATGGCTCAATCAACATCACTGCAGGATAGGTTCTACCCCATTAGGACCTCACTTCCATCTTGCATTCTACTTCCATCGGTTGGTGAATACAATTTTGAGCTCAACCCTCAATTCATCAACACACTCCCTAAGTTTCATGGCCTAGAGTCCGAAGATGCCTACTTCTTCATAAGAGAATTTGAGGAAGTATGTCTAATGATGAAAATCTCACACCTTATAGACGATGCTATTAGGTTGAGATTTATCCCTTTCGCACTTAAGGACCTAGTAAAGAAGTGGCTCAACAGCTTAGCAGCCGGTTCTATCATATCCTGGGATGGTTTCATCAAGGTATTCTTGAAGAAATTCTATCCCATTCATAAGACTGCTCTCATTAGGAAGACGATTATGCAATTCAAGTAAGAACCAAGTGAACCGTTCTGGAGGTACTTTGAACGCTTTAAAGACCTCCTTATCCAATGTCCACACCATGGAATAGAGAAATGGCGATAATGCCAAATTCCCTATGACGGTTTAGACTATTCCACCAAAACCCTCTTAGAAAGTATGTGCCAAGGGGGTTTCTTGCAGAAAGATGAAGATGAAGGATGGGATTTGTATGAAAATCTAGCTGAGAAGACCATCCAATGGGAATCTGCTAGGGAGACCTCTAGGAATCCTAACTCCATCTCTTCAAAAGGAGGTCTTCATTCTATCGAATCATCCATCGCTAATGAGGCTAAGTTAGCTAACCTGGCTAGAAGACTGGAAGCTCTAGAAATGAAAGAACCAAGTCCAGTCAATCAAGTCAGCCCGAACCAATTTCCAACCCCGGGCTGCACTTACTGTCAAGCCATGAATCATGTGTTCGAGGAGTGCCCTGTGTTTCAGGCTCAGCAACCCTACCATGAACCGATGAATACGGCCTTTTCAAGGCCGAACAATAACCCTTACGCACCCACGTACAATCCCGGCTGGAGAAATCACCCTAATTTCTCATGGAGCCAGAATAACTCTGACCATTCACGATCAAATCATGCTAGCCACTTCCATCATGGTAATAATTCTTCCAATCATCAACCCTACTTCTCCAATTTTCATAATAATTCTCCCAACCATCCACCAAACTTTTCGAATTATCAACAGAACTTTCCCAACCAAGCTCCACAATCCTCCTTCCAGAATCCTCAACTAGAAAGGAGAATGACTGACTTTGAAAGAAACATGGAGAGATATATGAAAAACCAAGATTCTCTCATGCAAACTATCCAGAGGTTAGAGGTTCAAATGAGTCAACTAGCCACTCCACAGAATGAGAGACAAAAGGGTGCCCTGCCTAGTCAGCCAGTCACTAATCCGAGGAATTCTCAACAAGCTCATTTGGCCGAGGATCATTCATTCAATCAATGTAATACTGTTCATACATTGAGGTCAGGAAAGAGAGTTGATAATCAAGTGTCAACACCAACCAATCCCATTCAGCACAACCACAATCAAGCTTCCACCTCATCTAATCCAACTTCTTCCAATTCTGACGAATCTGAAAAAGACAAGTCAGCCAGCCAGGTGCACCAGCCTATAGTACCATTTCCTAATAGGCTGAAAAACAACAAGCAAAATTCTCACATGGACAAGATAATTGAGATGTTTAACCAAGTGAAGATAAATGTGCCACTTCTTGATGCCATCCAACAAGTTCCTTCCTATGCTAAGTTTCTTAAGGACATGGCACCAAGAGAAAGACTAATGTTCCAAAGAAGGTCTTTTTAACCACTAATATTAGTGAGCTATTATCGGGTCCTATCCCTGTCAAGTACAAGGATCCAGGTAGTCCCACCATTGCCTGCACAATAGGACAAGCCGAGATTAGTCGTGCACTTCTTGACTTGGGGGCAAGTATCAACTTGCTTCCATTCTCTGTTTATCAACAACTCGGGTTGGGTGACCTTAGTCCAACTCGAATCACCATCCAACTGGCTGACCTTTCTGTTAAAGTTCCAAAAGGGGAGATTAATGATGTCCTGATCCGGGTAGGAGAGTTCATTTACCCTGTCGATTTCATAGTTCTGGAGACACAACCTGTGTCCAACTCCAATCGTAGGGCTCAAACTCCTGTTATCCTAAGTCGACCATTCCTTGCTACTGCTAATGCCATCATCAATTGTAGGAATGGGTCTATGAGGTTGACATTTAGGGACATGACTAGAGAAGTCAATGTCTTCAATGTAGGAAAACAACCCCGCGATATCGAGGACCAAACATTTGAAGTCAACCTAATTGAGAACTTGACAAGTGAACATGGGGAAGGATTGGAATTAGAAACAGAGAATGACTTCGGGTTAGAGTCTGACGACTTTAATCTTGATCAGGTTGTAGATTCTGCTGTGAATTGGGCATCAAACCCCATTTCACCAACAATGGAGCCAACAGATTTGACCAGTCCTTCCAGTGAGCCTACCTCCTCCTTAGAATTGAAAGCCCTACCTGCGCATCTCAAGTACGCCTATCTAGGCGAACAAGAGACCTTTCCTGTCATCATTGCCTCCCATTTAAATGACGGGGAAGAAGAAGATCTAAAAGCTATTCTAAGAAAACATAGGGAAGCCATTGGGTGGACTATGACTGATATCAAGGGATTAAGTCCAACCTGTTGGAACTTATTTTGATGAAGACTTGAAGACTTATGTGACGCATGTCATTTGGAGCTCTAACACATGAAGAATCAAGAGTTCTACATGATCAAGATGTGCCAAGGAGAGTTGATATGTTGTGGTTTGTAATTATGAAGTAGCATGTAAAAAGCCTTGATATACACACACATATCAGAGTCAATTAGTCGACTTATACATATTGCAAGTCGACTAACCCTTGGAGTAGTCGACTAACCCAGAACCCAAGTCGACTAAGTCCTGTGTCAAATCTGACCCAACTCTCTGTTTCTGCATTAGTCGACTGACAGTGTTTACTAGTCGACTAATAGCATTTGTAGTCGACTAATCCCTTGCCCCTAGTCGACTAATAACTGGTCCAGTCGACTATAAAGTAGTTGCAGTCGACTTGAATCAGTTATACAGAAAACTGTCTCTCTAACGTCTCTTGACTAGTCGACTTATAGCCAAACCTAGTCGACTAATAGAAGGAATTTTGCCTAGTCTAGTCGACTAACTCAAAAGACAAGTCGACTATAGGCAGTTTCTGACTGTTGAACAGTTTTCGTTATCTGGTCTTTTGTGCAACGAATTTCAACGTTCAATCATTCAAAAGGCACCTATAACTACCCTAACTTACCCTAGTCTTCAGCTATAAATAGGGTGGTTAATCCAAAGGCCAAAAACAATTCCAAATCTTCAGTTTCCAAAGCAAAAATTTTGTCAACCTGAAAATTGATTTTCCAACTTCAGTTCTTTACCAAAAGTCATTTCAATTGTGAAGTCCTCTGAAGTTTCTTGTCTCGTATACTAGACCTTGTCCACATACACATCAGTACCAAGGCTTATAGGAAAAGTATTGTATTACTCAAAGCAAATCATTGTACACGGGTGGCTTCTTGGTGTAGAGGCAGTTGTACAAGGTGACCATTGTACACGGGTGGCTTCTTGGTGTAGAGGCAGTTGTACAAGTTGAAAGGTATTCTCTTGGTGGAAGAAAAGGTGTTCTCTTGGTTGAAGAGAAGGTGTACACATTTAGCAAAGGGGATTTGTCAAGTGGTGTGCATGGTGTATTGATTTTGGGTGTACAAAATCAGGTTAAAGGAAAATCTCAAGCGGGTGGCTTGGGGACTGGATGTAGGTCACAAGGACCGAACCAGGATAAATCTCTTTATTTGCGTTTGTCAATTTCTGAGAGTTGATTTCCTTTATTTGCAAGTTTATATTTAATTGATTAACTATAATCCTTCTTGTTTAGTTTTGTGTTGACTTGTGTTTATAGTTGCCAACAGAGATAGTTTCGCATTTTATCATATCTCGGGGACCAACACAACCATCGTTCAACATTGCATTCATCTCAATGAAGACGCCACACCCAAAAGAGACCCGCAGCGTAGATTAAACTCTATAATGCAAGAGGCTGTTCATGTTGAAATCATAAAACTCTTAGACAATGGGATAATTTATCCCATTTCTGATAGCCAATCGGTCAGTCCTGTCCATGCGGTCCCAAAGAAATCTGGTTTCACCGTAGTGAAAAACGAGAACAAAGAGTTGGTTCAAACTCGACTTCCCACGAAGATTCGAGTTTGCATTGACTATAGGAAACTGAATCTGCAACTCGTAAGGACCATTTTCCACTTCCCTTCATTGATCAAATGCTTGAACGTTTGGCGGGTCACAAGTATTACTATTTCTTGGACGGTTACTCGGGCTATAACCAGATCCCTATCGCTCCTGAGGACCAAGAAAAGACTACGTTCACATGTCTATTTGGGACATTTGCTTATCGTCGAATGCCATTCGGCTTATGCAATGCCCCGGTAACGTTTTAACGTTGCATGTTGAGTCTTTTCTCTGATATGGTAGAACACTTCTTAGAAATCTTCATGGATGATTTCTCCATCTACGGAGATTCATTCACTCAATGTCTCCACCATCTAGAACTCGTCCTCCAATGTTGTGCTGAGAAAATCTGACACTGAACTGGGAGAAATGCCACTTCATGGTAAAACATGGAATTGTCTTGGGTCATGAAATCTCCAAGAAAGAAATTGAAGTGGATAGAGCCAAAATCGAGGTTATTGCTAAGCTTCCCATGCCCAAATGCGTTAAGGACATTAGATCCTTCTTAGGACATGCTGGTTTCTACCGAAGATTTATCAAGGATTTTAGCAAAATTGTTAGGCCCTTGACTAATCTGTTAGCTAAGGATGTGTCCTTCACTTTCGATACTGAATGCATAAATTCTTGGGAGAAGCTTAAGAGAGAGCTTATTTCTGCACCAATCATATCTGCACCGGATTGGTCTAAGCCATTTGAGATCATGTGCGATGCTTCCGATTTTGCCATAGGCGCTGTCCTAAGACAACGCATTGATAACAAGCAGCATGTGATCTACTACTCTAGTAGGACTCTCAACGATGCTCAACTAAACTACACTACGGCCGAGAAGGAATTCTTGGCAGTAGTGTTTGCCTTAGAGAAGTTTCGTCCCTACCTACTAGGGTCCAAAACCATCGTTTTCACCGATCATTCTGCGCTTAGGTACCTTATGATGAAGAAGGATGCCAAGGCCCGACTCATTCGTTGGATCCTCCTTCTTCAAGAATTCGATCTTGAGATTCGAGATAAGAAGGCGTAGAAAATGTCGTTGCTGACCACCTCTCACGGATCCCTAATTCTCCATGCAACGAATTACCCATAAATGAGGATTTTCTTGATGAACATCTCTTAGCTATCTCAGGGAACCTTGGTTTGCTGATATAGTGAATTACTTAGTCACAAACCAAACTCCGTCTCATTGGTCCAAAAATGATGTTTACCGGTTCTTATCCCAAGTCCGGTATTTCTTTTGGAGGAACCGTATCTTTTCAAGTACTGTTCTGACCAAATTATTAGGAGATGCATTCCCGATGAGGAGGTTAGGAGTGTTCTATCCTTCTGTCACGAACTTGCATGCGGTGGACACTTTGGTCCTCGCAAGACTGCTGAAAAAGTGCTACAAAGTGAGTTTTATTGGGCCACTTTGTTCAAGGATGCTTATGAATTTTGCAAGACGTGCCCTAGATGCCAAATGGTAGGAAGGATTTCAAACCGAAATATGATGCCCCTCAACCCAATTCTAGAAATAGAACTCTTTGATGTTTGGGGCATCGACTTTATGGGTCCGTTTCCTAATTCATTTGGGAACCAATACATATTGGTTGCTGTGGATTACGTGTCCAAGTGGGTAGAAGCCATTCCTTGTAAAACTAATGATAACAAAGTTGTCATAAAGTTTTTGAAAGAGAACATTTTTCCCGCTTCGGAACCCCTCGTGCTATCATCAATGATAATGGCACTCACTTTTGCAATAGATCTTTTGAAGCCCTTATGCGAAAGTATGCTATAACTCACAAGTTGTCCACACCTTATCATCCTCAAACCAGTGGGCAAGTTGAGGTTTCAAATAGACAAGTCAAGCTTATATTGGAGAAAACTGTGAACCAAAACCGGAAAGATTGGTCCATCAAACTTGTAGATGCTCTATGGGCCTACAGGACCGCTTTCAAAACAATTCTAGGAATGTCTCCCTATAGGTTAGTCTATGGCAAACCTTGTCACTTGCCCGTTGAGTTAGAGCACCGAGCCTTATGGGCAATCAAGCAGTTGAATTTCGACTTGACTAAGGCTGGTGACCTTTGGAAATTACAAATTTTCGAATTGGAGGAATTGAGAAATGAGGCATATGATAATGTTAGAATCACTAAAGATAGAGTCAAGATTTTCCATGACAAGCACATCATCAGAAAAACCTTTATCCCGGGACAAAAAGTCTTACTCTATAATTCTAGGCTTCATCTTTTTCCAGAAAAATTGAAATCGAGATGGACTGGGCCATTCGTTGAAAAAACCGTGTTTCCACACGGTGCAGTTGAGATCAGTGACCCCAAGAATGGAAATGACTTTAAGGTAAATGGTCAACTCCTTAAACCTTTCTTGAAATCGGTGCCGGTAAATGAAACGGCAATGAGTCTTTTTGACCCAGTGTATCGGTAACTTTCCTCCTTTCCATTTTATTTCATGCACTTATACATTTCTTTCATACATTGGGGACAATGCATGAGATAAGTGTGGGGGAGGGTTCTAACATGACTGATATAAAAAAAAAAAGAAAAAAAGAAAAAAAATGGATATATATATAAAAAAAAACTTTTTGGAAGGGGTAGATAATATTTTGATATATTTTTTGTAAGAAATTAAGTCAATTTTAAGGAATAGGAGAATCATAATTAAGATTTCTTACACTTGGTCAAAATAAGATAACTTGTTTGATTTTTAGGGTCAAGAAGAAAATTTGTGAAAGTAATTTAGTCTTGATATTTACCTTGATGACATATGCACACAAAATACACTTACACACTTAGGGTTTAAAAACAGAGACTCTTATGCCTTATAAAAAAATATGATAAAAAAAAACAAGTCTAATTATTGATTAGCTAGGTGCTTTAGCCTAAGCAAGCCTTAATATTTATGCAAAAGATAATTAGATAAGTTTAGGAAAAAAATGTGTATATAAATTCTCTGATTAAGCTGGGTATTTATGCCTCATGAAGCATCAATATTCACGCCTAAAAGGGGTACATCGTATAAATAAAAACCTTGGTTTCGTGGCCTTATCTGCTCGAGTGTTTAAGTCCTTAGGGGTGTTTTCTCACCTGGTGCCCTAAAACTGTCCGGTTTGGGTGTCACCGACTGAATGCTCGTTACATGGGCAGATTAGAAAGCCTAATGAAATTGAGGATTAAATTTCACCAAAAATAAATAAATATAAGGCATAGGAGTTAATGTTAAAACCCTTAGTCAACTTCACAGTCACGATGGTACATACGACTCAGGGTAAATTAATAGACTAGATGAGAAGTACAATTTGACTCCTTACTTTAATTAATGACATGTTTTTGAATAGAGACTAAGTTTAGGAATGAAAAATTTGATATTCCTATGACTTATAGATTACTTAAAACTCTCACAAATATACGTCAAATATTTTCTCCTTTAAAAAAAAAATTCTTTTCGAAAATACTAACCTTTTTCTCTTTCTTCATGGATTTTGAGGGTGCAATCCACTGAAAACCCTCACGAGACAAAACTCATCCTCTAGGGGTAATCTAGAGGTTTAACGGCTTGTTGCACATGCTCAGTGCAATCGAGTGACCTGCGAAAGTGGTCTAATAAGTGATTAGAATTAATCTGATGTTTTGCTCGAGGGCGAGCAAAAGATAAGTGTGGGGGTGTGATTAGTCACATATATTGCATTCATATTGTCACCTTACCATACTTTTTAGCTAATAAATCCTATTAATAAGTTTTCTATTTCTTTGCTAAATGTAGGCCCAAGTGCTTAAAGAAAGAAAAGAGAAACAAGCCTAAAAGCCCACCAAATTCTGAATTAATTCAGAATAAATTCGAAATGAAGAAATCTGGGCTAAATCTTGGCATATCAAGAGGTTGAGAAGAATCCTCCCTGAATCGAGCGGTTGAAGCCACACAATCAAGGCTGTTTCGACAACAGTTTGGAGCAGAAATAAGAAAACCAGCAGCAGATACGGGCCAAACACCAAATCAGGAACTCCCCCCTTTTGGTGTGGCCACCTGGCCACACCAGGGCCGCGGAAACACGGCCCAAGCCATATTTTTGCGGCTAACCAGATTCAGTTGGGGAGCGTTTGCTCCCCCAATCTTCCCGGGATCCTCCTAGTTTGGTTTTTGGCTATAAATATGGGTTTCAGCAAAGAAAAATGCAGCGAAGACTAGGATTAAGTTTTGTGTTTATTTTGTTAGGATTTAGGCTCTTTGTTAGCTAGCATAAAGGTTGTAATCTTGTTGTTTACTTTGTAGTCCAGTATCAAAACTTGTGAGAGAGAGGACTAAGAGCTTGTACTTGAAGATTTAAGTGACAGCAATACAAGAATCAAGCCACATTTCCTTCCACTCTTGTTTCGGTATGTCGTGCATTATTTTGCTTTCTTCTTCGTTTTCTATGGATAACTAAACGGTTTTCTGGGCTCGCTATCGCAACTCTCTTTTACTCTCCTTCTCTCCTGCTTTTAAAAGAAAAAGACCCGATGACTCATATGAATGCCTTACTTAAAAGCCTTTCTTTTTGAAAGTGTTCTTGAAGGCACATGAGGATGGGTTTGGATTGTTGAATTCTCACTTCTTTCATGAACATCTCTTGAATTGTTTTTACTTCATTCTTACTTCTTCGCGCTTGATGTTTTAATATTCAATGCTCACGATTTCTTGAAGAAGAGACTCAACTCTTCTAACCATCGTATGTGCTTTACTTAAAGCTTTCTAAAAATCAACTTTAAGTTTTGCAAATGATCATTTGTGGCACTTAACATTTTAAGAGAAGAATGAACAATTGAGTAGTGAGATAGTGAGCCCAGATTTGCTTTCTTATTATAAAAACAACCAAAACAATTCTCAAGCTTTCTAAATCACCTTCTCCAAAACCTTTTCTGAAAGTTGCAAATTTTCTTTTAATCATATCTTTCTTTCCATTCTCTTTTTCATAAAAAAACGAACACAATTCCTTGTTTCTAAACGATTCACCGAAAAGCTTCCATCGCATTCCTCCTTGTGGACATGACCCGTTAGCTACAAGCTACACGGTAAATTCTTAAACTCATTGATTATTCTTTCTTTTAGCAATCACCACCCTTTGTCCAAAAGTGTCACTTTGGGCACGTAGGTGGTGCTGATCATAATCTGACCTTCGCGCTTCAGAGAACTGCTCCTGTGACTACTGGTAAGTCGAATGAGCGAAAAGAGAGAATTTCCAAGGCCAGTATGGTGACCCTCCGGGAGATTATCTCTGATGGACTGTTTGAGACGGATTCTCGCACTCTATTACAGAAGCCTGTTTTCCTCTTTGGTGACGACATCGACGAGGACGATAGGATTCTACATGACGGGGATTATAAGTGGCTCCGTCAGATAGGGGATAGGCGTTTTTTTCTTCCCAACATGGAGAGGATGTATCCCTTATCCTATCTACAGCACATGTCCGTTCACTGTGCGATGGATTGAGATCTTTTCCGATTTATCTTCGGTGTCTCTCTTGGCAGATTAGGTGCCAAAGAAATACACTCTGCTGGCCATGAGAAAGAGATCTTTGGTTTATTTCCCAGATTAGTCAGATCTGAATATCTAAGAGGAGAAATCCCACAACTTGGCACCACCTTCATCAACCAGTTCATGAAAGTGAGGGGTCATTTTCCCGTCGACTTCCGTCCGCTTGAGTGAATTCATTCTTCCAACAGATCCTCATGGGGTAGGATGGTTGGATTTGTCCTTGTCGAACTTGGAGCTCTGCTGCAGCAGATGGGGCTGTATCACTCGGTCAGGGCCGTACAGTATGGCCTCCCGCAAAGTTTTCACAATTTTTATGGCATCCTGGAGCATTATAATCCTTTGACAGGCACATTTTTTACTCCAGTCGGAGAGATGGGGCTCGCTCTTCATGAACTGTGTGAAGTCTCGGGGCTTGTTATGGGAGATGCCCCTTATGAAGAATACGTTCCGACTTCTGAAGAACTTTATCTCTTGAAGAAGGAGAACCCTTAGGTGTACGAGACATACTGGGAATTGTTATGCCACTTTCACATCTGCAGCCAAATAACCTCTTGGAGGAACAGGGGTGTCAAGCAGATGTCCTGGGCGAGTTACCTATTCAATGGTATAAATGAGAAGGATAGCCCAGTGACCAGTCTGGCTCCTTGCACTGACGAAGAAATTGCTGAGAGGATCAATGCCTCTGCGAGCTCTTACACCACGGAGTCAAATGAGGATACTTTCAAACCTGATACGGTTTTTGAAAGTTTTCATCATTAGGCCCAAGTTCCCATTTCTGACCGGGCGCTATTGGCGGGCTTCCTGATGCTATGGCTGAAGCGTTGTATGGTGCCAACACTGCCACACGAAGTAATTATCGCCGATGTGGTGTACCCGGCGGTTTTGCTGGCCTACGAAAAGTCCATCGCCCTCCTTCCAGCAATGGTGGCCGGAATTCAAAGTGGGTTACGGGCTCTGGTCAAAAGCCTGTGCCAAGTGGAGGCCGCTGTCGACTCCAAGGACAAACCAGAGGTTGATTCAGAGGGAAGGCCGAGAGTGAAGACCCCTAACCCTAGGATCGAACTCCCATATACATATGTGATGGCTTGGTATGTTATGCATTGCCCTTCACTGATGACGGCGGTGCCTCTGTCTGCGGGGTTTGTCTCTTTTGTGCAGAAGCTGGAGAATTTGAGCTGGTCCAACTATTATATGTTCTACGTTCGGAAATGTATTCTGAACGCTTCGAACTATCAGCTCGACCATTGCTTCCCCGAGATTGCTGACGCATCTTACGGGGATAAATTCGTCGACCTTGCGGGACAAGATGATTTCACAAGGCTGCCATCGGGAGTCTTCTGGTGGCTGATTAATATTCGGCCTGGGTATCTGCTCTTTAGGTAAGGGAATTCATGTACGATCGAGCCTTACATGTCGAGTCGTTTTGCTCGATAGTTCGGCTATGATCAATTATATATCGGCAACCCTAATGCTAATCTCTTATTCAGTGGGAATTTATTTGAGGGTGCTCGGGTATGGTACTACAGTGTAGCTGGAGGGACAAAGGCCGTTTTTAGTCTTCCTCACAAGACGCTCAATTGTTACACTAGCCTCAGCTTCTGTACTTGGTACTCCCTGGCTAGTAAGATGCCTGGCTTCGAAATAAATACCTCGTGCATCAAGAGCATCAAAGCGTCTTATAAGGACAAATTGGAGTCCAACAAATGTATGTGAGGTATGGACGAATATTAAGCAGCCGAGAAGAAAACAGGAGGGGAAACAGGGATGGGACTTAGGGCAGCAGCACCCAAGGGGCAACCCGCTAAAAAGAGTCGGCAGGCTGTGTCCAAACCTTCCCACAGTTCTGCTTCCAAGGGCGAGCCAATCCTGAAGAAGGCTAGGAAGGAATCGGAGGCTGAAGCTTCAATGCCTGAGGTAGTTCCTTCTAGTGTTGAGGAGCAGAAGGAGGAAGAGGAAGATGAAGAGGAGGTCCCTATTCTTCGTCCTCGCAGTCTATGCAGCAGGGGTCCCGTGATCTTAGAAGAGGGGGAACTCGCAGGTGAGCCTGTCATGGCTAAAAAGGCCGAGCGACCCGAAGTTAACTTGGTGGGCAGGGATGATGTTGAGATTCTAGGGTTCTCAACTCAGCCCCGGCCTTCTTCAGTTCATGAGAGAAGGGTTGAGGTGCAACGGCCTGGGTCTCTCAGTGTATTGATACCCCACCTCGCGGGTTGTCGATCCCAGCCCTACTACTGGGGTACTTGGTGGTAAGGTCTCGATTGCTGAGACCTCCTGTGTTGAACTACCGTCTTCATCGTCCGAAGAACGCGAATATTATTCTGGCGAAGAAGTCGATTTTGGCGATGAACCCGCTCTTCCTGATACAAGCAAATTCTCACATATTTCGGAGGAAGAGATATAGGGATGTGACCTTGTGACAGTTTCGCCGATAGCAATGATTGCTGCTACTGAAGGTATTTTCTTGGTCTTCTTGAACCGGCTCCTTATCAAGTTAGGGAAGAGTTCTTACATTTCCTTCTGATTTTCTTTTACAGGGCTGGCTGGTGATAGTGAAGCCACAACTTCTTCTCATATTGAGGAGACGATCAAAGAGCTGGCCCAGCAGGATGGCCTTGAGGCTCCTGTTACCAGAATGCCTCAAGAGAGTGCAACCATCGAGGTCGGGAGGCCTCAACCCCGCACGACCTATCCAAGAATTTGCCATCTTCAGATCCTCAACTTGGTATGAGAATACTGACATATTGACTATTCCCCTTTTTATTGTTATCATTGACATTCTAGTCGCTTGCAGAGAGCACTGGGGTAGCTCAAGTAGAGGATCCTGCGGTAAGCATTGGCGCAGAAGGTAGTACAGTTCAAACTTCGGCCGGGAAACCCGATGCCTCAGGGTTTGCTGTTGCTTCTGTTGCAGTGGAGGCTGCTATGACAATAACTGTCCCGGAGGTATCGGTGACCACCTCAGTACCTGACGAACCTATCATCGGCCTCACTCCTGTGCAAGCTGAACTGGTTCCCATCTCTTACCCTGTCATGGAAAAAGGGTCTGGGAGTACATCAGTAGGGTTATCTCTGGCTAACGACATCATGGAAGAGCTAGCACGTTAAATGGTGCAACAATTTTTTACTTCCATGAGATCTTGTATTGACCTGATCCTTTCTGGGGCAGCTCTTTCGAGTTTGCCCGAATACTTCTCAAAATCAGATCGAGAACATTGGTCATACTGGGAGTCCTTCGCAAGCTAGGGCATGCCTGATGCTGGTGGAGCAGCTGGGGAGCCACCTGAAGGAGCTTAAGACTCTGGAGAATGCTGGCTCAGTAGATGAGGCTCAGACAACCCTGAGTAAGATTCTTGCCGCTTAAGAACGTGAGCGAAAGGAGATGGAGGAACAAATAGCTGAAGAGGCACGCCATCTATAGCATTTCTAAGCTGACCACCAAAGGTTGATTGGTGATTCCAAGGACTATGAAATCGTCATACAGAGTGCGGAGCAGGTTATTGCCACTGCTCGAGTTACCATTGCCAGAGCACAAGCCTTGATCGAGACAAATGAGCAGAAGCTTGTCGCTCCTAAAAAAAGGCTGGAGGAGCTGGAAACTGTCAGGACACAGGTTGAAGAAAACCTCTCCGCTCATTCCTCCAGATTGGAGTCTCTTCAAGCGCAACTGGCTGCGAAGAGATTTTTGTCTGAGAAAGAGCTGTGGGTCCAAGCTCTGGTGGAGGCTGAAAGGGCATGTCAGCATGAGATGCATCGTCTCTGGGAACAAATCGGTTCCTTGGCGAAGCAGGATTATTAGCCTTCTCCTCCTTTTTGTATTGTTCACCTTTTTTTTAACACTCTATTTGTCAAGAGTGTCTGTATTACTTTTATCATTTTTTGAATCAAATAATAAAAGTCTTCCAAGTTTTGCTCCATCTTTATCCTTTCAAGTTCTTTGCTAGCTGTAGATGAACTCAATTTTCATAACCGTAGTCTTTGACTGTTTGTGAAACGTAGTCTTTAGTCGGCCATGAATAATAAACTCAGGCTGAACTGAGTCCTTGAGCGAGAGGCGGCTCTCATTTATAGTGGAGATGCGATTCTGGGAAACGGGACTCTGACTCGCTAACGGAGACGCTGCTCAAGCTCACCAAGGAAGACGCGCGACGTGACCCTGGCTATGGAAGGACGCGGATCCATAGACGCGGCCCTTGATTCTGTCAGGATGCAGTGGAGACGCGGTCTTAGGTTCCTCAAGGCTGACGCATGGATCTCAGCTTGTTGATGGGAACGCGGCACTGGCTCAGTAGAGACGCGACTCTGGTCCCTTGATAAGGCGCAAACTCAGGCTATATTGGGTTTATGATGGAGATATGACTTTCATCTCGCAATGGAGGCGCAGTCCTGGGCTCCTTGAAAATGATGCGGGTTTTCTCTGGTTGTTGAGGGCGCAAGAAAAGAACGCAGCTTTTAAGTCTTACAAGTTGATACAAACTCAAGACGCAATCTCTGAATGGATCCAATTTGCTGAGGAGACGCGGCTCTGAATCTCTCCAAGAGATGCGGTCGCGGCCCTTTAGAAAGGAATGAAAGGAACGCGGCTTTTCGGGTTCATGAAAGGACGCGGATCTCAGGACGCGACCTTTGAATCTGTGCCTAACGCAACCTCCTAAACGTCACATGCAGCTCGTCTTAAAGACCTTGTTAGATCTTTAAATGCCAAGTCGGCGTTGACGATTGGGGACTCGTGTCCTCCGATATTTCCTGAAGCGGCAATCCACGCGTCAGCTCTTTATTGGGCTTCGACGTTCGTGCAGGAATGATGGCTCTGATTTTTACGCCATTAATTACAGGCCTTATGGCTCGCCTATAAATAGGCTTTGCCCCTTTAACAGTCTATTGTTTAGACTGTCTCCCTTAAGAGCAGGCTGAGGGTCTTCATCTTGACTTTATCTTCTTCCCTCAAGGGGATGTGTCCCAATGGACAGCGAAAACTCAAAGCTTTCATGCTTTCCTTTAATCTTTCCTGAAGATTATCACTGTCAAGTGATTTCAAGATCAAAAAGTGCTCCTCTGAGTATCTTTTATATTCGCGCCTTGATGCATAAAGTTCAACCTCTAGAGGGTTCTTCTGCGGGTAGGAACTACTTGTTGCCATGAAATACTCAGTCCCACTGAGTTTCTGTTTTCCTTTCCCTTGAAGAGATTCACTCTCTTGACCTTCTCTTGAAGTCTGACTGGTGCGCCCACTATTTGAAAGTCGCGTCATTTTTAGACTTCTTGATGAAGTACGAGTTGATTGAGTCTGAACTCTAACTCAAAATCCTTTGAACGCAAGTATGATGAACTCTGTACTTGAACTTTGAGACGTGGGCTTTGCATATAAAGCTCGCGTTTGAGGTTGCTGACTTAAAAGAATTTTAATTCTTTTCGAGGGCTTCAGACTTGGATGTAGCAACCCTTGTTTCTCGAACAAGAATGTGGCAACTTTTGCGTCTGATCCTCTTTGCGTCTTATATTTTGGACGCGGGTCTAAAACCAGACCGCGTTCAGATCTGTGCGTATCTGAAGTCCACAACTTCAACCGCATCTGTTTCTGTCGTAACAAAATTTTAACTTTCTGCACTGATCATCCCTGCGTCTGAAGTTTACAGCTATAACCGCGTCTATTATTCAGTCTTTCTGTTTCTGTCTTAACAGAATTTTAACCTTCTGGTTTTTATTTCCTGCAGGTAGCCTTAATCAGCCTTTTGCATATTCGCTGAGCCCTTGGGAGAATATATCGACCAGCGAACTTATTCGATGGTCGAGTACTAGAGAAATCAAGGCTCTTGTTTATGGGCGACGAGGATTTGCGTGAATGATGACATTCGTCAAGACCTCATTGGACATGATGCACCGGCAGTGCCCCAGGTTTGTCATGGTCACAGTGGGTATGGTGGTGGGTATGATCCTCTTGCAGGTCACGGGAAAGAGGACGTCACCTGTAAGGTCTCGAATCCTCCCTTCACCAATCTTACCCCAGAAGTGACATCGACGAAAAATCTATGTTCATTGGATGACTTTCTGGTGGTGGAGATGTTCATCAACGAAGGATTATGACCCACACCAGTTGGTCGGGTGGAATCAGAAGGTTCTGCTGCATTTTGACCTCAAGAAACACCATTGTTTTTGGTCAACGATGGACTCCTTACGTCATGCATTATGATGTAATCAGCATCTGATCATCACAATAGTGCTCAGCCCTTCTTTACGCTCTCCCAAGCATGCTGTATTTGGAGTGGTGAGAATGTTTCAAGGAGTGAGTGCAACCTTTTACTAAGAGAGAAGGACTTCTTTGTACTCCTTTATAACACTCAATCATATTGTATAAGAGAGCGTCTTGTATCACTTACATATATTTGAATATAAATAAAAGCGATATATATTTTTTTGTCTTCTTCTATTGTCTTGAATTCCTTCTTTGCATTGAAAATCAGACAAATAGAAGTAAAAGATCTTTGACTTGCTAAAAATATGTGATAATCTTAACGAGTCAAACCTGTTTCAGGGATTTAAGAATGCCATCAGAGGTGTAATATTAACTTGACAGGAGTAGAATAATTCTTGTGGACCTGCCAATCTATAAATGAGAATAGCAAGTGGAATTTGTACCCCCACGGAGGATTACAAATGAATTTTCATCAGAGGTTTGATATTAACTTGACTAGAACTCAGCTGAGGAGTCAATGGAAATACTGTTAGAGATGTAATGTTAACCCAACAATGTTTTTTAAGTGGACTTGCACCGTTAGAGGTATGATGTTAACTTAACGGGTTGAATTAAATCTTGTCAGAAGTGTGATGTTAACACGACAAGGATGTGAGTCAGAGGTGTGATGTGAACTTGACTCAATGGGGATTTCAGCTTCATTTGAGAAGACTGAAAACATCACTGTCATAAGTATAATGTTAAACTTGATAGTGAAGGTAATGCTAGAGGTGTAATTTTGAACTTGGCATCGGTCATCTCGACTTTGATAGAGAAGTTCGAGGGAAAGTCATTGTCATAGGTGTATTGTTAAACTTAGTAATGAACTGGACGCTAGAGGTGTGATGTTAAACTTAGCATCGCTCATCTCAACTTCGATATGAAAACCTGAGGAAAAGTAACTGTCAGAGGTTTAATATTAGACTTGGCAGCAACTCAATCACTGTTAGAAGTGTAATGTTAAACTTAACAGTAATTTGTCAGAGGTGTAATGTTAACTTGACAGAGGTTGATTTGCAATATGAGCAATTTTGAAGACTTATCATTCTACTGATGAGAATTGACAAGTGAAGTTTGAAGTGTCAAAGGTGTAGTGTTAACTTGATAAAGATTGATTTGCGATATGAGCAATTTTGAAGACTTATCATTCTACTGATGAGAATTGACAAGTGAAGTTTGAAGCGTCAGAGGTATAGTGTTAACTTGACAAATTTGAAGGCTTGCTACTCTATGTAGAGTTGAGACAAGTAAGGTTTATACTCGCTAGGGAGTATTGAAAATTTTCATTACCAGAGGTATAATGTTGATGGGGAGATTCTGTCTCCTCGTTTTAAATAACCGCAAGTGCACGGTCGTTCGATGTAGCACTTGAGGGTCGGTCCACAGGGACAGGTGGTTCTTTTGGTTTCAGCACTTCTAGACAAATTGATCAAAATTTTGTGAGTTATGTGAACTAATTATAATAAAAGAAAAGTCAAGCACCTAGGGTCAAATCCCCTAAACTAACATCAAGTGGTCAATCTTGGTCTCCATACCAGTTTATAGTACACACCAAATCTCTATGTCTAAGAGGCACATTAATTCTGAACACTAGATTTAAGCACAAGCTATTATCCAGTTACATAGTCCATCAAAGATAAATTAACTAAATTAAACAAATAACATAAGGCAATAAAGCTCTAAGCATGAACCATTAACCCCCGATACATAGCCTGTCAAAGATCCAGTTATTCTAGAAATTAATTCCTAAAAGTAGTAGATCAATTGGTGTGCATACAGTCATAAATAAGAGAATGACTCGGTCCACAAGAATTAAGTCTAGGTTCATCTCCCCTAAGCGCTTGCAGTAAAATTACCTACTCATGCTAAATTATTAACTCAAAAATGATCTACATAAAAAATCAACATGAAAAACTAATCTAACAAATTGCAAGAAATAATTAATCAAACTAATTAACTAATTAATTAAATAATTAAATAATTAAACAAAACAATTAAACTAAACTTACCTGCTATCTGCCTGCGTCTTCAGAATGGGCGCCAGCAAAGGGCGGGCTTCCTTTTTTCAAACAGGAGGGCGCTGGCGCCCTCTTCCTGTAGCACAGAGAGAGAGAGAGAGAGGCAAGTGCCTCTCTCTTTTGCTTTCTTCTTTTTTTCTTTTTCTTTTTTTTCTTTTTGATCTGGGCTTGGGCGCCTGTGCGCGTCCAAGCTTTCTTCTTTTTTCTTTCTTCTTTTTTTTTCTTTTTGATGATGTAGGAGATGAATCAATCAAAATCAAACAAGAAAAAAAATAACAATGTTGAGAGAAAAAAATGAAAGCCTCAAATTCTCAGATCTAAAAATAAAAAAAATGTACGTACAAGTGAAAAGAAGAACTCCCTCTCAAAACCCTAACCTTGTCTATTTATAGGCTTAGGGTTTTGATTATTTTACATAAAAGTCCAAAACAGTTACAAAATTACAAGGAGAATTATTAAATTAATTTTGCACTTTTACATCTCTGTCCATTTTGCGTTTAAGCCCCTGACTTTTGCAAAATTGCGTTTTTTTTCCAACTGTCCTCGAACTCTTCCGAGTTGATCGTAAATTTCTTTGATCTCAGTTTTAGACATTGATCCCAGCAATGTCAAGCCTCCTATCTCGCCTTAAACTCCGCGCTTTACGGTCTCGAAAAAGTCTTTTGTGGTCCAGTCTTCTCCTAATAACTTTGTCTGCAAAATAGACTAAAATTACCCGAGTAGCATTATTTATAAACAAATGATAGATAAATATGGGTATGAAAATGTGACAAAATCATGCTGATCAAATGTTAACATAGAAATGATTGTATTTTGTGGACCTACCATTCTGTGTATGAGAATTGATAAGGGATTTTGAAAAATTTTCCGTTAGAGGTGTACTATTAACATAGCAGTAAGGATTTTTTCTTTTTTTTTAAAGAGTTTTGTTGTCAAGGGTTTAATATTACCTTGACAGTGTCCACTGTGGGTTGAAAAATTTGGTTTGTCAAAGGTTTAATGTTAACTTGACAGAATCTATTCCATTAACACCAGTGTTTTTATGGTCCTACCATTCTATGAGTGAGAATTAGTAAGAGACTTTGGAGGAGAGAGTGGGACCAAGTCCACTTAGGATTTTTAGCAAATATGTAGCGCCCCATTCCCGGGATACGTACCCAGATACGTGTCCCGACTTTTTCGATCATGTTATTGCAATTTTCTTCTAATATTAGTTTTTAAGTTGTGATTTCTCATATTATTGAATATCGGATCTGGATTCTCTGATCTAGAGTAAGCCCTGACCCGGACCGGGAACCCGATACTATCCTGTAGCCCGATTTGACTTTTTGGTAGTCCGATTTGACCGATTTTAGTTTCAGAGACTTTTTTCTAATATTTAGGTTTTTCATGATTTTCTGAAATTTTTCGAAATTTTTCTGCAAAATCTCCAAAACCGGTGTCGGTCGCATGATGACTGATTTCCAGATATGCCGACCGATTTACAGATTTTTCGTTTTCAAATGGGATTGAATTTTCAAAAACGGCTTTCACATTACTTCTTAGAATTTATTTTCTATCTAAAAACATTTTTTTGAGATTTTTCTAAATTTATCAAATTTGACCGATAGTGGTGTCGGCCGGTATCGCTGAAAGATTCCAGGATTTTTAATTTGAAAACTACATTACATTTTTTTGAATCCGATTTCACCGAATATCTTATAATAATATTTGGTATTTTTGAGAATTTTTCAGAACGATTCTGAAACAGTTAAATTTTCGCCTTATTAAAATAATAATATAATTTACCGTTCTTTCTTTTCTTACTTTTCTTTCTCCACTCCTACACTTATTACTCCCAGAATATTTTATTAATTATAACATTTAATAAAATAATTATTTATTATTTTTTTACTATTTCTTTTCTTTTAAAATTTTCCCTTTTTCCTTTCTTTTTCTTTCTTTTTCTTCTTTTCTTTTCTTCTCCTTCACTCCTCCTCTTCACCCACGCAAGCCGCAGCCTGCAGCTGCAACTCCAGCAGCAGCAGCAGCAGCAAGGGGGGGCCATTCCCCCATCCCTCATCATTTTCTCTCTTTCTTTCTCCCTTCTTTAAATTACCTTCTTTCCTCCCTTCTCCTTCTCCATTATCATCTATTTCAACCTCCAACTCCAACACCATCACCCAACTCATCACCACCGCCGCCTCCACCATCACCACCACCGCCGGCGCCGCCCTAGCCACCACCGCCCCCCCATCACCCCACCCCTCTTCCACACTTCCACCATCTCAAATTTCTCCCTCATTTCCTCCAATTTCAACCAAACCCATCCCACCTCCATCTTCTTCTTCTCCACAATACACTACAAATTCCACCAAATTCTCCACTTCCACCACCCCATCACAACCTCCTCCATCTCCTCCAACTCTCCAACACTACCAATCACCACCACAACCACCATAACCACCACCACCACCACCAACTACCACCACCTCTACCAACACCACACAACAACAACCCAACCAACTTCAAAACTCTTCCACCATACCACCTCCCCCCCAGGCCGCGCGCGCGCAGTCACTCCCCGGCGGCGGCGCCGCCTGCCGGCCGGCCGGCCACCCCTCTCCTTCATTTTCTTTCTTTCCTTCTTCTTTCTTTTTCTCTCTTTCATTCATTCATTCTTTCTTTTCATTTCTTTCCCTAAATAAAACACTCATATTCCTACATTCCCTAAATACCCTCCACCTCATCTCCTTATTACTTCCCTTTAATTAGAACCCTACCCCTCTCCTTTTAATTCCTATTTTCCCTTTTAAAATACCATATTCTCTCTCTCTCTCTCTCTCTCTCTCCTCTCTCCTCTCTCTCTCCTCTCTCATTCCCTCTCCAATATTTATATATATATTTATAATTATATATTTTAATATATGACTTTGGGTTAGTGGCTTACTCAATCGGTTCGCTGATTCCCCAGGTTTTTAACCGGTATTTCGTCCCGATTTCAGGCGAGTACTTATTATTAACTTAAAATAAATGCTCTTGTATTTAAAGCATGGAATTGATATGTGAATATTTTAGCATGCCTAGCACTTGTTACCGTAATTTTAATACATGATATCATGCTATGTGAGTTAATATGTGATGTTGTACTCGGTGTTTACCCGACCCTGGACATGTTATGCTTGACACGTGACATCTGATACCGACCCTAGACATGTTATGCTTGATATACGATTTATGACACCAGCACACGGTATTTACACCGGCACTTGGCAAGTTACACTTGATATATGATTTATGACACTGGTACTCGGTATTTCCACCGGTACCCCGTATTTACACCGACACTTGGCATGTTACACTTGATATATGATTTATGACACCGGCACTTGGTATTTACACCGGCACACTATATTTGTCACCGATATTTGCCATACTATATTTGACACCGATATTTGCCATGCTATATTTTACACCGATATTTGCCATGCTATATTTGACACTGATACTTGCCATGATATATGTGACACATGATACCCGACACCGGTACTTGCCATGCTATATTTGACATATGATACCTGACACTGGTACTTGCCATGCTACACTTATCACTTGATATTAGACACCGATACTTGATATATCGTACTTGACACCTGCTCCTGACACACGATATATGGTATGCTTTCATGTGGTACAAATACCTGGACCTGACATCGTGATTCTTGACCGGACACTACCACCCCAGATACCTGTGTAATATATGACATATTCATGGCTATCACTTTTACGGGGACTTGATTATTATATTATTACCATATATTTGGTACTCCTGAACTCCTGTACTCCTAAACTCTTGTATACTTGAACCCCTAAAATAAGGAGGCTCCTAACATTACTCCCGATATTATACTCTTGTTGACCCCTGTAATAGGATAACCATAAATATAGGATTACTATGAACTCCCTGTGGACATTATCACTGGACAAATTCTAATAATTAGACAACTTACACCGGGATGAGGAAAACTGATGAGTAACGATATAGTCTCCATGTTTATGATGGTCTTATAGTATCGCGCGGTCATATACTTGGATTCGACCTGGAGGCCAACAGGCGTTTCCGTGGGGTGTATTGGTACCCCACTCCCTTGCCCGCCGGGTGTACCATTAGCCCTGGGCCTATTCCTGTGGGAGCGGTGACATCTTATTCCTATTCGGGCTTACAATAAGTCCCGGCACCTAGAAGTACGTTCCGGCTCAGCACCGGATACTCCTTGACCGTTGTCCTGGGCATGTACGGGAACCATTCTAAGTTTTTGACACTCTAAAAAAGACAAGATTTCTGACTGGCCTGAACAATGTCTAACTTGTTGACATTTATAAAAGACAAGTGGTAGACAAGCGGACGACCAGTTTTTACCCATCTCCGAGGGACAAATCAGCAACTTGGACTCTACTGATCCAGTGAAGCAGACAGTAAGCCCAGATTGTCTTTGAAGAGACCTAAGCGGTTTAAGATGCTAAGTTAACTTAACATTTAGCATCACATGAGCCCAAGGGGATAGCCTCGCCTGAGAGGCTAAGTTTATCCTACATCGCCTTGAAGCCATTCAAAGCTCCATCAGGGAGCTAACTTACAGCTTTGCCTGAAGTGCTCAGTTAACTCCACAGAGAGTTAGCTTCGCTCGAAGCCACACGCAACTGCGCAGAAGGATGGTCGGTAGCTTCGCCACAGATGTTTATCCAGCTCCGTTGAAGAGCTTTCTTCTGACTTCGCCAGATGCTCCTTCAGCTCCGCTGCAAGCTCGACGCGACAGCTCTGCTGCGGGTCTGTTATGGTCAACCTTTGACCAATTAAATCTCCAGATGAGATCAAATCAATTCAAGATCAAGATCAAATCTAATCAAGATCAAATCTGAGATCAAATTTGGCAGTTGCTTGCCATAATCGCTTGACTCTCCTAAAACAAATAAGAAGATCAGGGGAGATCTTCCGATTATTTGGAAAGAATCAAAACAGATCAGGAGATCGACGCTACCTGCTACTTCTAGCTTCGCAGAAGCTAATTCTAGCCTCGCAGCAAGGCTACTTTCCAGATTTAAACAGATTGATTTAACCTGTTTCAAGATTTTCAAGGGACAATTATACCCCTTCTCTCCCTATAAATAGCCCACCAGAGGCGCACAAAGAGAGAGAGCGAGAGAGAGAACACACGCGCATAGGCAGAGAGAGACGGCTAAACAGAGATCTATTCTCTTGCTACCAAGAATTCAGAGAATTCAGAGAACTGCTTCTCTAATCAGAGTGCTGATACCCTAATATCTTCCTTCCTCTCAAGGAATCTCCAGAACCAGGCGAGAAGGAATTCCCAAGTGGAGGCAGTTTGAGAAGAACAAGAGGGTTCTACCAACCTTCTGTTCTCCGATTCTCCGAACCAGGCGAGAAGGGAATCCCATCGATCGCATCGTCAAAGGGACAAAGTGGTCGCGCTCTGACCAGACTCCTATTGGCACACTTCTCCAGAATCTCAGAGGAGATCTACTTGTAATCTTTTGTGTTACTTGTAATTTAGCTCCTCGACTCTTTTTTGTAAGTTTTCCCCTTTGCAAAATCAATGGAAAACATAAGCATGGTTCGTCGATCTCCATCAGTTTCCAATAATTTACTCTCGGATCTGTATGCTGAGGTATGTGGGATAGGACACATACTGACGTATACAAATCAGATGAGTCTTAATTATTTAATAATAACATGTTCCTAATACATTACTAGGTATACTCTTGGTTTATACTGCTCACCACTTAGACATGTGTTATCTGGTAGGATTACTTAATTGCTTCCATACTATTTTATTATTATATTGTGAAGGTAAAGACAGATTATATAAACTCAGATTACAGTGACGTGAGTTATAGGATATATATATGAGGGTTTCCTTATTTGGATTATTCCTTCGATGTACTAATCTCACAGATCGGTAATGGAAGCTTATATAACTGATTTCCTGTAGTTACTTTACTCACCGTCTTATTTCATGTTCTTATATGCTTATATTCACGGTACACCTTTCTTGTACACATGTACCTGATATGCACGCCACCTGGCTTTAGTATATGTACTCGCGGGTTGCATCTGACAACCCTGGATTCTCATGTCCAGATCCTGGAGTCTGGACCTTGGTGGCTTGGATGTAGCTGATCAGAGTGCGCAGCGGATCCTCCCGTGGTGGTCAGAGTGTAGCAGAAGCTTGGACGTCGTCATAGCTCTTCCTCCCAGCTTTTCTCCTTCTTGGCTCTCGAGGTCCCTCTTGCCGTATCGTGAGCATCTCTCAGTTTTGTTGTATATATATCCCTTCATGTATTGTACTTTTATATCTTCTAGTGATGTAATATTCATGTAATGTTGTATCATTTTCTGCGATAACCATGTACTTGCGCTATTTCTGTTAGAATGTATATTACCACTGTGCTTCCGTCTCTGATTCTTGCCTGTACTGAAGCTTGGCTATATACGTGAGGGTATTTTTGACCTGCGTATATACGTCGCAGTGGCGTCCCCGTACCCGTAGGATCGGGGCGCCACAGGTTGGTATCAGAGCCTAGGCTCTAACATCCTCAGTACAACCAGTTGGCAGATTAATGATGTATAATCTGCAGCTGGGGAGCATGAATCTTGAATATACATTCCAATCGCAAGTACGGTGCAATCTTTTCCTTCCTTGCAATCTTTTCCTTGGATCCTGAGACCCTTCTATCTTTTCCTTTCAGCTTCTTCCTATCATCCCTTCAACCAACTCAGATATGGAAGGACGGAGAACCCGTAACGGTCGTGGCACTTCTCGTGACAGTTCTAATGGAGATGGCGACAATATGATGAGGGTACTACATGGCATGATGGAGAGTCAGTATCAGCAGACAGAGCTCCTGCGGTAAGCATTATTGACAGCACCTAGAGAGCAGAGACCTGGTAATGTATCCGATTTCAGGAAACTGCAGCCGGCTACATTTTCGGGTACTGAGAAGCCGTCGGACGCCGAGCAATGGCTGATTGACACTACAGATCTTCTGAAGGCAGCCGAATTCCTGATGAGAACCAGGTGGAAGTGGTCAAGATCCAGCTGAAAGATGTGGTCAGAACCTGGTGGTTGGCAGAAGAAGCGAGATTGGAGAAGCCTATTTCTTGGGATCAGTTCTCGAGAGGTTTCTATGAGAGGTTCTTCCGTGCAACCGCTCAGAAAGAGATGGAGGAGCAGTTCATGAGATTGCAGCAGTTGAACCAATCTGTGAATGAGTATGCTGCTGAATTTCTGAGACTCAGTCGATTTGCGTCCTACATGGTGAGCGATGAGGAGAAGCGGGCTAGTAGATTCCAACAGGGGCTGAAGATGGACATCCAGATATTTCTTATCCCTCAGCAGCTTAAGACGTACTCTCAGGTTCTTTCTATTGCCCGCGAGGTAGAACGGGGACTGGAGAAGAAGGACAAGCACCAGATGCAGAACAAATCAGTGAAGAGATCCTTTCAGTTGATGGATGAAGAAGACCCGACCAGACCCAGCGATGGCCGATAGTCAGGCGACCATTCCGACCTCCCCCTCAGCAGGCGATATGCGGATATTGCCTAAGGCCCGGACACATCCAGAGCAATTTCAGAGGGCGAACGGGCTGTGTTTGGCATGTGGATCTGGTGATCATTCATTAGGTGTTTGTCCGTTCAAAAGAACGTGGAATGCTATCCCAGCACCTCTAGCACTTCCAGCACCACCGCCGGGAAGGAACCTCGAGCCAGTTGGCAGGAGAGCTCCACTCCCTCCCCAGCAGCGAGGAGCAAGAGTTGGAGCTGACCGTGGGAGAGGCCAGGCTTACTATTTGTCAGCAGGAGAAGCCGAGGCGTCAGTTGTGGTAGCAGAAGAACAAGGAGCTCAGTACCCAGATCAGGAACCCTGATGATGTCACTGTGACCGTTATTCCCCAACCTTTTGTGTCCTGAGATTGTAATCTCCCTTATCCTTTTCAATTTATTATATTATCATCATTGACTGTAATCTCTTCCATGTTCATCTCCCTTCTTATAAAAATTTCGAGGACGAAATTTTTGTTAGGTGGGTAGATTGTGGCGCCCCATTCCCGGGATACGTACCCAGATACGTATCCCGACTTTTTCGATCATGTTATTGCAATTTTCTTCTAATATTAGTTTTTAAATTGTGATTTCTCATATTATTGAGTATCGGATCTGGATTCTCAGATCTAGAGTAAGCCCTGACCCGGACCGGGAACCCGATACTAGCCTGTAGCCCGATTTGACTTTCTGGTAGTCCGATTTGACCAATTTCAATTCAGAGACTGTTTTCTAATATTTTATATTTTTATGATTTTTTGGAATTTTTTGAAATTTTTCTGCAAAATCTCCAAAACCGGTGTCGGTCGGCATCGCTGACTGATTCCTGAATTTTTAGTTTTCAAATGGAATTGAATTTTCAAAAACAGCTTTCATGTTACTTCTTATAATTTCATTTTCTATCTAAAAACATTTTTTGAGATTTTCTAAATTTATCAAAATTTGATCGATTCTGGTGTTGGCCGGTATCGCCGGAAGATTTCAGGATTTTTAATTTGAAAACTACACTGCATTTTTCGAATCCGATTTCACCAAATATCTTAGAATAATATTTTCTATTTTTGAAAATTTTTCAGAACGATTCTGAGACATTAAAATTTTTGCCTTATTAAAATAATAATATAATTTACCGTTCTTTCTTTTCTTACTTTTCCTTCTCCACTCCTACACTATTACTCCCAGAATAATTTATTAATTTTAATATTTAATAAAATATTTATTTATTATTTTTTACTATTTCTTTTCTTTTCTTTTAAAATTTTCCTTTTTCCTTTCTTTTTCTTTCTTTTTCTTCTTTTCTTTTCTTCTCCTTCACTCCACCTCTTCACCCACGCAAGCCGCAGCCTGCAGCTGCAACTCCAGCAGCAGCAGCAGCAAGAGGGGGGGCCATTCCCCCCATCCCTCATCATTTTCTCTCCTTCTTTCTCCCTTCTTTAAATTACCTTCTTTCCTCCCTTCTCCTTCTCCATTATCCTCTATTTCAACCTCCAACTCCAACACCATCACCCAACTCATCACCACCGCCGCCTCCACCATCACCACCACTGCCGCCGCCGCCCTAGCCGCCGCCGCACCCCCATCACCCCACCCCTCTTCCACACTTCCACCATCTCCAATTTCTCTCTCCTTTCCTCCAATTTCAACCAAACCCATCCCACCTCCATCTTCTTCTTCTCCACAATACACCACAAATTCCACCAAATTCTCCACTTCCACCACCCCATCACAACCTCCTCCATCTACTCCAACTCTCCAACACCACCAATCACCACCACAACCACCATAACCACCACCACCACCAACTACCACCACCTCCACCAAACACCACACAACAACAACCTAACAAACTTCAAAACTCTTCCACCACACCATCTCCCCCCCAGGTCGCGCGCCGCGCAGTCACTCCCCGGCGGCGGCGCCGCCGCCGGCCGCCGGCCACCGGCCACCCCTCCCTTCATTTTTTTCTTTCTTTCCTTCTTTCTTTCTTTTTTCTCTCTTTCATTCATTCATTCTTTCTTTTCATTTCTTTCCCTAAATAAAACACTCATATTCCTACATTCCCTAAATACCCTCCACCTCATCCCCTTATTACTTCCCTTTAATTACAATCGTACCCCTCTCCTTTTAATTCCTATTTTCTCTTTTAAAAACACCATATTTTCTCTTTCTCCTTCCTACAACTTTCGCTCTCCTATCTCCATCCTCTCTCATTTCCTCTCCAATATTATATATATATATATATATATTTATAATTATATATTTTAATATATGACTATGGGTTAGTGGCTTACTCAATCGGTTCGCTGATTCCCCGGGTTTTTAACCGGTATTTCGTCCCGATTTCAGGCGAGTACTTATTATTAACTTAAAATAAACGCTCTTGTATTTAAAGCATGGAATTGATATGTGAATATTTTAGCATGCCTGACACTTGTTACCGTAATTTTAGTACATGATATCATGCTATGTGAGTTAATATGTGATGTTGTACTCGGTGTTTACCCGACCCTGGACATGTTATGCTTGACACGTGACATCTGACACCGACCCTAGACATTGTTTTCCATATAATTTGCAAAGGGAAAAACTTACAATAAAAAGGGTTGAGGAGCTAAATTACAAGTATTCTTAAAAAGATTACAAGTAGATCTCCTCAGAGATTCTGGAGAAGTGTGCCGATAGGACTCTGGTCAGCGCGGGACCACTTTGTCCCTTTGACGATGCGAGCGATGAGATTCCCTTCTCGCCTGGTTCGGGGAATCAGAGAACAGAAGGTTGGTAGAACCCTTTTGCTACTTCTCAAAACCGCCTTCAATTAGGAATTCCTTCTCGCCTGGTTCCGGAGATTCCTTAAGAAGAAGGTATTAGGGTATCAGCACCCTGATTAAAGAAGCAATTCTCTATAAAGTCTCTGAATTCAAGAACGCACGGTGCTTTGTGAAGAAGTCTCTGCTTGTGGAGACTTCTCTCTTGCGTATCGCCTCAAAAAAGCTCTTCGAAGAAGTCCTCCCTCCTTGTGCCCCTGGCAGGCTATTTATAGGGAGAGCAAGGGTAAAATCGTCCCTTGAAAATATGGAAACAGATTGAATCAAATCTGTTTAAATCTGAAAAGTAGCCTTACTGCGAGGCTAGGATCAGCTTCTGCGAAGCTAGAAATGGCAGGTCGGTTGATCCTCTTGATCTGTTTTGATCCTTTCCATATCGTTGGAGGATTTTCCCTGATCTTCTTACTCATTTTTAGGAGAGTCAAGAGATTGTGGCAATCATCTGCCGAATTTGATCTCCGATTTGATCTTAATTGGATTTGATCTGATTAGATCTGATCTCATCCGGAGATTTGATTGGTCAAAGGTTGACCTAGCAGACCAATAGTGGCGCTGCCCGCCTTGAACTCACAGCGGAGTTGGAAGCAGTTTCTGGCGAAGTCCGAAAGAAACTCTTCGGTGGGGCTAGAAGTCGTCTGTGGCGAGGCTATCATATACCCTTTCTGCGCAGTTGTATATGTGGCTTTAGGGCGAAGCTGACTTCCTCTGGCGAAGCTATGAGTTAGCTTCCTGGCGAGGCTTTGAATGGCTTCAAGGCGAAGTCGGGTGATCTTAGCCTCTCAAGTGAGACTATCCCTTTGGGCTCATGCGATGCTAAGTGCTAGCATCTTTAGACCCGCTGAGGTCTGTTTAGAAACAATCCGGGTTCACTGTCTGCTTGCTGGATCAGTGGAGTCCAAGTTGCTTCCTTGTCCCTTGGAGATGAGTGAAAACTGGTCTTCAGCTCGTCTGTCACTTGTCTTTTGTAAATGTCAACAAGTTTAGACATTGTTCAGACCAATAAGAATCTTGTCTTTTTTAAGTGTCAACAAGACCCCTTCAAAGTTTTCGAAAGTCTGCAATGGCTCAGACTTCGAAATACTTTGAACTGCTTTGATCGGTGGTATGTTAAGTACGGACGTCGCTATGGTGGTTGAGTTCAGCTTCGCTTTGAATCCTGCTTTGGGATGTAGATTCGCCGAGGAATCATTAGATTCGCGTCTGGGTAGCTTCGCGGCTAAGTAGGTTCGCTCTGGAACATCTGTTGCTTTCCCAAGGCCAACTGCTGTGGGCTGGTTACGAGAAGGATTACTTCTTCTCTCACACTGATCGAGGGAGATATTCTCCCCTTGTGCATTTCCGAGGGAGGATATTTCCTTTCTTTAAGGTGCTATGAGTGCCTTTATGAGGGTTTTCTTCCTTTGCACGGTTCCAAGGGAAACCGTCCCTTTTCTCAAGGCGCAATAAATGCCTTAAATGCGCTCGTGCTTCCACGCTTGAGGCGGCAGCGCTCAGGCCATGGGGCCTATAAATAGGACACTTGAGGTTGTAATACCCCGTTCCTGGAATACGTACTTAGTTGCGTATTCAGATTTTCGATCGTATTTTTCGATTTGTTTTCTGTATTTATTCTGTATTATGAATTCTTACATGATTGTTTTGTCTTGGTTTTGGATTCGTGGATTCGGAGTCAACCTTGGTTTGAACCGAAGGCCCGAATCCCAGAGTATTGCTCGGTTGGACAATTCCACTATTCCGATTTGACCGATTTCTGTTTCAAACATCATTTTCCAATATTCTAGATTTAATGTGATTTTCTGGATTTTTCTGGAATTAAAAGGAATATTTCAAAACCGGTGTCGGCCAGTGCCGCTGACCGATTCCTGGTTTTTAATTCTTAAACGGTTTGGAATTTCTAAATGATCCTTTAGACATTATTACTTAGAATCATATTTTCTACCTACATTCTTTTTCTGGGGATTTTATGATTTTATGGAAATTCCACCGGAGTCGGCAGTTAGCTGGTTCCGGGATTTTTAGTTTTAAAACTATAAAGTATTTCTTAAAACGGCTTTCACGATACATCTTATAATATCATTTTCTATCTAAATTCATTTTTTGAGATTTTCCAGAATTTATCGAAAATTCACCGGTTTTGGTGTCGACCGGTACCGCCGGAAGATTCCAGGATTTTTAATTTGAAATCTGCATTGTATTTCTCGAATCCGATTTCACCGAGCATCTTAAAATATTATTTTCTATTTTTGAGGATTTTTCGGAACGATTCCGAAACAGTCGGGATTTTTACCCTATTTTAATAATATTATTTTTTGTTGTTTCTCTTCCCCCAATTCTCTTTTTCCCTCCCCCCAAAAGTCAACCTGCCACATCACCTCCTCCCATCACATCTCAACCACTCCATCACATCAATCATTCCTTAATAAATAAACCCCCTTTTTCTTTTCTTTCTCTTTTCCTTTTTCTTTTTCTTTTTTCTTTCTCTCTCTCTTCTCCTTCCTCTCTTCTGCGGGCCCAGCGAGGCCGCCACCTCCCTCCTCCCTCTCCGGCGCCGTGGCGGAGCTGACCGCCGCCGGCACGACGCCGGCGGCCTTGGGCGCGGCCAGGGGGCCTCGGGCCCCTGTGCGCTGTGCAGGGGAGGGGCAGAGCCCCCTCTCTTCTCCCCTTCACTCCCCTCTCTCTCTCTGTGTTGCAGGGGGGCAACAGCCCCCCTGGTTGCCTTGCTGGAGGGGGGCAAAGCCCCCTCCTGTGTTTCATTTGAGGGGGCAGCCGCCCCCTCCTCTTCCGGTGGCCGGCGCCGCCCGGCGCCGCCACTTGGCCGGCGGCAGGCCGGGCACCCCCAGCAGGGGGGTGCTGTGCGTGGATCCAGAGAGGGGCAAAGCCCCTTCTCTGTTTCTCTCCCTCTCTCTCTCTCTTGGATCCCTCTCTCTCTCCTGTTTCTCTCTCCTCTCTTTCTCACTCTAGCTCTCTCTCTCTCTCTCTCAACCGCACCCTCTCTCTCTCCTGATTCTCTCTCTCTCATCATCTCTTTCTCTCTCTAGAAATCTCTCCTTCTCTCTCTAGAAATCTCTCTCTAGATTCTCTCTCTAGAAATCCCTCTTTCTCTCTCTTCACTTTCTCTCTCTAAAAATCCCACTTTCTCTCTCTAGACTTTCTCTCTCTACCTACTCTCTAAAAATCCCTATTTTCTCTCTCTAGAATATCCCTTTCTCTCTCTACATTTTCTCTCTCTAGAAATCACTGTTAGTCGACTACCCATTTCATCTAGTCGACTAACTTTTCCTGAGCCAAAACATCAACTCTCTGTATCACAGATTTAGTCGACTTAACATAACTATCAGTCGACTTGTCATGTCTGTTAGTCGACTACTCGATTCATCCAGTCGACTAACTCTTCCTGATTCCAGAATCCCAACTCTTGGCCCCAGTCGACTTAACCAATTATTAGTCGACTTAGGACCCTTAGTCGACTACACCCTTGACCCTAGTCGACTAACCTTCCCTGAACCTGAAACCCCAACTTTCTGTATCTCAGTTCTAGTCGACTTGACCTTACTATTAGTCGACTTAGAGTATCTGTTAGTCGACTACCTATTTTACTCCAGTCGACTAACTTTTCCTGAACCAGAAATCCAACTCTCTGGATCACAGTCTTAGTCGACTACCCCATCTTCCTAGTCGACTAACCCCTCTATTAGTCGACTACCCTGTCCACCTAGTCGACTAACTTTACCTATCTGTCTTAGTTGATCCCTTCCTTGAACATGAACCTTACCCCCTAGACTTATATCACATCTTGGTGTGGCTTGACTTGTCACTTGACAAACACCATCTTCACTTCCCTTCTCTCTTTCTCTCTCCTCCTCACTCTACATATTTATATATCCTATTTTATGGCGTGCCCCGGATTTCGTGGATTTCGGACCTTTCGGCTTTTCGGTGATGCAGGCGAGTGTTCTCACTCGCTACCCTTTACTTCTTATGTCATTGATTATGCGCATGTTCTTGCTTTAGCTTTCATGTATTTTATTTCATGTGCTATGACTTTTATTGCTTATACCATGCGTGGCCGACCCTTCGTGGTCGTGGACTTTGGATTACTTTTATGTTACACTTGCCCTACTACTACTTTAGACTTGCTAGTTGCATGTTTCCTTTTAACACATGTATATCACCTGACATCTAGAGTGTTATCACCTGACCACCTGACATACTACTACTTGGCTAGACCCTCTTGGTATGACCTGACTTACCCAGACTATTATCAATCTCTTGACATAACTTGCCACCTGATTATTATCCATCTCTTGTTATGTTTGGTTGCTTGCTTATATCATCACCCTATCATGCTATCACTTTATACCCAGCATGATATACTTGACTTGTGATTATCACCTTTACGGGAACTTTACTTTATTATCCTGTATCATGATCAGTGACTTGTTTTCCTGCTTTACATGCAGTGACCTGACTATATAGTACTTATGTACTCCTTATTCCTGATCATGTCTATTTCCTGTTATTCCCGTAAAGTGATAATTAAAACTAATAAATCCTAAAAAGGACCAACTTGTATTGGGTCGGGGGAAACATGCGGATATCGATATGTGTTCGTGTTTACAGTGGCATTAGGTTGTGCACTTTATATCCGGTCTGACCTGTGGTACTCCAGGGACCGAGGGGAGAGCTGGCTCCCTTATTCCTGATCTATAGGGCATACATAAGTCCCTCCTGTTGAGCCTTGCGGCTGGCTTCCGTTTCCATGCAACGGAACAATCCTGGGCCGTGGTCCCGGGTATGTACGGGACCCACTGTAAACATAGTTCGTTGATACCCCCGCTTGTTTCCAATAACAACCTCGACTTGCTTATATATGGATGTATGTGAGTTGGCCGTACACCGAGACACATACCTAGATATATGGGTAAGACGAGTAATAATAATAAAGTGTCATAATAACGGCTCTTTAAGTTGTAAGTAGAGGTATGTGGAATGGGACGCATACCAAAGCCTGCAACTTAAACGGCTATGAATCTGTGATGTGTCTTACCGTATTTGATTCTTCGGGACTTTATATCGGATTTCCTGTTTTATGAGTATTATGTTATAACTACCTGGTAGCTCGGATTGGTTTTATTCGGATTCCCTGTTTTATGATTATCCTGTCATATCTGTTCATATCTGCTCTCACCTATCTGACTCCTGAGTATTTCCTTCTTGATATCATTTGTTATATGCATTATTGTGCTCACCCTGCTTCACCACTTGGTTTTGCTTCACCACTCGCCTGGGGAGTATCATTTGACTCCCCTGGATCCACATGTCCAGGTCATGGAGCTAGGAGCGTGTGATCAGAGTGGGCAGCGGTAGCGTGGATCACCAGCCTACCTTTCAGAGCCATTTCCTTCCAGGCCCCCTGTGTGCCTCTCGAGTTTTCTCGTGAGTGCCCTTCTGTTTATACTTATACTGTCCATGCTCTTTTATACTGTTCATACTTGTACTATCCTTGTATACTTGTATGTGAACTCCCTTTTGTATCGTTCATATATGTGTGTATCTCTTGTATTCCCGCATTTGCGCATATCTGTGATGTTATATTATTGTAATATTCATCACCTCTGGTGATAACTCTGTGATTGTATATATATATGTGTTGGAATGTATAATGCACCATTTGCTTCCGTACTCTGATTCTTGTTTGTACTGATGCTTAGCGTATATACGGGAGGGTAGTTCTGACCTACGTATATACGTTGCAGTGACGTCCCCGTATCGCCGGGATCGGGGCGTTACAGGTTGGTATCAGAGCTTAGGCTCTAACTTCCTCAGTACGTCCAGAAGGCAAATCAATGGTAAAGAGATTTGCAACTGGAATACATGAATCTTGGTTATACATTCCAACTGCAAGTGCAGAGTTATCTATTTCTTGACTATCTTCCTTTGATTTCAAATCCCTCCTTGACTATCTTTTCCTTGGATTCCTGATCTCTCCTATCCTTCCCCGTTTTGGTTTTATGTTTTGGTTTTATGAAGCCTTATACTATCTTAAGATATGACTAGACTAGGAAGGTAGTGGCTGGTTCTGCATGAAGCTATTATGGGATCTCTCGGCAAATTCTATGAAGCTTGGTATTCTCCAGATCGAATCTGATCTGGCTATCTTTCAGAAGACAACAGTTGGGATTCTTAATTATCGGTCTTCCTTATTATTATGCTCAGGAGTATTAGGGTTTTCTTTATTCATTTATTACACAGCCACGACATCATCAGCAAAATTATTACACAGCCACGACATCATCAGTATATTTATTACACAGCCACGACATCATCAGTATCATTCAGCATTATCGGAGATTTATACAGCCAGAAGTGCGGAGGATAATTATTGTTCAGTTGACTTGAGAGCCCTACCTATAGTGCTTCATATCTTAATTAGTATAGATTCCAGCCTTTGTTCCCTTTGTATTCAAATGCCCCTTAACGAAATTGCGAGGACGCAATTTTTTGTAAGGTGGGTGGATTGTAATACCCCGTTCCTGGAATACGTACTTAGTTGCGTATTCAGATTTTCGATCGTATTTTTCGATTTGTTTTCTGTATTTATTCTGATTATGAATTCCTTACATGATTGTTTTGTCTTGGTTTGGATTCGTGGATTCGGAGTCAACCTTGGTTTGAACCGAAGGCCCGAATCCCAGAGTATTGCTCGGTTTGGACAATTCCACTATTCCGATTTGACCGATTTCTGTTTCAAACATCATTTTCCAATATTCTAGATTTAATGTGATTTTCTGGATTTTTCTGGAATTAAAAGTAATATTTTCAAAACCGGTGTCGGCCTGTGCCGCTGACCGATTCCTGGATTTTTAATTCTTAAACGGTTTGGAATTTCTAAATGATCCTTTAGACATTATTACTTAGAATCATATTTTCTACCTACATTCTTTTTCTGGGGATTTTATGATTTTATGGAAATTCCACCGGAGTCGGCAGTTAGCTGGTTCCGGGATTTTTAGTTTTAAAACTATAAAGTATTTCTTAAAACGGCTTTCACGATACATCTTATAATATCATTTTCTATCTAAATTCATTTTTGAGATTTTCCAGAATTTATCGAAAATTCACCGGTTTTGGTGTCGACCGGTACCGCCGGAAGATTCCAGGATTTTAATTTGAAATCTGCATTGTATTTCTCGAATCCGATTTCACCGAGCATCTTAAAATATTATTTTCTATTTTTGAGGATTTTTCGGAACGATTCCGAAACAGTCGGATTTTACCCTATTTTAATAATATTATTTTTTGTTGTTTCTCTTCCCCCAATTCTCTTTTCCCTCCCCCCAAAAGTCAACCTGCCACATCACCTCCTCCCATCACATCTCAACCACTCCCATCACATCAATCATTCCTTAATAAATAAAACCCCTTTTTCTTTTCTTTCTCTTTTCCTTTTTCTTTTTTCTTTTTTTCTTTCTCTCTCTCTTCTCCTTCCTCTCTTCTGCGGGCCCAGCGAGGCCGCCACCTCCCTCCTCCCTCTCCGGCGCCGTGGCGGAGCTGACCGCCGCCGGCACGACGCCGGCGGCCTTGGGCGCGGCCAGGGGGCCTCGGGCCCCCTGTGCGCTGTGCAGGGGAGGGGCAGAGCCCCCTCTCTTCTCCCCTTCACTCCCCTCTCTCTCTCTCTGTGTTGCAGGGGGCAACAGCCCCCCTGGTTGCCTTGCTGGAGGGGGGCAAAGCCCCCTCCTGTGTTTCATTTGAGGGGCAGCCGCCCCCTCCTCTTCCGGTGGCCGGCGCCGCCCGGCGCCGCCACTTGGCCGGCGGCCAGGCCGGGCACCCCCAGCAGGGGGGTGCTGTGCGTGGATCCAGAGAGGGGCAAAGCCCCTTCTCTGTTCTCTCCCTCTCTCTCTCTCTTGGATCCCTCTCTCTCTCCTGTTTCTCTCTCCTCTCTTTCTCACTCTAGCTCTCTCTCTCTCTCTCTCACCGCACCCTCTCTCTCTCCTGATTCTCTCTCTCTCATCATCTCTTCTCTCTCTCTAGAAATCTCTCCTTCTCTCTCTAGAAATCTCTCTCTAGATTCTCTCTCTAGAAATCCCTCTTTCTCTCTCTTCACTTTCTCTCTAAAAATCCCACTTTCTCTCTCTAGACTTTCTCTCTCTACCTACTCTCTAAAAATCCCTATTTTCTCTCTCTAGAATATCCCTTTCTCTCTCTACATTTCTCTCTCTAGAAATCACTGTTAGTCGACTACCCATTTCATCTAGTCGACTAACTTTTCCTGAGCCAAAACATCAACTCTGTATCACAGATTTAGTCGACTTAACATAACTATCAGTCGACTTGTCATGTCTGTTAGTCGACTACTCGATTCATCCAGTCGACTAACTCTTCCTGATTCCAGAATCCCACTCTTGGCCCCAGTCGACTTAACCAATTATTAGTCGACTTAGGACCCTTAGTCGACTACACCCTTGACCCTAGTCGACTAACCTTCCCTGAACCTGAAACCCCAACTTTCTGTATCTCAGTTCTAGTCGACTTGACCTTACTATTAGTCGACTTAGAGTATCTGTTAGTCGACTACCTATTTTACTCCAGTCGACTAACTTTTCCTGAACCAGAAATCAACTCTCTGGATCACAGTCTTAGTCGACTACCCCATCTTCCTAGTCGACTAACCCCTCTATTAGTCGACTACCCTGTCCACCTAGTCGACTAACTTTACCTATCTGTCTTAGTTGATCCCTTCCTTGAACATGAACCTTACCCCCTAGACTTATATCACATCTTGGTGTGGCTTGACTTGTCACTTGACAAACACCATCTTCACTTCCCTTCTCTCTTTCTCTCTCCTCCTCACTCTACATATTTATATATCCTATTTTTATGGCGTGCCCCGGATTTCGTGGATTTCGGACCTTTCGGCTTTCGGTGATGCAGGCGAGTGTTCTCACTCGCTACCCTCTTACTTTATGTCATTGATTATGCGCATGTTCTTGCTTTAGCTTTCATGTATTTTATTCATGTGCTATGACTTTTATTGCTTATACCATGCTGTGGCCGACCCTTCGTGGTCGTGGACTTTGGATTACTTTTATGTTACACTTGCCCCTACTACTACTTTAGACTTGCTAGTTGCATGTTTCCTTTTAACACAGTATATCACCTGACATCTAGAGTGTTATCACCTGACCACCTGACATACTACTACTTGGCTAGACCCTCTTGGTATGACCTGACTTACCCAGACTATTTATCAATCTCTTGACATAACTTGCCACCTGATTATTATCCATCTCTTGTTATGTTTGGTTGCTTCTTAATATCATCACCCTATCATGCTATCACTTTATACCCAGCATGATATACTTGACTTGTGATTATCACCTTTACGGAACTTTACTTTATTATCCTGTATCATGATCAGTGACTTGTTTTCCTGCTTTACATGCAGTGACCTGACTATATAGTACTTATGTACTCCTTATTCTGATCATGTCTATTTCCTGTTATTCCCGTAAAGTGATAATTAAACTAATAAATCCTAAAAAGGACCAACTTGTATTGGGTCGGGGGAAACATGCGGATATCGATATGTGTTCGTGTTTACAGTGGCATTAGGTTGTGCACTTTATATCCGGTCTGACCTGTGGTACTCCAGGGGACCGAGGGGAGAGCTGGCTCCCTTATTCTGATATATAGGGCATACATAAGTCCCTCCTGTTGAGCTTGCGGCTGGCTTCCGTTTCCATGCAACGGAACAATCCTGGGCCGTGGTCCCGGGTATGTACGGGAACACTGTAAACATAGTTCGTTGATACCCCCCGCTTGTTTCCAATAACAACCTCGACTTGCTTATATATGGATGTATGTGAGTGGCCGTACACCGAGACAATACCTAGATATGGGTAAGACGAGTAATAATAATAAAGTGTCATAATAACCGGCTCTTTAAGTTGTAAGTAGAGGTATGTGGAATGGGACGCATACCAAAGCCTGCAACTTAAACGGCTATGAATCTGTGATGTGTCTTACCGTATTTGATTCTTCGTGGGACTTTATATCGGATTTCCTGTTTTATGAGTATTATGTTATAACTACCTGGTAGCTCGGATTGGTTTTATCGGATTCCCTGTTTTATGATTATCTGTCATATCTGTTCATATCTGCTCTCACCTATCTGACTCCTGAGTATTTCCTTCTTGATATCATTTGTTATATGCATTATTGTGCTCACCCTGCTTCACCACTTGGTTTTGCTTCACCACTCGCCTGGGGAGTATCATGACTCCCTGGATCCACATGTCCAGGTCATGGAGCTAGGAGCGTGTGATCAGAGTGGCGCAGCGGAGCGTGGATCACCAGCCTACCTTTCAGAGCCATTTCCTTCCAGGCCCCCTGGGTGCCTCTCGAGTTTTCTCGTGAGTGCCCTTCTGTTTATACTATACTGTCCATGCTCTTTTATACTGTTCATACTTGTACTATCCTTGTATACTTGTATGT
>JAVJIF010001587.1:0-276965 GCA_038442645.1 Agave tequilana
CAATACGATCATATAAAGAATTCATATACAAAACATACAGGAAGTAAATCAAAAAATACGATCAGAAAATACGAATACGCAACTAAGTACGTATTCCAGGAACGGGGTTTTACACTCTATCCACCTTACAATAAATTGCGTCCTCGCATTTCGATAAGGGGTGGAATGAACACAAAAATATAGGGATGAGGATTATGTCAAATCAGATTATGACTAACTATGAGCTGTCCTCCCAGACTGAACAACTATCTCAAGGCATCTCTGCACTTCTGCCGCATTCATATAACCTCTGACGGTGTCATAATAATACTGATCCTGATTTCTGCTTATAAAGAACGCTGTCGGAACTTTGATAGACTACCCTTATTCTGAATGATATAAGGTGAGCTGGCTTGGTAAGATAATCAATAATGCTTCGATCAGACTGTGAGCCAGAGATGATGAAATCCATAGTGTTGAGTCCATAATATAATATAAAACCCTGCATAGTAAGATGTTATCCTTTTGCAGTAGAATCACTGACGGGCTGCATACTGGCTTTGTTAACTCTGAAAGACGTAGCCAAGAATATAAAATAACTGTGAAGAATTTGGAATCCTGACTTCTGAATGATAACCCGTCTGCAGATGAAACATGAAGAATATATCTGAGCCCTGCAAGATTGGCGGAATGGACCATTAACAAAGGTCATGGCGATAGTCCAGATATAGTGATGAAATTCTGTTCAGCAGATCCATGAAAGCACGCTGGTCAGAAGAAATCCGAGGAATGGCTAGAGTGCTAAGCACTGAAGGGACTAGCCACGGATGAAACCAAGCCTAGATGAGGTCATCGCGTAACACAGCTCAGGTTTAAACATTAGGGTGCCGCGAAGCTAACGCTCTACGAGGCTCGCATATGGCGTAGCTCACGTGGCGAAGCCAGCGCGTAACACAACGCTAAATGCTAAGCACCAGGGTGCAACGAAACTCACACCCGGTTAGGTTCACGGATGACTAGAACACGACCCTCGCTTGGCGAGGCTAGCGGAGCTCTTAGTCCATCAAATCCATAAAAACTGCCAGAAGTTGGTGGCTCTGAGAACATGATCAAGAAATCAAAATAACCGAACGTGTCCAGAATGCTGTCTTCTAATAATAATCTGACTGCAAATCAGTTCTGAGAACCCCCGAATTCCATGAACATAGTCAAAGAAATCATGATCACTATTAGAGAAATAAAATAGAAAATACCATAACTCTGTCTGCCAGAAGTCCTGATTCTGAATTACTGTTCTATACTGACACTCCTCGCGAAATGATTGCAATCTATCTGACTATAAAGTGACGACTACTCTGCTTGATGTATTGGTCTCCCATGAGGTATCCATAAATATAAGAATAAAATGCAAGACCGAAGATCTGCCCAATATAAGAGAGTGTGATATACCAGAGTCAAGGAATGCCAGAACATAATGAGAACGAACCATATCTGCCCTGCTGTTACCTCACTAGTCTACGCATATCTTAAGTTGGCATAAAGATTATAAAAATCAGAATAGCAAAAATAGGAGAGAATAGGAATCGTAAAAACAGGGAGAGAGATAGGACGGACTAGGATTATTGGTGATGGTGCAATGAGGAGGATATGATATAGAGAAGTTTACCAACTCCCGGACACATTAAAATGGGAATAATAATTACGGTCAGTACTTCAAGGATTCCTCCTTCAGACATTGAGCATCCTTCCTGTTCTTACTCCATCATCTTGAGCATCCTGACTTCCTCTTCAGTTAGATCATAATTTGCTTCCCTTTACCATGTGCCCTAGTTCTTGGTCTCATTTGTGTATGACTACATGCTTGATGCTGGGGATGAAGCGAGATCATTCTGCCAGTGGGTCCTGGATTCCTTACCAATGGTGATACTGGATGAGTTGATCTGATCTGTACGATGTTCCCTGCCTCCTTGAACAGAACCGTCACCTTTCAACTAATCTCTGAACCCGTTATGACATAATTCATAGCCTTTCTGGTGGTTGTGTTGTAGATGCCCAGCTCCAGACAATATCCACCGGTCATATGTTGTGGGCAGGGTTAGAGGGATGGCTTAGCTAGTAGGGCGTCCAGAGGCCTGTCTGAGCCTTTACTTCCATCAATTAAGAGGGTCCTCTTCACCAACTTCATCTGCAACTCATCCTAATCTTTCTCCTCTGGTCCATTCCACTTCCCGGATGATGACTGAAGAACTTGAGAATACTCCCTTGGGCTGCTTGGGGATAAGAAACATCTTGCTCTTCATCTTCATTTCTCACTTAAGATATTGCTTGCTCGGTTCTCCTTATCGGCCACCATGTAAACACCGACCGACTTTGCCTTAGGAATTTGGCAGTGTACTTATTTACAATCCAATCTCCCTACCGCAATTTGATAAATCATTCTTTCATTTCTTCCTGGGCTATTACAGAGAAGAACCTTCCTATAAAATCCTTCGAGAAACTAGTCCCAAGTGTTGGGCTTTCCCAGTCTCGCGCTTCCGCTTCCGCCAACTACTACATCCAGGCTACATCTTCTAACTGAATCTTGATCATTTTCACCTAGTTCTCGTCAGGGACCCAAGTTGACTTAGAAGATCCATCAGGTTTACTGACCACTGCTATGCATCCAGGGCTTCTCCATGCTGAAAAGACTGCCGGCTGTAATTTCCTGAAATCTAACATGTCGCCTGGCTTCTGTTCCCGGAGCGCAACCAATGATCCTTGGTGCGGACCTTCGTCTGTACTTGATCGTGTCTCATCATATCTTGCAGAGATAGCCTTAAATCAAGATTTTCTCCATTAGGTTACCCTAGGAAGAACCAGAACCGTTACGATTTCCCATCTTTTCATGTCCGAGTTGGTCCAAGAATGACAAGAAACTGAAGTATGAAAGGATGGGAGAACTTCAGAATTCCAGAATGAGATTATCAAGAGAGAATGATAACCTTGTACTTGTAGTTGGATTGTATAACCAAGACTCATGCATTCCATTTGCAAATTCTTTACCATTATTTGCCTCTTGGACGTACTGAGGAAGTTAGAGCCTAAGCTCTGATACCAACCTGTAACGCCCCGATCCTGGCGGATACGGAGACATTACTGCAACGTATATACGCAAGTCAGAAGTACCTTCACGTATATACGCTAAGCATCAGTACAGGCAAGAATCAGAGTACGGAAGCAAGTGGTGCATTATACATTCCAACACATGAGTACAATTACAAAGTTATCACCAGAGGTGATCCAATATTACATGAATATTAATCACTGACATGCGCAATGCGAGATTACAGCAGATGTACATGGATGAATAGTACAAAAGGGCACTCACGAGTTTACTAAAGGAAACTCGAGAGGCACACAGGGGGGCCTGGAAGGATAGAGCTCTGAACGGTCTGCTGGAGATCCACGCTTCAGCTGCGCCACTCTGATCAGCACAGGGAGAATCCTCCACACGCTCCAAGCTCCATGACCTGGACATGAGAATCCAGGGAGTCAGATGAAACTCCCCAGGCGAGTGGTGAAGTAAAAGCCAAGTGGCGAGCGAGGGTAAGCACATGTATAGTGATAAAACCAAATAAAGCCGAGGGCGAGCAAATCTGATTGTATGGTTTCAGATCACGGCTCCATAAGACTAGTACGTCGAAGGGATAATCCAAACAAGGAAACCCTCATCTATATACCTTTATCTTATGTCACCATAATCCAGCACATACAATCCATTGTACTCTGGGCATGATAAGATAATGAACAGGAGGCAAGTGGATACAAGGAGTAAAGCAAGGCATGAGCAGTAAAGTAATAAATAACCATAAACCGGAAATCCGATGAAAAACCAGTACAAGCAAATATGATGAGGCATCACAGATTCATAGCCGTTTAAGCTGCAGGCTTCAGTATGCGTCCCATTCCACATACCTCTACTTACAACTTAAAGAGCCGGTTATTAGACACTTTATTATTTCTCGTCTACCCTGATATCTAGCTATGTGAACTAGCGTCCCAGCACACATAGATCCATATCCGAGTAAAGCAAGGTTGTTATTGGAAACCAGTGGGGGTATCAACGAACTATGTTTACAGTGGGTCCCGTACATACCCGGGACCACGGCCCATGGATTGTTCCGTTGCTTGGTGACGGAACCTGCCGCAAGGCTAACAGGAGGGTCTTATAGGATGCCCTTGTCAGATTGTACCAAGAAGGAGGGAGCAGCACTCCCCTCGGTCGCCTGGAGGCCCACAGGTCAGACCGGAACATGTAGTTGCACAACATTCCTAAAACCACTGTAAACACGAACACATATTGATAGCCGCATGTTTCCCCCGACCCGATGCAAGTTGTTCCTTTTATGATTTATTAGGTTAATTATCAATTTACGGGAATAACAGGACAGGACATGATCAAGAATTCAGGAGTTCAGGTCACTGTATATAATACAGGATAACAGGTCACTGATCATGATACAGGATATCAGGTCACTGTACATAGTACAGGATAACAAGGCAGGGTTCCCGTAAATGTGATAATCACAGGTCAATATATCATGCTGGTGTCAAGTGATAGCATGACAGGATGATGATATTAGACAGGTAACCAGTCATGTCAAGAGATTGATAATAATCCGGTGGCAAGTCATGTCATAACAAGGGGTCTTGCCAAGTAGTAGCATGTCTGAGGTCAGGTGATAACACATCAGTTGACAGGTGATATACATGTGTTAAAAGTAATATGAAAACGACAAGTAGTATAGACAGGTGTCAGGCATGAAGTAATGGCATGGAGTAGAATAGTAGCTGAGCACAAACAAAGCGGAGCTGAGCAAGCTGGAAGTACAGACAGCAAACAGTATTTAACACTGGAGCATCTGGCGAGGTTACCGGGACGACTCGACTGAAGTACGAGCGGTAAATCCGGCAGCAACTCGCCTAGACGAATCTAGTGGTAAAGCGCTGAACGCTGATCATGATAACCAGGCGGAGCTGAACAGCAGGCGGAGCTGAGAAACCTGACGATCCCAATCACGCCTCTTCCCGAGACAGTGAGGGACCGGAGGCTGAACTGAGAGACCTGCCGGTCCCAATCACCTCTCTTTCGAGATAGTGAGTGACCGAAGGTTGAAGGGTCCGGAAGCCAAGTATGGTATAAGGCAGTAAATACATCACAGGCATGGTATATGTGCAAGGATGAAACTACTCTAGTACAAGCATTCGTCACAGAGCAATACATGTCCAGATATAGCACTCGGCCATACACAATACAGGGACTCAGCCCAATACAAAGTACATGGAAACATAAAGTAAATACATATCGACCCGACGAAGCGGGGAAATCCCAAATGGAGGCGAGAGCGAGAACACTCGCCCAACCAATAAAAATAGGAAAGCAAGAGGATAGCGAGATTACTCGCCTAAATATGGTGAAATCTCTGATATCCGGAATCCAGGAGATCAACGCTTCAATGAGTTTAGAGAAGGTAATAGGTAGAGGGGGATCAGGAGAGAGAGAATAAGAGAGAGAAAGAGGAGAGAAGGTGACATCCATCAAGTGATAAGCCATGTATAGCCATATACATAATACATGACCCGAGAATAATGTTCATGTACAAAGAAGGAATCAACAATAGTCAACAGCCAAGATTAGTCGACTAGGGATAATAATTAGTCGACTAACAGGGGAGTTAGTCGACTAATAGAAAGGGCAAGTCGACTGATAGGCTGCGTTTCAGAAAAAGGCTGGCGTTTCAAGAATGGCGTTTCAGGATGGGTTAGTCGACTAGGAACAGGGGTTAGTCGACTAGTCTGCTGCTTTTCGCAAAACGGCGTCTCACGAAGTCGCGTTCATAGGTCCGCGTCTTGCCACAAGTCCGCGTCTCATGAATCCGCGTTTCATAAGTCCGCGTCTCACAGAAAGAGTTAGCCAATTTGGAATGAAAGAGCAGGTCGCGTTTCAAGAAAGAGCGCGTTTCTCAAGGTCGCGTCTCACATGGTCGCGTCCCACAAGGCCGCGTTTCCAAGAGGCACGTTTCCCAGATTCGCGTTTCCAAGATTCGCGTCTCAGGAAAGTTAGTCGACTAGGGAGAAGGATCAGTCGACTAGAAGGTTGCGTTTCAGAATAACAAGGCAGCGTTTCACAGGATTAGTCGACTGGGAAGGAGGGCTAGTCGACTAATAAGGGAAGTTAGTCGACTAATGACCAAGTCAATCGACTAACAGAGTGCAAATCAGGGAGCAGGATCCTGTTAAGTGCTGAGTTCACTGATATGAAAATGCAAGGGCTCTGATGAGTCATCCAAGTCTTGGAGAGTGAAGTTACTCGTCCAAAACGCCATCTAGAAGCAGGGAAAAACACAAGTGAAGGAGATGGGGTCCTTGTTGAGTTGTCGGTAACTATCACCAAAACGATCACCGGAATAATCGCGAACGATTATTGGAAGATCCACGGCGATGTCTCCAACGAAGAGAAGCTCGGCCCCAATCCAAAAGGAGTGGCCGGCCCCAGAGTCATGCAGGTGATGAAGAAGAACACGGCCCCCAATCCGAAGGAGTCGGCCGGTCTTTACCAGAGAAGGAAGGAGATGGTGATAGTGATGATGCTTGGTTCACCGCTGCAAGAAATGGAGGAGAAGATGAAGGGAAATGGTGGAGAACAAGTTGGCCAAAGAGAGAGCATCAAGTCTGCGTTTGTTGCCTTTGCTCTCTGGAAACAAAGAGGAGAAGAGAGAAAGAAGAAAAAATGAATGGAGAGAGAGGGAGGGGGTATTTATAGGCAAAGGAGCAATAATGGCAAGTTTGACTTTGGGGATGCCAAGTGAGACTTGTTCTCCCCACTCAAACGCAGCCCACAAAAGCAAGATGGCGTTTAGGCCAAATTAGCCTAACGCGGGAATAAATGCGGCGTTTCAAGGGAGAAGCAAGGTGGCGTTTCATAAAAGGACAAAAAGGCATGATGCTTGATGGGAGTTGGTGGCAGCACATTAAATGAAGTGTGGGGAGAAGTGAAGAGAAGATCTTTGCATTAAATGCAAGATCCAAGGATGGTGAAGCCGGCGTTTGAGGAAGGAAAAATGGAAAAAGACAAATGGAATATCAAGGCAAAATCCCGTATCTGAGAAAACACCAAAAACTCGGAAAACCTCAAAAATAAAGTAATCCAGAAAGCTTCCCAAAAATTCTCAAAAATATAAATATTATAAAATAATTTTTGGTGAAATCAGTTTCAGAAATTCAATGCCATGTTCAAATTAAAAATCCTGAAGTCCACCGTCAATCTCGGTCTACACCGGATTGGCATGGTTTTGATAAATTCTGAAAATTCTCAGAAAAGTATTTAGATAGAAATATTATTTAAGAAATAATGTCTAAAGACACTATTAGAAATTCCAATCTGTTCGTAAATTAAAAATCCAGGAATCGGTCAACGAAACTGGCCGACACCGGTTTTGAAGATTTACCATTTAATCCAAGAAAATTCCAGAAAATCATAGAAAATCTAAAATATTAGAAAACGATGTTTAAAACTGAAATTGATCAAATCGGAACACCCAGAATGTCCAAACCGAGTAATACTCTGGGATCGGGCCTTCGTTTCAAACTAAGGTTGACTCCGAATCCACGAATCCAAATCCAAGACAATACGATCATATAAAGAATTCATAATACAAAACAAATACAGGAAGTAAATCAAAAAAATATGATCAGAAAATACGAATACGCAACTAAGTACGTATTCCAGGAACGGGGTGTTCAAATTCCTGTAGATTCCAACTTGATATCGACATATTTCATCAGATTCTGATTAAATACCACCAATTTCGACTGATTCATGACAGAATCCACGGATTCTTCGAACGATGGAATTTCCATCATTAGTCTACTTAGTATCCAAAGGAAGAGTTGATTAAAACTGAGTGATAACCTTGCTACCATAATTGTCATATAAAAAACAAATTATAAATAAAATAAAACTTCTTTAGACCTTTCAGGCTTACCCATAAAATCAATAGTCTAAATACAATTTAAAAGTTTAATATCAAAATAGTGCCTTATATGATAACCCTTTGGAGATTTTAAGGAGCTAAAAGCCAATTCAATTTTCCTGATGAAACTAAGATCTACAAATGAACATCAGCGATACTAAAGGCACATGTTCTTAATTAAGTTGAAAGTGAAACTCTACTAAGCACAAAAATGAGCTCTGAGCAACATTACTGATGTGAAACGGGGACCCTATGGTGTGATATATCGTGATAAATCCAAATTCCGCAATGTTTCACCAAAATATGATCTTGGTTAGAAAATTTCTTTAAACTAGTACGCGCACGACACGATGGATTTTAACAACTCATTTGCATGCGTAGGTTTAGATAATCAAGTCTCGATAAATTCAATACAGTACTCAGTTACCATGAACACTCCTATTGCCAATGTCAAGATCAGTAGATAACAAGTATGAAACAAAATCACACGCTCACATTTATAATAGATAGCAGGAAAGCATGATAATAGTTCAGAGATCAAAATTCATGGGGTAATCCAACTAATATTTGATAGATGAAATATATTTTACCTACTGAGAAGCCTGTTCTCAGGTATCCAATATTGCGTGAACTGAACTGGTATTGATGAATTTTCTTCTGATCTTGTAATAGAATTCTGATTTCTTTACTCTTGTTTTGTTGTCACAGGATTGTTGATGGTGCTGTTGGTGACGTCATGGTCAGTTGGCTGGATGAGATGAAGAAGATTGTGATGCTGCTGTCCGCGCTCGCAGAGGAAGAAAGGGACCATGGGGCGCCGCTTGCCGTCGCTGCTCGCAGAGGAAGAGAGGGAGTCGGAAAGGGAGCTGCTTGCTGTTGGAGGCAGGGAGGGGAGCAGGGAAGCTTTTATGCGGTGGAGGAGAAGGCCGAATTTGTTTTGGAGTTTTTTTCTTCTTTGATTTTTGTAATTCGCTTGGGTTGGGTTTGTGGTGGCTGAGGCTTTGTATTTGGGGATTTGAAATTGGATAGATGAATTTTGAGATTGGGATTTTGTGAGGGGTTCTCTGCTGGAAGCTGTGTGTGTGGTGAAGGAAAAGAAAAGAGAGAAAGAGAAAGGTGCAGCACGTGCGTGAGAAATGAGGGAGGAGTGCTGGATTGTTTGGTTGGGGGTTTTCTTGTAACGCCCTCTTTTTCTTTTTTTGGCTTTGAGTTTTTGTGACAAATGAAAATAATTGGGATTTGATTTTGGGATTTGAGAGAGTAGCTAAGGGGATAGATATTGGAGATAACTAGGATAGTTTGGATAGAGGCTTCACACACAAAATCCGAGAGGATCTGGTTTCACACTCGAACTAGCAAAGAGATTTTCATTTCGAAAATGACTTAATTTTTTTTTATCAATCTTCATTACAATTTTATTGGAATCATGCCTTAATATAGGCTTAAGAATTGAGGACTTTCTCCGTGTAGTCGATGTGGGACTAAAAAGGAAACTACAAAGCTAAAACAAAGAAAACGACGACTCAAATAAATAAAAAATTACAGACTCCAATCGACTGAAACAACTCGAACAGTGTCGCCCTTTGGATGTCCGCATCATTCTCCCCAGGTGGGAGAAAACTTGACTCCGTCGAGTTTGGTGTAGAAAGCTTCTGTAACGCTACTGTACTTGCTGCAACTCACCACTCAATAGGTAATATTCATTTCAAACAATCAGATATTACTAGAATACACCAGATAATTTAATCATCTAAAATTTTATCACATTTCACTGCTGTATTGGGATGAATATCTGGGAGTGGACTCAATGTGGGGACTCTCAAAAAAATGGCTCAGAGAAGGCTTACAACCAGTAGGTTGTTAGGGTTAAAATTAAATACATGTAATCTACTGAATACCCAACATTGAAATAGGACTAATTTCAAAATCTTAAAAGATATAACATGAATTTGTAATTTGAATTCTACAAGATTTCAAAAAACTACAGCATGCAAATCATTAACATTTCCAGAGGAAACCATTTCGGATGAATCCGAACCATCTTAAGCTGTCAACACTAAAGTTTTAAATAACTTCCTGATACAAGTTCATAAATTACAGTTAGCGTTGCATTGTTCAAATATATCACTGATTTTCCATGTGTAGATCGTGCACGTGTGTGAAAATGGGATGCAGACTCAGAATAATCTAGAATGAACGGTAGCAGGATCTCATTTTAGTGCCTACGTATGCAAAAGAGTAACTTGACTCCCTATTGATGAAAAAAAGTTTAGGCACTTGGCTCAGTGGGTCAACAATACTCACGACTCTATCAAAAGGGATGATTAGGCGTACCAGCAATAAATGTATGTGATAGTTTACCTATTACTTTGTTAATGATGACAAGAGATATTTTAACAGGTAAAGTCTGAGTGGAAATACCCTTTGGTTTAACTGTAAGGGAGAAAAGTTGATACTTTGCAGATTGTGAGGTTCTCCCATAACGACATCCCTTAAGTTTTCGAATGCAGATCGACCATAGATGGAAATATCCCTGATCTGACCATCATCTTTTGTCACTATATAGTTCCAAAATTTATCCTCATAAAAGTGGATGTTTATTGGGACAATGCACGATTGGTTGACCTCCAGTGATAACTTATCAACTTGCCATTTAAGATCGATTTGCTTGGTAGGATTTAACCTGAAGTGTGGCAAGTCGGGAAGATTAGCTCCTGGGCTTAACTCAATGGCGTGTTGGATATCACGCGTCAGTAATAGCTTATCCGGGAGATTTTTGGAAAGACAAATATAAATTCATTGACGATAGGGCTAACTTCGGGAGATTCAGAGCACTGTCTTTAGGAGATATCAGTAAACTCTGTAATGTCTGAAACAACTTCAAGAGGGCTCGAAGTATTGGACTTCTCAAGGTTATCACCTATAGTCTTTTCGTCAAGGTCTGAGTTTTCAGATTCTTCCGCCTGGCAAATGGGTTCTTCAGAGAGGACATCAACAAGCTCCGTGATCATAGGGGTAGGTGTCGGTAATAGAGGAGGCAGATGTTGACGACCAGAGTAGACAATGACAGTAGGAGTCGACAGTAAAGAAAGTGGAGAAGGTGGTGTCGGTAGTAAGGGAGGAAGGAGCTCTGAATTTGTTACAGGTGATTTCTTAACTTTGAGTGACTTTGATTACAGTTGGGCAGTTGGCAGCAACATGCCCATAGCCTTGACACTTATAACACTTAATCGTGGGACTAAGCTTGGAGTAGTCTCTGTCGCTAGACTCTTTTATCACGGGCGTGGCTACTAAGAGAGTAGGATTTTCAGGCTTGATTCTTTTAGGGTCGAATCTAATCACTGAAATATCTTTCTTTAATCTGTCATTGGCAACGACAATTTGAATTGGTTCATTTGAGGTGTATGGATTCACTAGAGAATTAGTGTCATCAGACTTCTCGACTTTAGTGATGATCCTATCTAGGATTTGATTAGAGGACTCCGTAATTTGAATCAGGTTATCAAGTTGAGCACTTATCGCAGCAAGTGCCGTGGCAAGCTGGGAATCCATAGGGGTGGGATAAGAGTTACTAGATGCAAATTTATTTTTATTTTTTTTAATTTATGCAAAATAAATGCGATTCCTAACTATATGCTAATGCAAATTTTTTTTTTTTTACCTAAACCATGCTCTGATACCAAAATGATGTGAAACGGGGACCCTATGGTGTGATATATCGTGATAAATCCAAATTCCGCAATGTTTCACCAAAATATGATCTTGGGTAGAAAATTTCTTTAAACTAGTAACGCGACACGATGGATTTTAACAACTCATTTGCATGCGTAGGTTTAGATAATCAAGTCTCGATAAATTCAATACAGTACTCAGTTACCATGAACACTCCTATTGCCAATGTCAAGATCAGTAGATAACAAGTATGAAACAAAATCACACGCTCACATTTATAATAGACAGCAGGAAAGCATGATAATAGTTCAGAGATCAAAATTCATGGGGTAATCCAACTAATATTTGATAGATGAAAATATATTTTACCTACTGAGAAGTCTGTTCTCAGGTATCCAATATTGCGTGAACTGAACTGGTATTGATGAATTTTCTTCTGATCTTGTAATAGAATTCTGATTTCTTTACTCTTGTTTTGTTGTCACAGGATTGTTGATGGTGCTGTTGGTGACGTCATGGTCAGTTGGCTGGATGAGATGAAGAAGATTGTGATGCTGCTGTCCGCGCTCGCAGAGGAAGAAAGGGACACATGGGGCGCCGCTTGCCGTCGCTGCTCGCAGAGGAAGAGAGGGAGTCGGAAAGGGAGCTGCTTGGAGGCAGGGAGGGGAGCATGGAAGCTTTATGCGGTGGAGGAGAAGGCCGGAATTTGTTTTGGAGTTTTTTTCTTCTTTGATTTTTGTAATTCGTTTGGGTTTGGGTTTGTGGTGGCTGAGGCTTTGTATTTGGGATTTGAAATTGGATAGATGAATTTTGAGATTGGGATTTTGTGAGGGGTTCTCTGCTGGAAGCTGTGTGTGTGGGTGAAGGAAAAGAAAAGAGAGAAAGAGAAAGGTGCAGCACGTGCGTGAGAAATGAGGGAGGAGTGCTGGATTGTTTGGTGGGGTTTTCTTGTAACGCCCTCTGTTTTCTTTTTTTGGCTTTGGAGTTTTTGTGACAAATGAAAATAATTGGGATTTGATTTTGGGATTTGAGAGAGTAGCTAAGGGGATAAGATATTGGAGATAACTAGGATAGTTTGGATAGAGGCTTCACACACAAAATCCGAGAGGATCTGGTTTCACACTCGAACTAGTAAAGAGATTTTCATTTCGAAAATGACTTAATTTTTTTTTTATCAATCTTCATTACAATTTTATTGGAATCATGCCTTAATATAGGCTTACAGAATTGAGGACTTTCTCCGTGTAGTCGATGTGGGACTAAAAAGGAGAACTACAAAGCTAAAACAAAGAAAACGACGACTCAAATAAATAAAAAATTACAGACTCCAATCGACTGAAACAACTCGAACAGTGGCGCCCTTTGGATGTCCGCATCATTCTCCCCAGGTGGGAGAAAAACTTGACTCCGTCGAATTTGGTGTAGAAAGCTTCTGTAACGCTACTGTACTTGCTGCAACTCACCACTCAATAGGTAATATTTATTTCAAACAATCAGATATTACTAGAATACACCAGATAATTTAATCATCTAAAATTTTATCACATTTCACTGCTGTATTGGATGAATATCTGGGAGTGGACTCAATGTGGGGACTCTCAAAAAAATGGCTCAGAGAAGGCTTACAACCAGTAGGTTGTTAGGGTTAAAATTAAATACATGTAATCCACTGAATACCCAACATTGAAAATAGGACTAATTTCAAAATCTTTAAAAGATATAACATGAATATTGTAATTTGAATTCTACAAGATTTCAAAAACTACAGCATGCAAATCATTAACAGTTCCCGAGGAAACCGTTTCGGATGAATCCGAACCATCTTAAGCTGTCAACACTAAAAGTTTTAAATAACTTCCTGATAAAAGTTCATAAATTACAGTTAGCGTTGCATTGTTCAAATATATCACTGATTTTCCATGTGTAGATCGTGCACGTGTGTGAAAATGGGATGCAGACTCAGAATAATCTAGAATGAACGGTAGCAAGGATCTCATTTTAGTGCCTACGTATGCAAAAGAGTAACTTGACTCCCTATTGGATGAAAAAAAGTTTAGGCACTTGGCTCAGTGGGTCAACAATACTCACGACCTCTATCAAAAGGGATGATTAGGCGTACCAGCATAAATGTATGTGATAGTTTACCTATTACTTTGTTAATGATGACAAGAGATATTTTAACAGATAAAGTCTGAGTGGAAATACCCTTTGGTTTAACTGTAGGGAGAAAAAGTTGATACTTTGCAGATTGTGAGGTTCTCCCATAACGACATCCCTTAAGTTTTCGAATGCAGATCGACCATAGATGGAAATATCCCTGATCTGACCATCATCTTTTGTCACTATATAGTTCCAAAATTTATCCTCATAAAAGTGGATGTTTATTGGGACAATGCACGATTAGTTGACCTCCAGTGATAACTTATCAACTTGCCATTTAAGATCGATTTGCTTGGTAGGATTTAACCTGAAGTGTGGCAAGTCGGGAAGATTAGCTCCTGGGCTTAACTCAATGGCGTGTTGGATATCACGCGTCAGTAATAGCTTATCCGGGAGATTTTTGGAAAAGACAATGATAGATTCATTGACGATAGGGCTAACTTCGGGGAGATTCAGAGCACTGTCTTTAAGAGAGATAACAGTAAACTCTGTAATGTCTGAAACAACTTCAAGAGGGCTCGAAGTATTGGACTTCTCAAGGTTATCACCTATAGTCTTTTCGTCAAGGTCTGAGTTTTCAGATTCTTCCGCCTGGCAAATGGGTTCTTCAGAGAGGACATCAACAAGCTCCGTGATCATAGGGGTAGGTGTCGGTAATAGAGGAGGCAGATGTTGACGACCAGAGTAGACAATGACAGTAGGAGTCGACAGTAAAGAAAGTGGAGAAGGTGGTGTCGGTAGTAAGGGAGGAAGGAGCTCTGAATTTGTTACAGGTGATTTCTTAACTTGAGTGACTTTGATTACAGTTGGGCAGTTGGCAGCAACATGCCCATAGCCTTGACACTTATAACACTTAATCGTGGGACTAAACTTGGAGTAGTCTCTGTCGCTAGACTCTTTTATCACGGGCGTGGCTACTAAGAGAGTAGGATTTTCAGGCTTGATTCTTTTAGGGTCGAGTCTAATCACCGAAATATCTTTCTTTAATCTGTCATTGGCAATGACAATTTGAATTGGTTCATTTGAGGTGTATGGATTCACTAGAGAATTAGTGCCATCAGACTTCTCGACTTTAGTGATGATCTTATCTAGGATTTGATTAGAGGACTCCGTAGTTTGAATCAGTTATCAAGTTGAGCACTTATCGCGGCAAGTGCCGTGGCAAGCTGGGAATCCATAGGGGTGGGATAAGAGTTACTAGATGCAAATTTATTTTATTTTTTTAATTTATGCAAAAATAAATGCGATTCCTAACTATATGCTAATGCAAATTTTTTTTTTTACCTAAACCATGCTCTGATACCAAAATGATGTGAAACGGGGACCCTATGGTGTGATATATCGTGATAAATTCAAATTCCGCAATGTTTCACCAAAATATGATCTTGGGTAGAAAATTTCTTTAAACTAGTAACGCGACACGATGGATTTTAACAACTCATTTGCATGCGTAGGTTTAGATAATCAAGTCTCGATAAATTCAATACAATACTCAGTTACCATGAACACTCCTATTGCCAATGTCAAGATCAGTAGATAACAAGTATGAAACAAAATCACACGCTCACATTTATAATAGACAGCAGGAAAGCATGATAATAGTTCAGAGATCAAAATTCATGGGGTAATCCAACTAATATTTGATAGATGAAAATATATTTTACCTACTGAGAAGCCTGTTCTCAGGTATCCAATATTGCGTGAACTGAACTGGTATTGATGAATTTTCTTCTGATCTTGTAATAGAATTCTGATTTCTTTACTCTTGTTTTGTTGTCACAAGATTGTTGATGGTGCTGTTGGTGACGTCATGGTCAGTTGGCTGGATGAGATGAAGAAGATTGTGATGCTGCTGTCCGCGCTCGCAGAGGAAGAAAGGGACACATGGGGCGCCGCTTGCCGTCGCTGCTCGCAGAGAAAGAGAGCGAGTCGGAAAGGGAGCTGCTTGCTGTTGGAGGCAGGGAGGGGAGCAGGGAAGCTTTATGCGGTGGAGGAGAAGGCCGGAATTTGTTTTGGAGTTTTTTTCTTCTTTGATTTTTGTAATTCGTTTGGGTTTGGGTTTGTGGTGGCTGAGGCTTTGTATTTGGGGATTTGAAATTGGATAGATGAATTTTGAGATTGGGATTTTGTGAGGGGTTCTCTGCTGGAAGCTGTGTGTGTGGGTGAAGGAAAAGAAAAGAGAGAAAGAGAAAGGTGCAGCACGTGCGTGAGAAATGAGGGAGGAGTGCTGGATTGTTTGGTTGGGGGTTTTCTTGTAACGCCCTCTGTTTTCTTTTTTTGGCTTTGGAGTTTTTGTGACAAATGAAAATAACTGGGATTTGATTTTGGGATTTGAGAGAGTAGCTAAGGGGATAAGATATTGGAGATAACTAGGATAGTTTGGATAGAGGCTTCACACACAAAATCCGAGAGGATCGGGTTTCACACTCGAACTAGCAAAGAGATTTTCATTTCAAAAATGACTTTATTTTTTTTTTTATCAATCTTCATTACAATTTTATTGGAATCATGCCTTAATATAGGCTTACAGAATTGAGGACTTTCTCCGTGTAGTCGATGTGGGACTAAAAAGGAGAACTACAAAGCTAAAACAAAGAAAACGACGACTCAAATAAATAAAAATTACAGACTCCAATCGACTGAAACAACTCGAACAGTGGCGCCCTTTGGATGTCCGCATCAATTACACTTACAGAAGAAAAAAAGTCCATGAGAAGCCAGCAAAACTTGATACATAGCAGACACACTTTATTCAAATAAAATAAGTATGGTTTCATCTCTAAACCACTCAAACTTTTTGCATCTGTGTATCCAACATATTGATATATTATCATAAAGAGATGACCGCATAGCACAGTTCCAAATATAAGCTAATTCCGATATATATAGGTAATATCATATCGAGTTTTGAGGTACCTGATACGATACTAATATTAATATCAGGGTTGATATTACCGATATACCCTATATTACTGATATATATGGCTGATATGGACGATATTGATACTAAACCATTGGCCGATGTCGATACAAATACCGACATTTTAAACCATGTTGCATAGTATGACAGCAAGTTAACCCAGAAAAATTACCAATCCTAGCTTACACATGTTATCTTTATATTACATTAATGACAAAAAGAAAAATTGACAGCAAGAATGAATGACATCATAGAGTTACACTGCCTAGAATAGAAAGAAAACATTTATTAGAAAAATATGAGCAAAGCATCATTAGAGCAAAGTTCTAAAAAAGCAAGTACCACATTAGAAATAAAGCACTACCTTAAAAAGAGCAAAGTAAACATCCACCAAGCGTTTTGCTATCTTAGGCCCATCTCCTTTTTTACTAAGAAGTATTTGACTCAAAAATTAACCTGCAAGAATTGTTCATTTACCACCATCAGCCTTAGGTTAAAATATTTGTTTCTTCGTAAACTTTGAACATGTCAGAATCAGAAGGGCAAGTATCCGGTGAGGAATATAAAAAATGGAGGAGTACCGTACATTCATGCATAGAGATCAAGCAGTTAATGCAATATACAGCTAGTAGTATTCATGTGCAGGGAAGTGGGGAAAAAACACAGCAGAATACATAAACTGCAGAAAATCTTAGAATATATTCATCCAGAATCAGCAACAGAATAGAGGTTTGAGTTCAGGATTTGTTTGGCTGAGGTGGTGGAAGTATGTATCACAGTATCCTAAATACATTTAAAGGGGGTAATTTTGCAAAAGGAAAAGAAAGAAAAAAATTTAACATTGCGGATACAAATAATGGTAACATACAGCTTGGTATTTCGCTCGGAGTCCAATGTGTGGCCTAAAGATAAAGGAATCCACCTCCTCAATCACCACAGCCTGTAAGCAAAACATGAACATAATAAGTACATAATAGACTAATAAAGATTATTTATGTCAAGAATATCCAATCAGGTTATTCGAACATTTTCTACGTATATTAACAACGATACTGATCTGTAAAATTATGATCTATCTACATCAAAATATCACTAGTTTACTTATGAGATTAAGGGGGCTCATCGCGTTTTCACATTCCTTAAATCTCTTTTAAAGAGAAAAATATCTCAAGTTGAAGGCATTAGATTTCACTATGTTGTGGTGTATATATTGAAATACAGTGTTGATAATATTAAGAAGAGAAGAAAAAAAAATAACATACATGAGAAAAGACATGCAATTACTAAAAGAGGAGTCTACAAAAAACTGACAGAAATATACTCTCTTCTGGTGTTGCTGAAAAATAAAGTGACACATGTTATAGCACTCAAACAGCCACCTAATCAACTAAGGATATGGTGTTATAATATTACAAACTACAATTATTGATTATTAAAATCTTGAAATTCTTCAAAGATTCACTAGAAATCAAAATTTACTTTTAAGATGACCCAAAAAAGGCTGTCTGATAGCTCAATCTACCTTGATTGAAGGAGTAATATCTCAATAATAGTCGTCTACCCACAGAATTAAAAAATGATGCCCTTTTACTACACAATGCAGGGTACACGCATATAATATTGGGTGCGTAAATATTAGAAATAGACAGGCAACCGTTTACTTCATAAAAGAAGGAGATTATCACCTTGGTTAAACAATCCATTCCACTATAAGCTGCTGAAGCCAATTCTTTGAAGATACAATAGAAGGGAAGAAGTGGAGAAAGAAGAAAAACAAGGAAAAAGAAAATTACTAAATGAACAAAGGAAGAACATGATAAATGTTTAAAGAGGCAAATCTCTCAATAGATAATATCTAATTTATGGTGAATCTTGCTGGTAAGCAGCAGTACCAATTTGTAATGTTATGGTCATTTGTCCATGTTGTTAATATTTATCTTAGTTTTCTACAAAATTTTCTAGTATTCTAAATTTTACAAAGTTCCTTCTAGGGGATTCTGTTTGGCCAGCTTTATCTGTGCAACAAAGTTGAATGCAATTCTCTATAGCAAATCTACAATCCTACATCCCCCCCCCCTCTGGACTATTTCCACCAAACCAAGAGAAGTAGGAGGATGATAACTAGGGGTGGGAGCTGAGTGAATAATTATCAAAAAAATTCAGTAATTATTCATTCAAATTCAATTCGATTATTATTTAAGTATAAAGAAACAGTTTATTATTCATAATATAAACGAATCAAACATGATTATCCATATATGAATATTTGATTTATTTTCTTATTGAATCATTCATTAAGCACATGTGCATTTAGCCCCTCAGATTCATCGTACAAAACACAGAAATATGAGTATGTGTGTGTATATTTTAACCCCTTATATTTTCTAATAAGTCAAATTTAATTATTTAATCATTTGTTTGATTATTGAACATTCATTTAGTTCAAATACATTGTACCCTCTGATGTTTTATGTTATTACATATATAAATTCTATAATGATTGATCATTATTGTGCTTAAAATATGAAGAAAATATGAAAAATAAGTGAAACGAATAATTCTGAAAACAAAATCTTTAATCAAATATTCAAATTATGAATTCAACCAAGAAATACAAATCCAAATACAATTCGCATGTTGTCAATAGAATCAAAGTATTTAACAAATAGAAAAGAGAACCTTAATTAAATAATTCTCAAATTATTCAAAAATTAGATCAATCAAATACAAATTATTTTAGTATACAAGGAAAATTCAAATTTGATTGAGATTCGAAAAAGGAAATTTGGATTGGATTCGAATTCAAAAAAGCAAACTCAATTCGATGAATTCGAATTTGAAAATTTTAGATCAATCCAAATATGAATAACCTAGTATTCGATTCAATTCAATTTCCAACTCTAATGACAACTGGTCTCTCAGATTATGATAGGCCCCTATGTCCATAGTTTTCTTCGCTATGATTATAGCACTAGTTAAGAGAGGGTTAACACCAGGTCAATAGCCGTCATAAGACTTCCTCTGGCAAATCTTTCATGGAGCCTTTCTCACACCCAATTCCATTTTGATGGGAAAAGGCTTATGATGATGATCCTTCCAGGGGGTTGTCTAGATTGTGTGCGCTATAGGAAGGACCCAACACCGTGAGTTGTATTTAGAACAATAAAGATTCAAAAAGGCAAGGAAATAAAAACCCACCACCACTACCACTAATAACAAGAAGATAATTGAGTTGTCTTTCCATTACAAGTAGGATAGGGATTAGGAGTCAAAATGTTAGGTGGACCTATTAGTACAAGGGGAGTGAAAGGATGAAACAATATTTACAGCTGGGGTATTACTCGCCTTACTTTACAAGCAGTTATATGACATGTCCATACTTGTGGAATGAGTTGTATAGAAATGAATGAGATATAGTACAATACATGGTTGAAGCTTGCAAGTACACCTCATATCACAAGGGCAGTAGAAATCTTTTAGAATATTAACTTTACGTTGAGAGAGGAAGACATTTTTATGCTAAAACCGGTGTTATGCATATTTGAAGTTTCTTTCGACCTGCTCATTTGTGGCGATACAAGACAGTCAATTGCAAGAGCAAAACGGTAAAACAATAGGCGTCAGTGAAAGAACGTCCGCCCCAAAAGGCTCTAGATCTGCTCCTTTAGCTGAATCCATATTAATAAATCTATGATTGGACATTCAGCATAACTTTTATTATTAGGTCTCAATTTGTATCTTCACCCATCTTTCAGGACTACGACTTCTGCCTAATCATTGGATAAGCATTGTAATGGGCCTTCAAGTTCTTTATAGAAGCCCATTAGTTAGAATTTTGAACCAGAATTTTATACAGGAGAATTAAACACAAAGTTGCTTTGTAACCTTATTTGGATTTACATCTTATAGGGATGAGAAAAATACTGGCGAATTACCTTCATATTAGGATGTGTTGATAAAAGACATGACAATAGATACCCAGCACTAGATGCTGCCTTCCTCTCTGGATCTCCTAGCTGCATGTGGTCAACAAATAATCATCGCTTTGCACTAAACTTGCAGAAGACAGAACTTACTTCTGAAAGACTGACCCTCATCTTTGAATGAAATAGTAAAATGCTTAGAAAACATCAAATATAATAAAAGCCATACTGCACATCAGAAACATCATAAACATATGAAACAACAACACAATAAACTAAGAACAAGAATAAAGTGCTTGCTCCTCAACAAGCAGCAGGTGCAGGAGAACCACTTACTTTATTCACAAGAGCAGAAAGCAATCTGCGTTCTTGTTCTGATTTACTTTTCAATAGAATGAAAACTATCTGCAGCAATAACCAAAGAAAACTATTATCATTGAGTAAACTTGTACTTCCAACAACATTACTTCTATTACCATTAAGGAAAACATGTCATAATAGATTATTTTTAAAAAAGGAATCAATCAGTATATAACACAGGCACCCACGATGTTTGTCACTTGACATTACTATCCATAAATATCTCTTCTCCTGCCTGCTTGTGACAAACAGAATAGAACAAAAATACAATATTTAAAAAGGAATCAATCAGTATGTAACACAGGCGCCAATGATAGTATCCAGAAGTATTTCTTCTCCTGACTGTTGCGACAATTGACCACCCTTGACACAACATTCTATTGCTGGAACCAAGGGTTAGAGATTGAATGGATGGAACAATACTTGTATGTTACTTGCAATTGAAGTGGGACAGCAAAGCACGGAGAAATAGGTTGTCCAAAGAACAGATACAGCAACCTCATACAAAATCAGTTTAAGACTTGAATAAAGTCCACATGCTTGTGACATCCAGGGCTAGGAAAGATCCTGACAAATAAACTATATAGAGATTTAAATGGTCACTAGTTTCATCCAAATGTTCCACCTTCATAGCTCAATGGTCTTAAGACCACTTGCAAATCTCATATCCAAAAAGATTAAAATTGCTATTTGAAGAGTAGCAAGCCTATCCAACCGGGACAAATCCACACACCACGAAAACCCAATAAAAGAAGTGGCAAATATATACAATGGTAAATTCCAAAATCTATAGTTTAGAACATAAATCCTCTTGTGAGTACAGAAATTTTGCAGATTCAGAACCATTTGGTTCATAATTACCATTCCAACAACATCAAATGTGAACACTAGAATCCTGATACTGTTTCTCAACTGTATCATAACTTAAACTGCCAGTTTCCACAGATACACGAGAAAAATCTCAAAAACATCAACCAGTCAATGAATTCAACCATAGAACCAAGGACAGAGCTAGCTTGAGAGTACCAGTGTTACCTGGGAGACAGGACACAAGTGATAAGTGTACTGGAAATGGGGCGTCAGTGTTGTGCATTGAAGCGACGTGCGATTGCGGGGAAAGTATAACTAGCATGAAATGGTAAATAACTGGTCTATAATGTTGGCATAAAATTCACATGGTGGGGCATCCCATGAATGGTTGAACATTCATTGTGATCTCCACATCCTAAAATCAGCAACAAAGAAATTAAAAAAGCTGAGAAAATCTCTCTCATGAATCAAGTGGTTCCATTATGATCTCCACATCCCAAGTATCAGTGATAAATAAATTTATTGAGTGGCTTCTAAATAAAAGTTGCTTCAATAATAGAATCAATCACCCATGGGCCCTACCTGTGTTTCTTATTTTGAACACATCTAATAAGTCCCATAGCAACCATACTTAATGACTCAGCTTCTATACTCTTTTACTTGAACTTTTTTCCCTTGGTAATATTAAGTTATAAACATATTGAGTGTTGACTAGCTAGAAAGGACACATGCAGGAAGAGAGAGAAGGGAGGAAAAAGAATCCAAACGGAGATGGCCTTTCTTCCTCTCTCTGAGATTGATTCCAGCTTTTAGTTAAGGTTTTTCTTCCCAATATTCGTCTCTTTTATCTTCATATTTTAGCTATAATATGTACTTGAAGTCATATGTTCTTCACTCTAAATCTCTCGTTTCTCCTATTTTTAATCTCTCTTTTTATTCTCTTATCGTCTATTTTAATTTATTCTCTCTTCCTCTTTTCTTGCTTCTTTATCTTTTACTAACTAATTTTGTTTGTTTGTGTAATTTAATTGAGTTATGTTGACTTCTAGTATAATTATATATCTTTTATATTTATAAGTATTATAAATGTTCTTTATAATTGTATATTATTTGTATCTATAAGCATAATAGATGCTCCTTATACATCAGCACTTTGTTTCAATTAGAGTATTGCATTTCTGGCAACTCACCATAGGCAATAAAAGGCTAGTACTACTTATTGCCTTTAAGATTATGGTAGGTACCTAGACGCTGGTGTCTAACCTATGCCTTTTCATGGGCTTGAGCCACCTTAAAAGGCACTAGCAAAAATTTCAACAAGTCGTGGCTCATGGCACCAAGGCACATGATCAACTAAGTTTTATAAAACCATTGATTCCCCTGCCAATAATTTGGAAACAACTCAATCGAGGTCAATGCCAATGAGATGGCATTCATGAAACTATGTCAATCTCTTCATGGAGCATCCCAACTAAGTCGTGCTCCATACTCAACCCTTATTTTTTATGGGAAAAGGCTTTAAAAGGATGACAGCAATGAAATGACATCTCACAAATATAGGCCTTTTTTGGTCACTCCTGTTTTCATAATGCCCTGTAACAATTTAGGACAGGTACTAGCAATCGAAATAGTGAATTATCATAAAGGGAGTCACAAATCACCAAAACTTTTGCCCGACTCTTAAATTTTCTTTTCTTTTTGTGCCTTCAATTCCAAATTTAGAGAGATGAGAGAGAAGTTTGATTCTAAACTAAGTGGTAATAATGGGTTGATGAATTTGAATTCTTTTATTCAAAATTTGCATATGGACGCATATGACAGGGTATAAAAGAGATATATAAAGAAAAATAAGCAGCTCTTCCCCGCACAGAAGATTCTTTCTCAGCAAGAACTTAGATATTACAGAAAATAGTTATTGAGAAGATCATAACGTTGACACAATTCAGTGAGTGGAGAAAGGGCTCGAGACGACAAAATTCAACGTTCATGAGAAATAGATGCATGAAATAACAGATCATAATCAAATAAGACTTCTGAGCAGCAAGTAAACTTTAGTGAAACAAGTATGCAAACAGTCTATCAAATACAGCATTAACAAGGCTCCCATTGTAGCACCAGGGTTAAGCATATTTTGAACACATCTAATAAGTTCCATATCAACCATACTTAATGACTCAGTTTCTATACTCTTCTAGTAGAACTTTTCTCCCGTTGGTAATATGAAGTTATAAACATATTCAGTGTTGACTAGCTAGAAAGGACACATGCACGAAGAGAGAGAAGGGAGGAAAAAGAATCCAAACGGAGATGGCCTTTCTCCCTCTCTCTGAGATTGATTCCAGCTTTTAGTTAAGGTTTTTCTTCCCAATATTTCTCTCTTTTATCTTCATATTTTAGCTATAATATGTACTTTAAGTCATATGTTCTTCACTCTACATCTATCGCTTCTCCTATTTTTAATCTCTTTTTTTATTCTCTTATCGTCTATTTTAATTTATTCTCTCTTCTTCTTTTCTTGCAGCTTTATTTTTTAATAACTAATTTTGTTTGTTTGTAGTAATTTAATTGAGTTATATTGACTTCTAGTATAATTATACATCTTTTATATTTATAAGTGTTATAAATGTTCTTTATAATTGTATATTATTTGTATCTACAAGTATAATAGATGCTCCTTATACATCAGCACTTTGTTTCAATTAGAGTATTGCATTTCTGGCAACTCACCTTAGGCAATAAAACGCTAGTACTACTTATTGTCTTTTAACACTATGGTAGGTACCTAGACGCTAGTGTAGAACCTATGCCTTTCCATGGGCTTGAGCCACCTTAAAAAGCACTAGCAAAAATTGCAACAAGTCGTGGCTCATGGCACCAAGGCACGCGATCAACTAAGTTTTATAAAACCATTGATTTCCTCGCCATAATTTGGAAACAACTCAATCGAGGTCAATGCCAATGAGATGGCAATCATGAAACTTTGTCAATCTCTTCATGAAGCATCCCAACTGAGTCGTGCTCCATACTCAACCCCATTTTTTTATGGGAAAAGGCTTAAAAGGATGACAGCAATGAAATGATGTCCCACGAATATAGGCCTTTTTTGGCCACTCCTAATTTCATAATGCCCTGTAACAACTTAGGACAGGTACTAGCAATCGAAAGAGTGAATTATCATAAAGGGAGTAGCAGCACCTAAACTTCTGCCCGACTCTTGAATTTTCTTTTCTTTTTGTGCCTTCAATTCCAAATTTAGAGAGATAATTGAGAGAAGTTTAGGTTCTAAACTAAGTGGTAAAAATGAGTTGGTGAATTTTGAATTCTTTTACTCAAAATTTGCATATGGGCGCATATGACAGGGTTAAAGAGATATATAAAGAAAAATAAGCAGCTCGTCCCCACACAAAAGATTCTTCCTCAGCAAGTAGAACTTAGATATTACAGAAAATAGTTATTGAGAAGATCATAATGTTGACACAACTCAGTGAGTGAAGAAAGGGCTCGAAGACAACAAAATTCAACGTTCATGAGAAATATATGCATGAAATAACAGATTATAATCAAAAAAGACTTCTGCGCAGCAAGTAAACTTTGGTGAAACAAGTATGCAAACAGTATCAAATGAACAATTAGAAGGACAAAAACACGAGAATTCTTTTCTAAACAAGGTAAGTTTTATCTCACTAAAAGCAGGAAAACAGAAGAAAAGAAGTTGCAATGACCTTCATTGCTTTGTCTTTGAGATTAGGTAGCTTATCCTTTAATGCCTCCTCGAGTGCAATGACAAAACGTTCATACCTGCAATGCACATTTATATAGGTATCAAGAAAATTAAACAAGAAGAGGTTTAACAAGGATAATTTATGAGCAAGTGCATAAATGCCAGTCACAAAGAATGAAACAAAATTACTTCTAAGTTCTAACAAGAACATATTCTACATCACACAACCAGTTCTAGATGGTGAATTCAAGCTATCCCGTTTCAGTTTTAAGCATCTCATATAATCATAGCTTCATTCCAGATTTTTATTTTTCCGTATTTTGACACCATGCAAGTATGCAACATTTCCACCACTTAAGTCTGCAAAAGTTAGCGTGGAGTACATAATCTCAAGAATCATCAGAATTGACCATAGATGGAAGACAAATGGGTCTCATTTAGCTCAGATGCACATGTTGTGTGTGTGTTTACACTATGCTCTCCATTAATGTCATGAGGTAAACTGTAAGTGAAAGGAAGATACAGAATAAATAAATAGTCCTACAGGAACGTGACTAGAAGAAGTAATAGAATGTCAAGTTGATCACCACAAGGAAAATAATGTCTTCAATACAAAAAAAAAAAAGAAAACAAGAAGTTTAGCTTCTTAAATTTTTTCAGCAAGTAAATGCATCATCATTTTTCAAATTCTCACCATGTACTGATAAAACAAATCAAACAATAAAAAGAACCATCTCAAGTGCATGCTATTCAGCAGGCATTTCAAATTCTGTGAAGCAGCTAGAAGAAACCTTTGCTTCAAGCATTCTTCCCAGTGCCAGAACAGTAAAAGAGAGAAGCCATCTTTTGTTTCTGGCAAACTATCCAATGGACGTTGGATGAGACATTTCAACTTACGATCCGGTAACAACCTGCCAAACAAACGTATGAGTTAAGATGTACAATAAATGATGATTATTAAGTGAAAAGGACAAATTCACTATAAACAGGAAGAAAAAAAAAAGCATCATAGCTACAAAGCATATAAGAAAATTAAAGAAAATTTGCCAATTTGGCAATAAAGCTTTACAAGTTTAGTTGAACATTTGTACCCACCACCGACTTGAAGCAAAGGAAAAAGGAGCATACATCAATCTTAACCAAAAAGAAATGACTGCTATTGTCTGTATAGGAACAAACTTTAACTTTGGTCCGAGGGAACAATGACCTGCACAGACACAGGTGTACATATACATATATGTATTTTTGTTTGTATATATGTGTGTGTGTGTGTGTGTGTGTGTGTGGGAGGGGGGGAGAGAGAGGGAGACAACACAATTTGAAGTGAATCCTTCCAATTCAAACTCAATAACATGTCCAAATTCAAAGATCCATTTTGTTCAAGTTTTTTATCTACATCATGTAGAGTGCATAAAAACCAAATATCATGTAGTTATAAGTTTTCGGGAGAAATGTGTTTTACCCCCCTGTGTCTCGTTACTGATGTGACCACCCTTGTGATTTTTTTCCATTCAAGAAACCCCCTATCAAAGTACCCCCTCACTATTACCCCTTTGTTCTCACAAAAAGGCAATACAAGCTATGAAGTATTTTCGTTATCCTTGTATTGCCCCTCTGAAGTGCGTTAGAACCTGCTAATGCAGGCGGGTACCAGCCTCACATGTAAAAAAGAGCAGGCTAGGAAAATGTCCACCTGTAGTATCAAGGTCCACTTGTAGTATCAGGTTGTTCACCTTTGCTGTGTTGAGGATTTTTTTTTTTTTTTTTAGGAAAGCCATAGAAAATGTGAGATTTTTGTGAGATTTTAGGTTGCAATAGTATTTCATGCTGGTCCTGATCTTAGTAGACCTTCAATATGCTTATCTTACAAGTGTCTACTTTTTTCTTGTAAGCACATCATAGTTTGTCTGACTTTCTTTTCTACAATATTTAATTAGCAAAATAAAAGTAGAAGATTTTTATTTTATATAGGAGGGAAGCTTATTTTTAGATGGAGCAATTAGAGTGCCCAGTGGCGGAGCCAGGGGGTGGCACAGGGTGGCACGTGCCCCCCCGGGCCCGCAAGAAAAAAACCCCCTACTATTATATAGTCGACTTGACAGAATATATAGTCGACTAATAGACCCTTGTAGTCGACTAACCCATTTCCCCTAGTCGACTCATCACTGGACTAGTCGACTTATAAAGAAGTTGTAGTCGACTTGGTTCAGTTATCCAGAAACCTGTCACTTGAGCTTTTCTTGACCTAGTCGACTAATACCCAATAGTAGTCGACTACTCTTTGGAAATTTGCCTAGACTAGTCGACTAACTCAAAAGGCAAGTCGACTATAGTCAGTTTCTGACTGTTGGACAGTTTCTGTTATCTGATCTTTTGTGCAACGTTTCCCAACGTTTTAAACTTTTGAATTGCACCTATAACTACCCTAACTAATCCTAAAGTGCAGCTATATATAGGGTTGTTAATCTAAAGGCTATATACTAATCCTAATCTTCAGTTTTCAACCACAAAATTCTGCCAATTTCTGAAAACTGTTCCCACTTCAGTTCTTCACCAAAATCCAATTCTATAGTGAAGTTCTCTGAAGTTTCACCTATGCTAGACCTTGTCCACGTTCACATATTGTACCAAGGCTTATAGGAAGTGTTGTAATCATCAAAGAAATCATTGTACACAGGTGTCTTCTTGGTGTAGAAGAAAGTTGTACAAGGTGTTTGTTCTCTTGGTTGTAAGAGAAGGTGTACACATTTGACAAAGGGGATTTGTCAAGTGGTGTGCATGGTGTTGAATAAATCATAAGTGTCTGCGCAATTTGAAAACTGATGTTGCATTGCATACGTGTTGGAGCTCTCATTATTATGCAATGCTAAACTTGATTGTTTTATACACTCCTGTGATTGTACCTCTTGAGAGTATAGAGAAAACATCATGCGCTGAAAAGAGAGAAGCTGTGTTGATTCTACAAATGATGCGAACTTTTGAGTTTGCATTTCTATTCATTTGATAAAAATTGTGTTGGGGATCACCAATGAGTTGTCTTTGACGCTTCAAAGAAAAGATCAAGATATTGTGAACGCCATGGATCTTGTTAAAATAGCCAAACAACGATTTCAACAAATGAGAGATGATGGATGGGATTCTTTCCTTGAGCTTGTTTCTTCATTCTGTGTCAAACATGATATCGAGGTCCCTAACATGGATGATATATTGATATGTTTATACCCACAGGGAGATCACGCCGCAATGCTCAGAACTTTACCAACATGTATCATTATCGGTGTGACTTATTTTATGCAGTTATAGATTTGCAGGTTCAAGAGCTAAACAATCGCTTTACTGAGGCGAACACTGAGTTACTTCTTTGTGTAGCATGCTTAAATCTTAGTAATTCTTTTGCTGCATTTAATAAGGAGAAGTTACTTAGTCTTGCTGAGTTTTATCCTAATGATTTCTCAACAACTGAGATCATGGCTCTTGATGATCAACTTGATACATTCATTCATGATATGCGAACAAAAAGTGAATTTCTGCAACTAAAAGGGATTGCAGGTCTTGCACTGAAGATGGTGGAGATGAAAAAAGATGTGGTATATCATTTTGTCTATAAACTTGTGAAGTTTGCATTGATTTTACCTGTGACAACTGCAAATGTTAAGAGAGTATTTTCTGCTATGAATATTGTGAAATCTAAACTGCGCAACCGCATGGGAGATCAGTGGACGAATGATTGTTTGGTAACATATATCGAATCTGATGTATTTGATACTATTAGTAATGATGTAATCATGGAACGGTTTCAAAATATGTCAAAGCGTCGAGGCAGTTTGTAAGGTATTATCGTTAGTTTATTTCACTTTTGTTTTAGGTGATTGGATTTTGTTTTCTTTAATATGTAAGGAGTTTGATTTGCAAGTTATACTTTTGGAGTTGGATGTGCAATTTCATACTGTAACAATCACTTTTATGCAATAGAATATTGGTTGAGAGATTTCAAGTTTGAGACCCCTCCCTTTCTCCTAGTATTTTAGAAAGAAAATCATTATTATTTAGTATTAAATATCCTTACAATTTTGATATTATTGCATGTTATTTTATGCCCCCCCAACTTTGAAATCCTGGCTACGCCACTGAGAGTGCCAGTTTATTTCTTGTAAGCACATTTGCAGTCTTCTCGCATTTTCCTCTTAGACTATTCTTTTTTCTTTATAAGTTTATTTACTGAATTATTTTATTGCAATAGTGTTCCCAATAAATGTTCATACTACTTGAGAACAACAAATATATTGAACTATAAGCTAGAAAATTTTATGAAAGGCAGACATATTGAACTAAAAAGTAGACAACTTCACAAGAAAGACAGATATATTGATCTAAAAGGTACACAATTCATCATAAAAGGTAGATATATTGAACTAAGACATAGATCTCTCGTGTAAGATGAACTAAAAGGTGGACAATTTAATATCAAAGATAGATATATTGAATTAAAAGGAGGACAGATTTATATGAAAGGTAGACATACTGCACTACTAGATTGATAATATTATATCAAAGGTAGACATACTAATCTAAAAGTTAGACATATTGGACTAAGAAATAGACAATTTCAAAAGAAAGGTAGATATACCGATCTAAGAGGTTGATAGATTGAACTAAAAACAAAACAGTTTCATGTAAGATATATTTAACTAAAAAGTAGCCAGTTTGGAAAGAATATTAAATAGCCTAATCTAAAAGGTAGATACACTAAATTAAAAGATAGACAATTCATCTGAGAGGTAGACATGTTGAAATAAAAAGTAGACAATTTTATAAGAAAGGTATATTGATCTAAAAGGTACACACTAAATTAACAAGCAGACACTTTCATGTGAAAAGTAAAGAATGAACTAAAAAGGTAGATAATTTAAATAAAGATAGATATTTTACATATAAATATAGTTATTTTAGAGATATAGAGAGATAATTTAAAATAGATAATTTATATGCAAATGTGTAGACATTCTAAACATAGATGTTTTTAAAAAGAAATAAATAATTTACATGTAGATATTATAAAGATAAAATTGGAAAATTTTAAATAAAGATAGATATTTTATATATAAATATAGAAACTTTAAAGATAAAATGGACAATTTAAAGGGTTTTTTATTTATTCGTCCCTCAAATCTTCCATATATTTATATTAGCCCCTTAAATCTTTCGAATTTCAATTTAGTCCCTCAAATCCTCTGAATAACCTCAAATCAAGACAATATTTAGATTGAGCCTGTGAAAAAGGGAATATTTCTTCAAAGTTACCAAAAATTTGTTAAAACACAAGTTTACATGTTATTTTTTTAATGCAAAAAATTGGAATTTGTGGGCAATATTAAGAAGACTACTTGATGAGGACATCATGAAGCCGAAGCCCAATTCAAAGCCAAATTCAAAAGCTTGGAAAGTCTACCGAAGGAGGCCCAAGAATATCATGACAATTTGGTTGTATAAGAAGTTGTAAAATCAGAGTAGTATTAAGATTTCTAGTTTCTATTTGTTGTACTTTTTATTTTTAATAATCTGATTTGTAGTAGGATTACTAATTTTCTTTTTATATATTTTCTTTCTTTTAGAATTTTTATTTCTACTAGGAGTTAGATTATGTAATTCAAATAAAAGTAGGAGAGTACAATTTTGTACCCTATATAAAATCCCAATGTATTCACTTTTTTTAATGAACAATCAATGAAAACTTTTACTCTCAATTGAGTTTAATACGGATTTCTCAATCCTCTTCTCTATTAGTGGTGGGATGCCCTATTAGACTCAATTATTGGTGGGATGTCGTAATTGATTTATCTATCTCTCTATTCCTCTCTTTTTATCTCCACGAAAAATTTCTTCCTCTCTAAAAATTTGCCGCCGACGAATACTCTATCGCCAAATTACAATCAAAGATCAAGCACAAGTTCAACCAACAATTTGTCAACAACCATTTCTCAAAGTCAAGACAATTCCAAATAAGGAATCAAGATCAAAACACAATATTCACTAAGGTATAATTCTAATCTTTTAACTATTTATTTACAATCTCATATTACATCTCCAGTCTGTTATCTATTCTGATCTTTGTCCACATTAAAAGTGAGCGAACGATTATACTTCTCCCTTGTGATTGCTTGACTTTTTTATTGCGTATAGAACTCGATAACCTGCAATAACCATATAACATCAATTAGTCTTCTTGTGTTGATATGGATCTAACATTTGCATGTTAAATAAAATAGCTGATATTAACTGTTTTAAGCTTTCCTACCAACGATCTTTCTTGTTGGTGAAACGTCTCTTTAAGTTGTTTTATCTGTGCTTTCGCCCCGTACACGTTTCACATCAATTTAATATCAGAGCACAGTTAGGTAAGATTTACATATTAGTCACGTATATTTGCTTTCTTCCATCTAGTTGAATTTTATTCAAAACTCAAAATAAAAAATTAGTGTAAATTAGGATACCTTGAAAGGTAAATTTTTCCCTGAAATTCCCCAATTAGTGTCTAATCAAGGAAGGGTACTCAATGTGATTCTGTAAATAAGAAACGCCAAGTGCGAAAAATCTTTGCGCCGACCTGGCCAATTGAACTAGTAAAATTGGGGGTTAACTCATCTGAAAACTTTAGAAAAGAAAATTTTCAAAATTCAAAAGCTAAAAAACAATTAGTTTGCTTTGATTTTCATATTGCATTTAGGATTCAGGCATTGTATACCGAACTTCAATGGATTTTCAATCCACCCTAGCTGACATCATAATCAAGCTTAATAACCCACTCCAAATCTCAGATAACGTGAACAAAGATTTAAAAAGGATCATAGATAGAAAAATTGTGGGCAAACCTGATAGCATTATTCCTCCGATATTCACTCTCGTAGTAAAAGAATTTAGTGATGTCCCAAAAGAGTAGCAAGACAAACCACCACTAATATGTGACACCCAAACTGAGATTGAATATGATTCCAAAGAGTTTATATATCACCCAGACATAGATTTTGATGAAGAATTAGATGATGACATCATAGAGTCTAGTACCTTGATTTTCCGTGAAGTCGCCGCTATTACGGAGCTTGTTGATGTCTTTCCTACAGATGTGACACGCAATGGCATTAGTCAAATGCATTTGACTTACTTACCTATTGTTAGCACTGCATTTTCACAAATAGGATACATGAACTGTAGAGTCATTGTGGACAATGAAAGTTGTACTAATGAAGTATTCTTTGAGGTATTCGAAAATGATGAATTAAAGAATTACCACATTCTCACCAATTTAACGTACCATGGATCAAATCCACAATCATAAGAGTTCAACAATTGTGTCTAGTCCCGGTCGATTTTCATCTCTACCTTTGAAGAACTATGTGGCATATATTAGGAACCAAGTCTAAGTTCTCCACTGCTTTTCAATTCCTAACTGATTGTCAAACTGAAGTCATTCATGAGACTGCATTATCATCTTTTGCATCACATGTGCACAACTTACACAAGAAAGTTATGGATAAAATTGCTCAAAGTAACGCAAACTACAAGCTACGAACCGACGTAAGAAACAGACTTAAAATATTTAATGTTGGTGATTATGTGATGGTACGAATTCGTTCGAAACGATTTTCACCATGAACTGTTAAGAAACTGCATGCTCATAGTGCTGGTCTATTTCAAATTTTAAAGAAGCTAAAAAATAATGCTTATGTTATTGATCTTCCTCAAGATTTTGGTATCAGTTATACATTCAATATTTAAGATCTAGTAGATTATAAGGATCCTGATTTTAACCCTAACAACCCATTAGATGATAAGTTATCCCTTGAGCCTATTTTTTAGAGACGTTCTCTTCCACCACTTCCAAAATATTACCTATATAGTGGATCAAATTGACAAAATTGTTGATGATGAAATTATCACCACCAAAATGGCGGGACTCGTAAGTATGTGGTTCGATGGAAAGGAAAATCACCAATCGATGATTCATAGATAGATCGAAGTGAGCTGCAGAAAATTGATCCCGACATATTGGAATAGTATAGAGTTCTTTTGCAAACTCAATAGAGTCAAGTTCTTTTCAATATGGGGAGAATGATGCGAACATCATGAAGCCGAAGTCCAATTCAAAGCCCAATTCAAAAGCTTGAAAAGTGTACCAAAGGAGACCCAAGAATATCATGGCAATTTGGTTCTAGGAGTTGTAAAATAAGAATAGTATTAGAATTTCTAGTTTCTATTTCTTTTATTTTTTATTTTTAGTAATCTGATTTGTAGTAGGAATACTAGTTTCCTTTTTATATATTTTTCTCTTTCTTTTAGACTTTTAATTTCTTTTAGGAATTGGATTATGTAATCCAAATAGAAGTAGGAGAGTATGTAGTCTATATAAAAGCCCTCATGTGTTCACTTTTTCAGCTTTTACTCTCAATTGAGTTTAATACGAATTTCTCAATCATCTTCTCTATTAGTGATGAGATGCCCTATTAGACTCAATTATTGGTGGGATGTCGTAATTAATTTATTTATCTCTATTCCTCTCTTTATCTCCACGTTAAATTCTTCCTCTCTAAAAAATTGCCGCCAAGTTCTCATCATCGACAAATACTCTATCGCCAACTTACAATCAAAGATCAAGTACAAGTTCAACCAACAATTCGTCAACAACCATTGCTCAAAGTCAAGGCAATTCTAAATAAGGAATCAAGATCAAAACACAATATTCACTAAGGTATAATTCTAATCTTTTAACTATTTATTTACAGTCCCATATTGCATCTCTAGTCTGTTATCTATTCTGATCTTCTGTCCACATTAAAAGTGAGCGAACGATTATGTTTCTCCCTTGTGATTGCATAACTTTTTTATTGCGTATAAAACTCGATAACCTGTAATAATCATAGCATCAATTAATCTTCTTGCATTGATATGGATCTAACACTTGCATGTTAAATAAAATAGCTGATTGATATGAATCTAGCACTTGCATGTTAAATAAAATAGCTGATATTAACTGTTTTAAGTTTTTCTACCAACGATCTTTCTTGTTGGTAAAACTTCTCTTTGAGTTGTTTTATCTTTTGCTTCTGCCCCGTACACATTTCACATCACTACTATTGAAATAACAAACAACCATATGAACCAAGCACAAATACTTCAACAAAGGTAAACCTCTAATGTCTTACATGTCTTGGATATATCGATAATCCTCAACTTGGCTACATCTCAAACACACCTTTTGGCGTATCCAGCAATTTTAAAAGCTAACTCATATATTCAAGACATATCAAATGCTGTATGATACTTATAGCTTTTGATATGGTTTCTGCTTAGAACCTAACTACTACTTAAATAATGCTTGGATGATTGGCTTCATGGTTCATAATAGCTTCTGATGCATTTTATCATATATGCCTTCACTATTAATAAATAAATTATGCAAGTTTCAGCAATTCTTACTTCATAGAAGTTCCTCAAACCTTATAATTGGATCTCACTTGCACGCATATTAAGCCTTCTGATGTCTGCTTTTTGATTTTTATGGAAGCATAAACACAAGTCATATACACAATATATTTCTTCTTATGGGGGCTTAGTCAAAAAGTTTTCTGAAAACGGTGCAAGGTATTCAAAGTTAGCTGTTATAGGAAAATGTGGCCTTGAACTAGAGTTGTAAAACCCAGCATTATCTATTGCTTCTCTGAAATCATATATTCGTTTGTGAACTCACAGGAGTCTATTTTCTGTAGAGAAATCGATCAGCAAAAATCTAGAAAAAGAATGTGTTTCTAGAACTGAAGTGACTCTTCTCTCTTGCTCCATCCAATGATCGGCTTGCCTCGTCTCTCTCATCCCTGTCCTCTCTCAATCCATCCAATACATTAAATTCCTCCTGCCTCTCTTCGCCTCTTTCAGAATGTTCGACACAACCATACTTCAAAATCCTCCTTTCTACTTCTTGTTGAACATCTCTTTCTTTACTGTTGATCCAATATAAACCATATTCAGAGGTCATTATTTATCTACATTTTAGGTTCAAAACTTCTATCATCCTTGAAAATCAGAATTAAGTAAAAACATTGGAGTGCTTAGCCAATTTTTGGGATGGAATATAATGTTCTAGAGAAATTGTGTAGGATGTTGGGGATTTGTATTTATATCTTAGTGAGATTTTACAGGTGAAGACTTCAGATAGGTTTGAGATAGGCATTGCCGTCATATAGCGGTAGAGCATTTTGATGAGCATAGATTAGAAGGGGCCAAACCGTCCTTGAGCAAAACTGAGAAATTAGCTGGAAGCCCTCAAATTAAAGAGAGACAGGGGATTCGGTGGGATGCAAACCTCACATAATATATTTTGGTGGACGTATTGCTTCTTTCTAAGAAAACACATAACAAACTTAACAGTATAATAACTACAGCATGTATTGGAAAATAATATAGCAATCATTTACAATATATTAAGATAGCAGAATACAAGTTATATGTTCAATGGTTAGTCATTGAAAGCTTATCAAACTAAATGTTTTATTTGTAAAAAAAAATTAATTGGTTATGTATACTAACAACTAATTCGAGATAAGAAAAGTAGTTCTATTTTCAGAAGCCCATTATAGGTGTATCGTCAAAATCAAGATCACAAGCAATTTGAAACCCATATGCTTTGCTTTAAACCATCTTTAGATATTTTTATTTTATTTGTTAGAATTTTTCTGGGAATTTCTTGGTTGTTTAGAGGTTCTTTTCAACTTGGCAGTATTTTTTTTGTAATATTCAATTCCAACCCTATATGTATGTTCATATCAGGGTCGTAGACTAGAATTATTGAATGACATTGCTTTTTATTGATTAATGAATATTGTGGAAGCTTTCCTCCTTTTTTTTTAACGAATTGATGCATTATTGGGTGTGAAATTCATCTCTAATGTGATGCCAGACCTAGGGCATGAAGCCCCTCACAGAAAAATGCAAACCTTCCTATCTTTCTTCTCTCTTAGTTGTTCTTTTGTTTTTGTAGCAAAACCCATAGCCAATAAACCTCATAGACTTGCACTTATCTGAAACCCGAATTGAAGCCCTAAATTTCTTATTTTGTTTTGTACTTCTATGTTCAGATTTGATATTTAAACCTAAACAGCTTTGCCTAATGTTCTTCAAGCAACTTTTATACTCTTTATACTCCATCAACCCTCCACCAGATCTAACAACCTTTACAATTCAATTTCATCCCAAAATCCTCTCCTAAAATTCGAAGATTAACAAATCTTTAAAAAAAAAAACAGTTTCAAGTTGGTGTTGCATTAGTTCAATATCATAGCAACCCAGTTTCCATGGGGTATAATTAATATGGTTATGACTACATGGACTCTTGTCAAGATCCATCAGAAGTACAATATAATATGTTTGAAGATGTCCTGATGATCGATACGAAAGATTGGAGCTTCATCTAGAAGATTTCGTTTTCTAACTTGACTTGATGAATAAGAAGAAATGCTCAATTGCTCATATGCCAATATAAGTTAGTTGGAGAATCTCTTTTCTGGTGGAATAAATTGCCGAGTTTGGTTAGAGATCAAGATCCATCTTTGAAATGAGTATATCCCTTCTTTCTATAGCTCGTTGCCACTTCCATCATCATCATATAATCATTGTCGTCGTCATCACCACATTTGTCGCCTTCATCATCAGCATCAAAGATATCAATCATAATCGCACCTCCCTCAGCATCTTCATTATCCAAGCTCCTATTAAACAAATGTGAATCATTGGAAGAGCTGCAAGAAGTTTTTTCTCTATTGTCCAGGGTCATATATGTTTCTTTGAAAGGACAGATTTTGCCATCGATTGATACGCCCTCGTTTTCTCCTCCAAACCAGCCATTGTGCTGACAAAAAGTCTTCTTTGACTATAAAGGTTGAACAGCCTTCGTTGATACCCCTCAGCCTGCTAATATTTTAGACGATTCAGTCATCCTCTGGGTCTAAGATGTCATTTTACTACATAGAACAAAGGGATGGCCAACGTCTACTCTTTATTCAATGCTTAATGGTGTCATTGATCACACCTTCAACAATCCTAACATCAAGTTAATGACCCAATCACTTTATTACAACCTTCCGCATCGGCACCTCATGTGAAATATGATTCTTTTCTAGCCATTTTGACAGAGATGATAAGCTTGAAGGAAGAACAATTGTTATGGTATAGGTTGCGATCAGGCTGATTCAGAGATATCAAAGACAACATCAAGATTTTCATGTCATTTCACAGGTTATGTCACTGTTGTCGAGATTGATGCAACTAATAGTTCCAAGAAAGGTTCAAATCATGTGTGGTTCGTGGTTGAAGCATTCCACGAATCCAATATAAACTTGTTCTAGTTATATCTTCACCTAGATTTACCCAGGAAAAAAATTTCAAGCTGAGGAGAATTGATGGGATCAAGAAGTTAGTAAAAGAGATTTTAAGTGTGAAATGATTAACTAATGAGTTTAAATTGTTAATTTTGGAGTTAAATGATAACTAATGTTATTAGGAATTTTATTTGATTTTTATCTGGTGGTGTGCTTGCGGATCTAGAGCGTGTATGACCCAAACAACCGTGTTTAATGTTCTTCAAGCAACTTTTATCCAACACTTTGCCACATCAAGCAACCATATACAACACAATGCCATCCCAAAACCCTTTCCAAAAAATCCTAAAAATTCACATAACAACTCATCTAAAACAAAAGAAAAGTTCAGTATTATGGTTGGTGCTCGTCAACCCCTCCACCCACACACCATGGTCCAAACGGAATCGGCCAATTCATATTGGAATCGGCAGACAACAAGAAATAATCAGTGGTATTAATCGGAATCGACTGAATTGGTTGGAATCGGACGATATGGGATGATTCTATTAAGATTCCAGTAGACTCCAATATTACTATAGCCAAATTCAGATGTATCTTTCCAATTATACAGCGTAAAAATTTGATTAATTAACAGCAAGTCTGCATTGCTACTTAGATTCCATCTATCTCTTAATCAGACACCATAAAGGAGTGGTTTCAAATCTTATTTCGCTTTCAGTGCCTCATGGGTACAATGATTATTTCCATAGCCCGAGAAAATCCTATGTTTACTCTGGCTAAAAATTGTAAATATTCCTTATCCTTACTAACAATCTCCAAAAGAGAATTTTGGGGAAAAAACCAAAACTAGTAACTAGCCGGAGAATTAATTTGTTAAATTAATTTGTTTTTAAAACTTGATTTGTTAGAAAAAAACGTTAAACATAGTTAAAAAATGGGAAATAATTTGTTGTCTCCAATATAAGTAATTAATTTATTTCGAAAATGTGAGAAAATGGTTAGAAAATGGTTGTCATGAAATAATTAAGTAGAATATAATTAGTTTGTTAGATTAATTATATATTAATTCGTTAAATTAACTGCTTAATCTTACTTTATTAGAAAAAATGGTTAAATTTTTTATACAAAATGGTGGCCATGAATATAATTAACTAATTAATTTTAGCAAATGTTAAAAAATGATAAAAAATGATTGTCATGAATATAATTAACTAGAATATAATTAGTTTTTGTACATTAGTTGTATTGTAATGTCTTTGTAAATGCCCTATTAGTTTATGTATTTGCATAAATTACTTTGTATCGTAATGTTTTATTTAGATGTGATTCAAATTTCATCAATTATTCTAAAAGAATATGTCAAAATTCTACTAATCATCTAAACAATTTTAACAATTTTATTTTTTTAAATTTGTTTTTGACCGAGACTAATATCACCGAGGCGAAATAGCTGATATAGCCAATATGACTGATTCTAATACCTTAAAACTGTCAGTCGATTTCGATTCTGAGATTTCAAATCATGCTACACACAAAAGTAGTCGTGTCTAAGCCATTTTACATCCTAATTTCAATATTTTGCCATCTATCCGTGTGTTTATTGGTATAGCCAGCAACATGTCCCCATTGTCCTCAGACACCCAGCAAGTTTAATCCATTATTCCATTTCCATTAGAGTCGTTAAACATGTTCTTATGGTTATGAAAGTTAACACCAGCAAGTTTTATCTAATTTCCACTATTAATTACCACCTAGATTTTGCCAACAAGACACTTTTTCCTTTCAAATATGAAAATTTAATGTTAATCCCTTCGCTATCCTCCCTCTTCACAACTTTTACCAAGAGAATTCTTTTGAATGGATAGGAGATGAACATGATTCACTAAATCCACACTCCCACTACCGCCTTGATCGATTATATCTAGGCTTCCAATTTATTGAAGCCCCAGTTTCTAGGGGTCCAAATAAAGAGCAAAAAGGGCTCATGGCACAGAATTTCTATATAACAAACATATGAAAATTATCTTACAATTTATCACGCTTGGTTAGTCTGGAGGAGCAGCACATCCTTGGAGGCATAATAAAGTCCATGGTCAAATAATGACAAATAAAATCTTGACAATATTTTAGTTTTAGAAAGAGAAAAGGAAGAGTCAGGAAGCATTGATCTCCAAGAACAAAAAATAATTGCTAGCTTTAACATTAAAGATAGGAAAAGAAAAAAAAAGGTGACAACATATTAATTTAATTCATTGTGAAGAGTCCATGCTGATTAAAACTAGCTATATTAGAATTTGGAAGAGATGAGATTATCTAGTACTTAACGTAGATTAAAATTTTCCATGTACAAAGGACTGAAGGAGAATGCATTTAGTATTGGTAAAGTCAGATATAATATTCTTGCATAGACTATTAAAATAGATATTATCGAACCAGAGATTGGCATAGTATAATGGATGGATACATTGCTTACCTGAGCAAGAACAACTCTTTTAATGCTTCAAAGCCAGTAAAAGCATAACGTTTTCCTACTTTGGATGTTACCATTGCTGCATAAAATAGAAATGTCCCTCAGTAAAAGCAAAAAATAGGGAAATATAATAAATGATAAGCCAAACAAAATTGAAACTAATTAAAGATGATTTTTTAATAAAAGAATAACATAACTTAAATTTGTGCAATAACTTGCTAGAGATCAACGAACCAAGGATCTATAACTGATCACCACTAAAAACCAAATAAGCGATGATAATAGAGTTTCAGAGAACTCCCATGTGTGTGTGCCTCCTCTTTCTATAACCACATGTCACCAAATGTACAGGAAATTAATTACATGGAGGACAATATATCAAGGACTCTTTTATTTGTTTCTGTCCCTTAAAACAACCAGATGACTTTCAACTTTACACACACACATGGGAGTTCTCTGAAACTCTACTATGGTTCAATATGTGTCCATGCCAGGGTTTGCAACTCTACATATCAGGAAATATAGCTTCATTTCTTCAGAACGAAAGAAACTATAAGCTGTCTATTTCCTTAATTCATCTTTTGAGTTGGGATGACTTTGTACTGTTAGTTAATCTGAAATTTTTCTGGCAAAATTATATAGTATATACACCTTGTCATCACCACTTTTTGTCATGCATCAGTTCTTGTTCTAGATGTGGGTGCCAACCCTATGCCAGATCTCATGAAATATCACCGTGTTGTCAAGAATGTCTCTTTCGTGAGGGAGCAGATTGCTTCCTACCACCCTATGATGATATTGTTCATGATAAGTCATATTGGCCGGTAAGGATCTCTATAATGTATAATCTTGGCAGTGTTCTAAATATCCCCGATATAACCCCGATATTGCGCCGATATTGCGTTTACGGCACCTAGCCGCAATGATTTGACATATCCAAACCGATATAGCGATTTTCACCCAAAATCGCCGATAAATCGGCATAGACCCGATATATCGGCCGTAATTTCGGCGATTTTGGACCCGATATAGCGTTTTACACTTAATTTCTAGGTTAGGTATTTGGGTAATTCGAGCGAAGTGACAATGTGACATTTGTGAAGATTCTACACTTGGACAGTGATTATGCATTTATAAGCTTAATGCAAGTTATTGAGTTAAGTATATCTTAAACATATAAGTAAGATGTTTTATGTAGCTTTATATAATTTATGCATATATTGTCTTATTGAGATGCAATTTAAGACAAGAAGATATGTATATTTACAGTCCGATTTTGACATCCGATTTTTGAAAGATATGTCCCCGATATATCCCCATCCCGATAAATTTTCCCGGCCGATGTAGTCGCTGTGGCCGCTATTTAGAACACTGAATCTTGGTGTCACACAGTTTGATTTGGCCTGGTATATTTTGCTGAATTAGTCATCTTTCTAAAAGATAGTAAGCACAATGACTTCATTTTTGTGGAGAACAAGCACGAGTAAAAAACCATACTTCACCAGGGTAATAACATCATTTTAACTGCCTTAGAAGTTACGACCTCCAGTTCATACTATCTGCTCCTTGCCTCTTATCACCTTTTTGTTGTTGGAAAATAGCTCGTAGCATGGTGCAAGTGAGATTTGAACCCTTGGCCTCTTGCCCACTGCAAAGAGGCTTACCACTCTACTACAGTGTCACCTGCTTGGCTCTATCATTTGAAACTCTAGAGTTTCTCATTTTTTTCCAAAATCAGGCGTATAGGTTAGCAGAGAATGTATCCTAGCTTTTTTCCACAGAGATGACAGTATCAAGCAATTCAACCAAGATATTGCCATTCTAAAATTGTAGAGTGCTTTACTGGAACCATTAATGATAGAAACATAGTATGATATGTGATAAAATTGCATCAGAGATTGGGAGAGAGATGAGATCAAGGCCTCATACTCTAGTCTATATATAATAACCAATGTGAATACATCTGGTCTCACAACAATGTGGGACTAAGCTAATAGAGTCTCTCCCAACACTTCCCCTCAAGCTGGAGCATATATATCATACATGTCCAGCTTGTCACAAATAAAATCTACCTGTGTTCTACCAAGTGGTTTTGTAAGAAGATCTACTAACTGATATCCTGATCATACATGTTTCGTCACAACGATCTTTTCCTCGAGCTTTTTACAAATTATATGACAATCAACCTCAATGTGTTTGATTCTCTCTAGAACATGACATTTTCAGCAATGTGTATTGTTGTCTTGTTGTCACTATATAGTCTTATGGGACTGAGAGAAAACTAATCTCTGTCGATAAATCTCTGATCAAGATTAGCTCTAATGTCACATTTGTCATCGCCCTGTACTCTGACTCTACGCTGGACCGAGAGACCATACTCTGCTTCTTACTTTTTGCTTTTCCATGACACAAGAATTCCTTCAAGAAAAACACGATATCATGTGATCGACCTCATGTCAAAAGAATACCCAGTTTACATCTGAGAAGCTTGCTACTCTGGTGTGCCATGATCTGAACAGACAAGCCCTCTCCCTGAAGCTTTTTTCAGGTACCTCAAAATCCTCATTACCGTCCCAAGTAGTCCTCGGTGCTTAAAAAAACTGAATGTGAACGTGATCTCCGGTCTGATTACCGTCAGGTAGTTCAATTTTCCCACCAATTTCCTATATCTCCCAACATCCTCAAGAAGCTCCTCCTGGTCTAGTAGTAGCATCGTGTTCATGTCTATCGGAGAATCAGTACTCCTGCATCCTAACATCTCCGCCTCCGAAAGCAAGTCAAGTATATACTTCCTTTCTGGCAAAAGAATGCCATTTTTGAACCTGGCCACCTCATGCCTAAGAAGTACTTTAAGGATCCAAGATCCTTGGTCTGAAAATGTTTCTGCAAATACTTTTTTAGACTGTCAATCCTATTTGCCTCATCTCTTGTTATTCACGATATCATCTACATACACAACCAGCAGGATTCTCTTCTCATCATGTATCCATCAAAACACAGAGTAATCTTTCTCTGCAGACAGATATCAAACTCATGAATCACTGATGCAAAGCACTCAAACCAGACTCTTGGAGACTGTTTTAGACCGTAGAGTGACTTCTTCAACCTGTAAACTTTCGCACACTTCCCTTAAACAATAAAGCTTGGTGGTTACTCTATGTAAACTTACTCATCAAGAATACCATTGAGAAAGGCATTCTTGATGTCCAACTAATGAAGTGGCCAATGGTATGTCACTGCCAATGACACAAGGACTCGCACATATGTTGATCGGTCTTCGATTCTGCAAATTTCTTATTGCATTTCCCTGCCTATTTTATAATAAAACTCTGCTATTAATTGTCTCTTGTCTCGTGTGTGCAGGTTTAATCAGGGAAAGGGCGAAGTGAAGATTATAAGCTAATAATTTCTATTTATGGGACCTTTTCGTAATTGCTTGAGGTCCAAGTCACTTCTAGAAGCCCAAAAGAGAAGCCCAAGTTCGAAACCCAATCTGATGAATATTTAAAGAAAAATACAAAAAAAATGTAGATATCTGGAAGATTCTCCCAACTGGGAGAATACGTGGCCCAAAGATCAGAGCCAACGGCCCAGAACTTGTCGTGCAAGCGCGACTAAATCACGGTTCAAAGACTCGGCCGAGTCAGAGACGAGTTGGCCGAGTCGTATCCGTCTCGGCCCGCTCCGAGACAAGTCCGAGTCACGAGTCGGTCGACTCAACTCAGAGGAGAGTGACTCGACCGAGAATCGGAGTTGACTAGGTTGACTTGGCATTATGATGCTGATTTTGTGCCTCATCGCAATTCAATATGGAAATAACTACATTAGCATATATTTATGAATGTAGTTTGTGCAATTTACTATATTGTGCATGTATTTTGATATGCTTATACCGACGACGCGTGTATTTATTCTTTCGCTTTATGTTTGTGTGCTAAGTGATATATTTTAGACATGTGATACATGAATGTAGATGTCTACATTTTTTTAAGATTTGTCGTGATTTTTTCAGAATTTTATAAGCTTTCTTTGTAGCGTTTTGCACGTATCACCCGACACCGATCCGAGTCGCCGAGACCGATCCGTCTCAGTGCCCGCCGAGTCGGCGACCGAGACCGTGACTGTGAACCATGGACTAAATGACCTAGAGGGGGTGACTAGGTGATGGCTATAGGATGATGGCAAATAATGCGGAATAGAAAACTATCTCTAGCAAGCTATAAAGTAATAATATTAACACAAGTAACAATGACACAAGAGAGTAAGTTGCAATATGAAATAGATCAATGGTAGCATGCAATAGTAAAGAGTAAGTTAGAGTGAGAAAGAGTGAGAGAAAACAATCGCAAACATAGATGATTTGTTTCGAGGTTCGAGCCACTTGCTCTAACATCCCCGCTTCCCACAATAAAGGATTCTACTAGAACTCGATCCCGCAAGATCACTTCTCTACACGTCTCACAAGAACGAACCGGACCCGCAAGTCCTCTCACTTGGTGTCGCAACACCTTACAATCAACGAACCTGCGAGCTCGTATTGAGGCTCAACCTCTACAACACTTCTCAATAACAATGAAAAATATGACCTTTCCTAGATCACCGAGAAGGGCTCACAAACACAATCTTATAGCCAAGAATAGAATATGATAGCAAGGACCCATCTCCTCCCTTTTTCTTTCAAATTTTCCTTATTGTCTTAACCTTCGAAAGTTGCTCTTTCTTCCCTTGTTGTAGAACATCTTGCCCACCTTTCTAATGAGCATAGTGAAGTCTTCTTCATTTTCATCCATGAAGTCTTCTTCTTCCAGTATGAATGGGATGCTCTAAAGGCGATAGATTTCTTCTTCGAAGGTTCCTTTTCTTCTCGTACCTCCATCTCCATCTTGGGTCTTGAGATTTCATATGTACCAGAGAAGTCCATTTCCTCCCTATCATTGAGCTCCTTCAAGATTGTAGCCTTCACTTTCCATAATTTAGGGAGAGATCTAATAACCTTGATTATCTTTTGGTCATTGTTAATGGAGTCACCTAAAGAAGATAACCCATTAAAGATCTTGGTAAAATGAGTGAGCATTTCATCAATACTTTCATTATCAAGCATGTAGAAATTTTCATATTGCAAATGTAAAAGGTCAATCTTGGATCTCTTTACTTGGGATGTACCCTCATGAGTAACAATCAAATCATTACATACTTTATATGCGGATTTGCAATTAATCACACAAGAAAGATCATCATCATTTAATGCTTGTGTCAATACATATCGTGCTTTGGCATTTGCTTCATAGTCCTTGGCGGTTGCTTCGGACCATGTCCTTATCACCGTGAGGTTCAACAAATTTCTTGATAATGGCCTTGGCTACTCTAACTCCTAGGAACTTAAGGAATAGAGTCATTTTGACCTTCCATATAGGGAAGCTCAACCCATCAAATTTGGGTGGGGACTTGATGCTAGAAAAGTCGTGAGATGCCAACAAATATGCAAATGAACAACAAATATAGCCAAGTAAAGATCTCCCCAAGGTGGTTAAACTAAAAACTAGGGTTTAGGCTCTAATACCAATTGTGTATCAACTAAAGGAGGTGACTAGGTGATTGCTATAGGACGATGGCAAATAATGCGGAATAGAAAACTATCTCTAGCAAACTAACAAGTAATAATATTAAAATAAGTAAAAATGGCACAAGAGTATAACTTGCAATATAAAATAGAGCAATGGTAGCATGCAATAGTAAAGAGTGAGTTAGAGTGATAGAGAGTGAGAGAAATCTATCGCAAATACGGATGATTTGTTTCGAGGCTCGAGCCACTGGCTCTACGGCCCCGCCTTCACCGCAACGAAGGATTCTACTAGAACTCAATCTCACAAGATCACTTTTCTACCCTTTCTCACAAGAACGAACAGGACCCGCAAGTCCTCTTACTTGGTGCCGCAACACCTTACAATCGACGAACCCACGAGCTCGTATTGACGCCTCAACCTCTACAACACTTCTCAATACAATGAAAAATGTAACCTTTCCTAAATCACCAAAAGGGGCTCACAAACATAGTCCTATAACCAAGAATAGAATGTTGCTCTAAGATTGTAGTGAGAACAGCTTTAAAATCAGTAGAGTTAAGAATCAAGCAAGAGAGATTTATAATGAACTTTGTTTTTGAAACTTCTCTTTTTGAAATCTCTCTCTCAAGGAATTTGAGTCTAAAATGAGTATATATCTTAAAAACTATATATCTTAATCATCTACAGAGTTTTTATTTATAGGTATTCGAAACATGGTTCAAAGTCTCGGTCTCGGCCACCGACTCGGCCGGCACCGAGACGGATCGGTCTCGATGACTCGGATCGGACTCGGACGATACGGGCAAAACGCTACATAAAACGCCAAAAAATTATGAAAAAATCATGACAAATCGTAAAAAAATGTAGACATCAAAATTCATGTATCATATATTTAAAACATATCACCTAGCACTCAAAACATAACGTGAAAGCATAAATACAAGCGTCGTCGGTAGAAAGATATCAAAATACATGCATAATATAATAAATTGTACAAAATAATTCATAAGTACATGCTAATATAGTCATTTCCACATTGAATTACGAGGAGGCACAAAATCATCATTATCATCCCCACGATAAGTATAGAAACCAGGTATATAGTTTCCATAAGGATAATAATATGTTTGTGGGTGAGATCCTGTAGGCTGAGATGATTGGCCAGAGCCCAGAGGATCTACTATCAGAGTAATATGGCGGTAGAAGCTGTGCAATATCAGCTCTATGGTGATAATACTCAAAACCTCGATATTCAGTGCTGCTAATAGAATATTCACCAGTGCTAGAATAATCAGTGCCAGAATATTGGCCAGATGTCAAACCCAACCCCTTTAAATAGCCTTCAAGACTATGACGATCATGTGAGTAGTTATCATGTCCACTCGAATAATCATTGCTAGAACTGAAATCGACCAACCGATCCAAATGCCTACGCTGTTGCGAAATCCCCGCCCGGGCTCCATGATCGTTATCTTATGTGGCATAATATTCTGAATCCCATATCATAGCACCATCTCGTTGGCTTCCACCAACACTATGAGTTTCTTCATCAATACCGCCATCACCTCTATAACCGCTGTCATCGCCGCCATCATCATCACCATCACCATCATCACCGCCACTTTCGTCACTACGACGAATACTTTCATCCAACTAACCTAAGTCATCTGGTGATAACATCGGTTGTTCTCCCTCACGAATCACTCATCCAAAATATCATCATTGAAAATATTGTTCAGATCAATTGGGCTGTAATAATCATTAGTGTTGCTTTTGCATGTCAAGTTTCTTACTCGCAACCGCATATTGTAATGTACAAATACTAGTTTATGCAACTTGTTCATTGTCAACCGGTTGCGCAATTTTGTATGAATCAGTGACCACGTGCTCTAATTTCTTTCAGAAACCGATGAAGAACATGTTTGGCTTAAAACTTTGATGGCAATTTTCTACATATTTGGAGCTTCTTCGCCATAATTAATCTACCAATCAGCTGAAAGAGATTGTTGCACTGCTCTTCTAGACAGTGAGCTTCCAAATTCTCCAACTTCATCTACAAATAATTTTATCTGTGAGAATACACATCACAAGTGTTAATATTTACATAACATTATATCGATGAAATAAAAAAATTATTATTGACTTATTAATAGCTCTTGCTTGTTTATTCAAATCTGGCTCCAATCTTTTAATGACCTCCTTTAATCCATTTCTCACTTTTAGATGAGTAGAAAAGTTTTGTGAATATTGGAATGCTGGATTTAAAAAATATACTGCAATAATGTAAGCACATGATTGTTATGATATGACAGTTTCAATTTCTAGTCAACAAATATGATTTTTAGGCAAATGTAATTACCAACAACATGCAAGTGTCTATACAAATGTCCCTCCCATCTTCTATTAATGATATCACAGTACTTCTTCCAGTTCTTATTTGATGCCTTTATAGCTAATTTTGCTCTATCTATAGCTTCATATATAAAAGATAATGTAGATTTCTTGTCCTGGTCCATTATCTTCAAGACTCTAACAAGAGGATTCATAATGTTTTGGACCTCTCTTGCCTTCTTCCAAAATCGGTCAGTCAGAATGAGATTAGAAACCTTATCTCGCACGCTTCTTCTACTCCTTTCCTTGTTGAATTCACGCCATTCGGTAGTCGTACACATTTTTTTCAAATCTTCCTCATAGCGAATAAGGCTTTCAATAGAAATAAACTCGGTATCAAACCGTGTTATACCTGGTCTCAACAAATCTCTATCTCTGGTAAATAGCTTCATTAAATTCACCACTTTGAGGATATTGTAAATGAATGATGTGATCATCTTAGCATCATCTAAGATCTCCTTGACTAATTTCACAGAGCCAGTATCTTCAAGCATTAAATTAACGCAATGTGCTGCACAGGAAGACCAAAACAAATGTTTTCTTTTCTCCATCAACATGTCACCAGCTGCTTTGAAATTTACCTCATTATCTGTTACAACCTGCACGATATTTTCTTCACTAACTTTATCAACAACTTTATCCATTAGCAAGAATATATAATCAGCAGTCTTCGAGATATTCGTAGTATCAACAGAAGTATAGTAGATCATGCTTCTATCACAATAAATCATGAAATTAACAATAGGCTTTCTATTCTGAGAACTCCAGCCGTCACACATGATCGTGCAACTATACTGCGGCCATTTTGTTTTTATTGAAACAATATATACTTCAATTTCTTTCATTTCATCCTCTAAATATAAATTGCCAATCCGGTACCCTGTAGGGCCTTTTATACCTGGGCATGCCTCCGCAATAGTATTAATCATGGATTGGTAGTAAGGACCACTATCAGCTGCATTGAATGGTATTGCATTGTAGTGAAAGAATCTCGCCATGGATTTTTCAACCTTTTTAATATTCTCAGTTGAGAACATGCTTTTGATTGATTTCTGTTTTGTTGGGAACATGTAAGGATCAATATCACGAGCTGAAATTTTAGCTTCTCTCATAGTCATACTCCGACGCAATCCACGGTTAATCCCTGATCCTGAAGGATGCGAACTACTGCAACCAATATCAACTCCTTCTGCCGATCTCCAAGCCATTTCACGACTTTCTTTCATAACTTGTTTTAGTTGTCTTCTTTCAACTCCTTCTAAATCACCAACTTTTTTTAATTTCATTATCAGAATCTTCATCGGTCACATCATAAAAATCTTCCTCACTTAAAGATCTCATAAGTCGCTTTCTTGGATTTTATAACCGCTATTTATTTGCTACCTTCAGAAAAATGTTGTCTCATTATTTGAGATATCGCTTTTGATACTCGCAAGCATCCTTCCACCTGACTGGGTACATGTGCTATATGTTGCTTCAATCTAGTGATACCACCATGGACTTGTTTCCTACAATTACACTTCACAAGTTTTCTACTTCCACCAACAGGGGTATCATGTTCTCATCCAATATCCGTTGCTTTGGAGCCATACTGAAATTTAAAAAATTATATGTTAAATTAAATTAAAACTAAAATTAACTAAATTAAAACAATATTAAATTAAACTCAATTAAATTAAACTACATTAAATTAAACTAAACTAGTTTATACTAGATTAAGCTAAACTAACTTAATTGACTAACTTCAATAAAATTATTAAATTACCTAACTTAATTATAATTACAAAATTTTCTTAAATTAAATTAACCTAAATTAAGTTTAACTAAACTAAACTAATTTAAATTAAATTAAACTAAATTAAATTAAACTAGTTTATACTAGATTAAGCTAAACTAACTTAATTACCTAACTTCAATAAATTATTAAATTACCTAACTTAAATATAATTACAAAATTTTTTAAGTTAAATTAACCTAAGAGGGGGAGACGAAGACAGAGAAGGAGAGAGATGGACAGAGAGACAGAGAGGAGAGGATCAGAGGGGAGAGAGAATGGAGACTGAGAGGGAGAGAGATGGGCAGAGAGATAGAGAGGAGAGGATCAGAGGGGAGAGAGAGGAACAGAGAGAGAAGGGAGATGGAGAGAGACGGAGACAGAGAGGGGGAAGAGAGACAAAGAGGGGGAGAGAGGATCAGAGGAGAGAGAGACGGAGACAGAGAGGGAGAGAGATGGACAGAGAGACAGAGAGGAGAGGATCAGAAGGAGAGAGAGGAGAGGATCAGAAGGAGAGAAAGGAAGGGAGAAGACAGAGACAGAAAGGGGAGAGAGGGACATAGAGAGAGAGACGGGAGAGGATCAGAGGGGAGAGAGACAAAGACGGAGAGGGAGAGAGATGGACAGAGAGACAGAGAGAATCAGAGGGGAGAGAGAATCAGAGAGGAGAGAGACGGAGAGAGAGAGACGGAGACAGAGAGGGAGAAAGAGACAGAGAGGGAGAAAGATGGACAGAGAGACAGAGAGGATCAGAGGGGAGAGAGAGGGGAGAGACGGAGACAGAAAGAGACACAGAGGGAGAGAGGGAGAGAAGAGAGATCGACGGAAAGAGAAAGAGGGCGAGAGAGGAAGAGAGAAGTACCTGCGAGGGGACGACGACGGCAGGGTTTTTTCTGCTTCAGATTCGCAAGCCCGGCATGAGTGAGAGAGAGAGATAAGCGGCGTCAAAATGAGATTTTAACAGATACAACCATGTGACTCGAGAATAATCACTACAAAGCTAACAAAATACCTAAAACCCAGTTTTAAAGTTACTGACATGGATCCTATACATCTGAATTAACTAAATCAAATGGCTTATCGGCCTTCTTATTGACCAGACTAGGGTAAGACACACGATGGTGCTTTCTTAGCTGATAAGGCTCACATTTTAAGGATGAAACATGACCTAAAGAGAGAACAAGAAGTGTTAGTATAAGTAGAGAAGGGTGACCTAACCAGTGTTTTAAATGTCGGATATCAGGGAAATGTCGGATGTCATAATCGGATGTCGGATTTCAGATTTCAGAGATATTTCGGGGACATTTAGTAAATTTCAGACTTCATGACGGATAACAAATATATACCCTAGATGTCTTAAATAATGTAATTTAAAAATGCTTATCAAGATAATACATACACAACTTATGCAAAACTACATAAATATGTTTAGGATATGTATAATTAACTTAAACATTTTACATATATTCACTAATCCATTGTTAAAATTTCTCAATTGCTCCAACTTCTAAGGCCAATCAACATAATGGGTTTTTTCCAAAATGTCGGCCGACATTTCGGGAAAATGTCGGCCGACATATCGGATTTTTCCCAAAATGTCGGCCGACATTTTCTAAAACGCCATTTCAAATGCGGGTGGGGATGTCGTGGCGGTCAGGGCTTGAAAACGGAATGTCGGCCGACATTTCGGAAATGTCGGCCGACATTTAAAACACTGGACCTAACCAACAGTGGTAGTCAAATGCTGATGAAGTGCTGATGCAAGTCCCTTGATTGGATGTCAACTTTAACTCATACAGTCCGTTTCGCTCATGTCCTGTGCCAATCCTCATCCCAAACTTTTGAAATACACAATGCGTCAAAAAATGTCATTGTATAATTTAAAATCTTGACAATCTTACTTACTGATAATAGGTTGAAAAAAATGAGGTAAGTAGAAAACAAATGATAAAAGAAAAGTAGGGGTGGTAGCGACAGTGCCAATACCCTGGAGATGGGTGTGGGGAAGCCATCTGCTAATACTAAAGAGTTAGAGGCAGAAGTAAAAGAGAACATAATACCTCTATTTTTAGTCATGTGATCAGCTGCCCCTGAATCTATAATTGAAGTATGTGACATTAGATAATGTAAGACAAGTATAGTACATGTTTGAGCTAGAGTGGTAGAGAAGAAGATTGAGCTTGTGTGTTTTATTGCTGCTGGAATATCTAGAACTACTCAAAATGACATTGCAACTGCTCGTCATCTGGAAGAGTGGTAGAGATATGTGCACTTCTCGCTTATTTTCCTTTCAGAAGGGGCATTAATACTGTTATGACTTGGTTCTTTGTAGCAGTAACAATGGATCACAGAGCCATCTTCTCGTCATCCTCGAGGCCTTGTCTGTCCCTGGTACCACTGTGGCTACCAAAACATCCGCCAATGTAGCCCCTCGTCCCACCATATCAGAGAGCCTCTCTTACGATAACCAGAGAGATCATAAATTAGAGAGCAGAGCACTTAGAAATCAACAGAAACAGATGCAGCATCATCCAATTGGAGACTAACACAACAAGAACAGAGTGCAGATCAATCTAGAGACATTAGGGCATGTTGTTATAGGCAGTAAACAGAGTAGAGGAGCTATATGAGAGCAAGATCATGACTGCAAAGACCCAAGAGCATAGAAGAAGAGTCGCCAGGGCTTCTAATAGCATGAGATGAACTTGGCGAAGGGTCAAGTAGTATAAGAAAGTTTTTGCGAGGGTAAAACATTGTCGTTGAGAATGTTGCAGGCCAGAACAGGGTCGTCGAGGCTATTACAGATCAGAACATGGTCACCAAGACTGTTACTGGGCACAGACAACATCTGCAAGGGCAGAGGAGTTGTAGGAGAGGGTCGGTGAGTGCATGGGATGATAAGAAGAAGGTCAGCGACGAAGTCTGGAGAAGATGATGCGATGGTGAGGTGTTTTTGAGTCGAATCAGACGTTGATCTCATCGTTTAATCGAATCGACATCACTGCAGACGAGGTTGGGTGGAATTGGCATGATCAGGACACAACGATGAGGTCGATGGAGGTGATGAGGATGAAGATGAGGTCATGATTACAGATTTAATTGGTTGTTGAGGACGAGGTCGACGAAGACGAGGACGAAGACGATTGGAAGGTGGCGACGGGCTGATGCTGATGAAGATGAGGCGGCTGATGAGTGGATCTAGGCATGGTTCAAAGACTCGTCCGAGTCGGAGACGAGTCAGCCGAGTCATATCCATCTCGGCCCACTCCGAGACGAGTCTGAGTCACGAGTCGGTCGGCTCAACTCAGAGGAGACCGACTCGGCCGAGAATCGGAGTTAACTCAGCCGACTCGGCCGAATCGGTCGTGACTCGGTCAAGTCGACTCCGATTCTCAGCCGAGTCGGCTCAAAACGTATATTCACCCGTGACGAACGGGTATAAAGAAAAAAGAAAGGAAAAAATTTACCTCTCTCGCTCAGATCTGGAGATCGTCGCTGCTGCCCGATCGTCGCTGCTCAGATCGGGCCGTCGGCTGCTCCTCCCCAGTCCCAGGTGATGTTCCTCCCTCTCTCTTTCCCTCTCCCTCCTCTGTTTCTCTCTCCCTCTCTTACCCGCCTCTCCCCCCTCTTCATCTCCCGTCTCTCTCTGTCTCTTCCCCTCTCCCTCTGTCTCTTTCCCCTCCCCCTCCCTCTCTCACCCACTCTCTTTCTTTCCTTTCCATCTCCCGTCTCTCTGTCTCTTTCCCCTCCCTTTCCCTCTCTCTCCCTGTTCGATCTCTCCCCCCTCTCCCCCCTCTGAGGTATAATAGAAGCAGATGATGGTGGTGGTGGTGAAGATGTGAGAGTTTTATCCAGTTCTAGTAGTGATGATGGTGAGGATGGATATGATAATGATGACAGTAATGGCGGTGATGGCGGCAGTGGTGATGATGACAATAATGAGGGCAACAATAGTACTGATGAAGGAACTTATAGTCTTAAAGGTCATATACAAATGTTGAGTTTGACATCAGGCCAACATTATGGTGTGACATATATCCATGACTACAGACCATAACTTGAAAGATCTACAAGTACTAGTATCGGTTTGTCTACTTACCGCAGAGATGATTATGATAATGATTTTGTTCCTCATCGCAATTCAATGTGAAAATAGCTACATTAGCATGTATTTATGAATGTAGTTTGTGCAATTTACTATATTGTGCATGTATTTTGATATGTTTCTACCGACGACGCGTGTATTTATGCTTCCGCTTTATGTTTAGTGTACTAGGTGATATGTTTTGAACATGTGATACATAAATTGGATATTTATATTTTTTTAAGATTTGTCGTGATTTTTTCCGAATTTTTTGAGCTTTCTATGTAGCATTTTGCGCGTATCGCCCGAGACCGATCCGAGTCGCCGAGACCGATCCGTCTCAGTGCCCGCCGAGTCGGCGGCCGAGACCGCGACTATGAACCATGGATCTAGGGTTAGGGTTGGTTTTTGTGTTGGAGATTGGGGGAAGATGATGAGCAGTACTCTATGTTAATTTCGGGGAATTTTGAGGTTTTTTTTGGGGCTTGGTGGTGGGATTAAGGTTAAGATCAGGAAAGATGCATCAGAGATTGGGAGGGAAAGAGATCAGATTTAGGCATCATAATCTATTCTAAATATAATAACCAATGTGAATACATTTAGTCTCACAGGCAATGTGGGACTAAATTACTAGTCTTTCTCAACAATATGCTCAAAAATAATTTTGCATTTAACCAATAATTATGAATGAAATGCTAAATATTTGTCTCCATTGTCAATTAAGTATGGCTAGTCAATCCAAGAATATGGTTAACTTAGCGGTACTAGCTAGAAATTCCATATATTTTCCCCTCTTCAGCCAACTAACGTGCCCTTATTTCCATGTCAAATCTGTCTTTGCTAGATTGTAATCTCTAGCTAGAAGTTCTCATGTCTTAACTCTTTTATGTCTAACCAAATTGCCCAGAGACTATATGCATCTTCCTCTTTAGTACAAAACATGGGGATAACATCTTCCATGTGCCAAAACTTGAGGCTGATAATTAAAGTAGTTAACTGAAAACTCATTTTCTTACAGAATTTCACATATACAAGGCTTTTAGTTAGTAGGAATGGTGAAGGAATAAAAGTAAGGTCAAGACAAAGGTTTTTTCTGTTTGTCTCTAAAGACCTCCTTTGACATATGTGTGTCGATACTCAATAGATATTGCAAGAAAGAGCAGGTTTGTGTTTAACACGAACAAAGAATGATGACATAATGTGTGGCCATGCATTCACTAATAGCTAAGGGTTTAGAAACACAAATAACAAAATCCTCAGTACAAGGATTCATAAACAAAGCATTTAGCTTCATTAGACTTAAAGTTGCACAATCTGTTTTCAAGTTTATCTTTCCAGTAAGGGTTAAATCCACTACTATTGTTTGAGCCACTTTAAGAAGTTACTAGAGCTTCATCCCTCTTTCCAAGGACATGCATCTCCCAATATAAGGTTTTACAAAGTTATAACTAAAAAACCACTATTGATTTATCCTGATCCCATTATTTTGACATCTATGACATTATCAACTCTATGTATCAATGTATGTAGTTATGTACTTATCACCTATTAGCAAAGTTTATATTATGCATTGCCAATGTCACTAAATATCTCATGTACCTATTCAATATTTTGCAAGCAAATTATATTAATCTTTCTCCTGTTTGTTGTGTCTAAAAACGCCAACCACAATTGTTTTTGATTTTGTGTTTATGTGTTCCTATTCTGCAGGTGTAATCAATATAATCTTACTGTCACGGACCAGCTTCCAAACCTATTTGACATCGTATGTTACGACCAAGGTTCAAAAAGCAGAAACATTTTTAATGAAAAATCTACTATTATAATGGAAACCCTTTGGGTCTATAATTCTATAATTGATTGGTCTCACGTTCGTGTCACGGTCTCATTTTTAATGAAATAAAAAAGTTTAAAATTATTCAAGTACTATTGGAATTATTTAATGTGTTGTCTTGGAGGATGTAAGTCATATTACTACAAGAAAAAATATTTAAATATGTTACTTAGAAGAATGAGCACGATAATTGCCTAAGTGATTTGATAAAATTAATTTATATTATTTATAGCATTTGAATAATTTCTTGAACGTGCATTATCATGTGCTAAAAATCTAGTGCAGCTTAACCAACACTAGCGAACTTACACAACATCGCATCGAGTGCCCTCAGGTTCGCGATAGGATTTTCGTCCACCAAGCAAGTGAAAGCTGAGACCTTATCCAACGACGTCCCCATCATTGCGCTCCTCTCCAGGGACAACGTGTCCTTGTTCTTCTTCCTCGCTGCCTCGCACTCCTTCGTGTACTGCACCATCAGCCTCTCCCCCAGCTCCTTCTTCTTCGCCACCAATCCCTTCAGCTCCTCAACCCCCTTCACGCTGGCCACCTTCTTCCTCCCCTCCTCCCCCAAAACCCTCAGCTCGAGCTCATCGGCATCGACGTACCAATGCCCCGACAGCGAGCTCGCTTTCATGAGAGGGAGGCTGGGGAGGTTCTTGACTTCAGATGGAGCCGGGGAGGGGTCGAGTTGTAAAGGATGGGGCTTGGACTTGGGTTTGGGATCAGGATCGCGGCTAGGTTTAGTTTCTAGGGTTTTGGAGATTTTAGGTTTTATAGACGGTTTGAGGGGGCCGGACTTGAGGAAGTCGGAGTCGTCAAAGCCGGAGGAGGAGGAGAGGTGAGGCGGGGCGAGGCCGAGGGAGGAGGCGAAGGAGGCGACCTCCGATTGGAGGGCGTCGAGGTCTGCCAGAGTTGGCTTCTTTGGCTTTGGAGTCGCCATTTTGGTCCCCACCGAGCGGTCTGGTGGTGGGAAGATGAAAGTGAGGATTTTTTGCGGCGGAGCAGCAGGGGCCTTTTTCCTTCTCGTTTTTATTTTTTTGGGTTTTTATGCAGCAGGCGGGGTGTTTGGGTAATGGGCCGGGCTAGGGTTAGGGGATGGGCCGTCTAAGAATGACAAGAACTACCAATAAGCGAAGAGTTACTATTTTTTTCAATTTATTAAAAATCCAAGAAGAACGAGGAAAAATGGAAAAGAGCCCTTCCTTGAAGTCAAAATTACTATTGCAATTGGAACTGCGTGCATGCTTTTTGGTTCGACATGATGCGCTCGTAGCCGGACTGCACCAAGACAAATAGTTGTTTGAAAAAAAATTTGCTCTTGGTTTGGGTGGGCCCCACTCACCGCAAGCGCGGGGAGTCGTCGGATGATGGTGGGCCCACCATCATCCTACGGCTCCGTGAGCGTGGTGAGTGAAAGAACAAAAAAAAGTTTAGTTGTTTTGGTCACTGCATGGTGCTCGAATAATATATTAAATTAATAATACAGCACTTTTTTTCTTTTTTCTAATTTAATTGTAGCAAGTTAAATAGAAAGTGTAACGCCCCGATCCCGACGGGTACGGAGACGTTACTGCAACGTATATACGCAGGTCAAAAATACCCTCATGTATATACGCTAAGCATCAGTACAGGCAAGAATCAGAGTACGGAAGCAAATGGTGCATTATACATTCCAACACATGAGTACAATTACAAAGTTATCACCAGAGGTGACAAATATTACAATAATATTACATCACCAACATGGCGCAAATGCGAGAATACAAAGGATGTACAAGTATGAACAGTACAAAAGGCACTCACGAGTTTACAAAAGGAAAACTCGAGAGGCACACAAGGGGCCTGGAAGAATAGAGCTTCAGATGGTCTGCTGGAGATCCATGCTACCGCTGCGCCACTCTGATCAACAACTGGGGGAATCCACACGCTCCAAGCTCCATGACCTGGACATGAGAATCCAGGGGAGTCAGATAGAACTCCCCAGGCGAGTGGTGATACAAAAGCCGGATGGCGTGCTGAGATAAGTACAAGTGTATCGATAAAACCGAATCATAATCATGCATTGAGAACCGTGTCGTGAGCATAAGCATGTATAATCAGGTAGATATATAACAAGTGATATCAAGCAGGAACTACTCATGGAATGATAAGATAGGAGCAGTAGACTGATGGAATGGAACATGGGTAATAAAACAGGATATGAGTAGCTAATATGATAATAATCATAAAACCGGAAATCCAATGTAAAACCCGATGGAAGCAAACTCGGCAAAGCATACAACGGATTCATGGCTGGCATCTTTTATTATTATTCTTATTACTCGTCTTACCCTGATGTCTAGATATGTGAACTAGCGTCCCAACACACATATATTCACATCTGAGTAAAGCAAGATTGTTATTGGAAACCAACGGGGGTTTCAACGAACAATGTTTACAGTGGATCCCGTGCATACCCGGGACCACGGCCCAGGATGTTCCGTTGCTTGGTGACGGAACCTATCGCAAGGCGATTCAGGAGGGTCTTATGGATGCCCTTATCAAGATGGTACCAGGAAGGAGGGAGCCAGCTCTCCCCTCGGTCCCCTGGAGGCCCACAGGTCAGACCGGAAGTTTTAGTTGCACAACATGCCTAATACCACTGTAAACACGAATATGTATTGATAGCCGCAAGTTTCTCCCGACCCGATGCAAGTTGTTCCTTTTAAGATTTATTATGTAGTTATCAATTTACGGGAATAGCAGGTACAAGACATGATCAGGAGTTCAGGAGTACATGAGTACTATAAATTCAGGGCACTGTATATATAATACAGGATAACAAGTACAAGATTCAAGTCACTGCATGTAATGCAGGATAACAAGTGTAGTATTCCCGTAAATGTGATAATCACATGTCAAGTATATCATGCCGGGTGTCAAGTGATAGCATGACAGGAGGATGATATTTGACAAGTGACCAATCATTTCAAGAGATTGATATTAGTCCGGATGGCAAGTCATGTCATAACAAGGGGCCTTGCCAAGTAGTAGCATGTTTGGTGTCAGGTGATAACACCTCAGTTGTCAGGTGATACAAACAGGTGTTAAATAGTAGCATGTAAATGACAGGTATGAAGTAATGGCATAGCAAGTGTTAACATATCAGGTAAATACGTGGCATGATGATAGAGTAGTAGCTGAGCACAACCAAGCGGAGCTGAGCAAGCTGGAGACACAGATAGCAAACAGTATTTAACACTGGAGCGTCTGGCAAGGTTACCGGGACAACTCGGCTTAAGGTGCGAGTAGAAAATCCGGCAGCCTCTCGCCTAAACGAATCTAGTGGTAAAGTGCTGAGTGCTGATCATGATAACCAGGCGGAGCTGAAGAACCTAACGGTCCCAATCACCTCTCTTTCAAGATAGTGAGAGACCGGAGGCTGATGGACGGAGAGACTTGTCGGTCCCAATCACTTCCCTTTCGAGATCGTGAGAGACCGGAGGCTGAAGGGTCCGGAAGTCAAGTACGCTCGGGGTTTAAGCGCACTCTTGGTGGCTACTAGCCATCCCAGGAGTGGGCAGAAACCCAGAGTCCAACGACCATGAAGGGTCGGCCACGCATGGTATAAAGCAGTAAAATACAACACAGGCATGGTATATGTACAAGAATTAAACTACTCTAATACAAGCATTCGTCACAAAGCAATACATGTCCAGTCATTGGCACTCGGCCATACACAAATACAGGGACTCAGCCCAATACATAATACATGAAAACATGGAATAAAATACATGTCGACCCGACAAAGCAGGGAAACCCAAACGGAGGCGAGAGCGAGGACACTCGCCTAAATCTCCAGAAGAACCGAAAACTCTGAAATCCATGGAACTCGCGTACGCGCCATAAATATAATAAGTGAAGAGGAGAGAGAAAGAGTTAGAGAGAGGAAAACTAGAGAGAGAAGTATATGGAAGGAGAGAGTGCACAGGGAGACACGGGTTTTGAGAGTGAGACGCGGGAGTAGCAGACGCGAAATTAGTGTCGCAAGAATGGCAGACGCAGGAATAGCAGACGCGGGATTCGCGTCGCATAGATGCCACAAACGCGAGGTTCGAGACCCGCGTTCAAGTCAGGACGCGAGGAGAACGTGGACGCAGTCATGGGTTCCGCGTCGCGTTAGCATGAGAAGAACATAGACGCGGGCATTAGCTCCGCGTCGTGCATACATGAAAGGGACACAGACGCGGGCATGGACTCCGCGTTGCGTCGGTACAAGAACGCGAAGACCGCGTTTAAACAGATGCCAAGAACGCGAAGATCCGCGTTAAGGCGTTGCCTGGACGCGGGGGTGAGATCCGCGTCAGCAATATACAGAGAGGAGAAGGGAGAGAGAAAGGGAAAGGTGCTTGCTTTGGTGGTGGTGTTATTTGGTGGAGGAGTTGGATTTTAATGGAGTAATGAAAAGGAGGTGATGATGAAGGTGATGTTGGAGGTTTAAGTAGTGGAGATGGAGGTGGTATCGTGATGGTGAAAGTGATGGTGGAAGTGAAGATGGTGGTGGAAAATAGTAGAGGTGATGGTGAGGTTAGTTGTTGTCGTTGTAATTGTCACCGTAATGATTACCGGAATAATCGCGAACGATTACCGGAATAATCATCGGAGATATTACCGATGAAGAAGAGCTCGGCCCCAATCCAAAGGAGGTGGCCGGCCCTTGAGAAGATGATGGGGTGATGGTTTTGTGGAGAGGTTTTGATGGTGGTAGTTTTGGAGAAGGTAAAGGAGAAGGTGAAAGCTTTGGTGGAGTTTGTTGGAGGTTTACATGGAGATGGAGGAGGAAGAAGATGAAGGTAAGGAGTTGGAGAAGTTGTAGTGGTTGTTGTTATGGTGGAGATGAAGGAGGAGTTGGTGGTGGTTAGAGTTGTGGTGAAGAGAAAATGAAGTTGAATGAAGAAGGAAAAGTATATATAGGATTTGGGAATTGTGAGGGTGATGTAAAAATGTAAAAGAGAGGGGGTTATTTGTAAAATGGCAGGGTGAGGTGGCTCTCTTTGGCCGGCCATGGTGATGGGAGAGGAGTTGGATATTTTGGAGAAGATATTTTTGGAGGAGATATTTTTGGTGGAAGGTTGGAGAAGATAATGGAAGAATGGAGAATTTGGTAGAATTTGGTGGAAGGAAAAGGAAGGAAAGAAAATAGGAAAAAGGAAAAGAAAATGGAAAAGGAAGATATTTTCTTGGAAGAAAAAGAAAAAATAATTAGAGTGGCGGATTCCCGGGATTCAGTTACGGATGCGGAAAACTTTCGGAAAAATACCGAAATCGCCCGAAAATCAAGTATCTCGGAACGACCCGCAAAATTTCTCAAAAATCAAGAATATTATTCTAAGAATCATGGTGAAATCCATTTCAAGAAATTCTTTATAGTTTTTAAATTAAAATCCTGAAATCGGCCGCCAATATCGGTCGACACCAAATCTGGCAGAAATCTGATAAATTCTGAAAATTCCCAAAAAATGAATTAAGATAGTAAATATTATTCTAAGCAAATATAGGAAAGCGGTTTCTCAAAATTTGACTCCATTTGTAAATTAAAAATCTAGAAATCGGTCAGCGGTGCTGGTCGACACTGATTTTGAAGATTTTCTATTTAATTCAGGAAAATTTCAGAAAATCATAGAAAATCTAAAATATTGGGAAATGATGTTTAAAACTGAAATTGGTCAAATCGGAATACCAGAAAGACCAAATTGAGTAATACACTAGGATCGGGTCCCTTGTTCAGAGAAGAGCAGACTCTGAGTCCACGAATCCTGATCCAAGACAAAACGATCATATAAATAATTCATAATACAAACTAAATATAGGAAGTAAATCGAAAAATACGATCGAAAAATCTGAATACGCAACTAAGTACGTATTCCGGGAGCGGTGTGTTACAGAAAGTGCAGATACAAAAGATATTGTGTGCATGCATGTGCTCTAATTGATTTTCTAACTACTGGAGAGAGAGAAATTTAAAAATGATCATCTAAAATATAGCTTTTTGCTCATTTTTACTCCCTCAAAAAATTGTATTTGCATTTATACCCTTTTAACTAAAAGAATTTAAAGTTATACCCCCACAATTACAATTTTCTCAATAAACAAAATTTATACACTTGCAATCAAATTTTACAAATATACCCTCACATTTTTATTGTTTTGATAAACCTTATAATATGTTTAAGTTACAAATAAGATTTAGCATCTTGCAAAGAAATGATAGAAAATATATAAAAAAAAAGAAGCATTTAAAGCATGATTTTTATTAAAACTTGCATATCAGGTATCGTATCCATCTTTAATGCATTATTTACTAAAGTACTATTATTTTGATGTAGTAGTGATTTATGTTTTTAAAATAGTAGTTTTTTAAATAGATTGTTTTGCCATTTTCTTCTTATTTGCTCAGATCCCCAGAAAATTATTATATCATTTATTATTAGGGAAAGTCACCAAAACCCCCTTAATGTTTAAGTAAAGTACATAAAACCTCTCTAATGTTCATTTTTGCACACTCCCCCCTTCTGCCAGCTAATTCATGACTTCTGTTAAATTTTAATTGTGTTTGTTTTTCACTGATGATCAAATGGGAAAACTTACAAAAGGTGAAGAGAAATTACAAGTAATAAAATAAAAAAAATTATAAGTGTCTCTTCTGAGATTTCTGGGGATGTGTGCTGATGAGAGTCTGATCAGCGATCACTTTGTCCCATTGACGATGTGAGTGTTCAGTCTTTAAGCACTATTTCTTGGAAATTTTCTTCTCGCCTAGTTTCAGAAATTCCTTTGAGAACGAAAGATCCTAGAGAATTAGCACCCTGAGTTAGAGAACTAGGTCTTTGAAAACTTGAAAGTTAGAGAATGATCTCTTGATTTGCCAAAACTTAAAAAAGCAACAGAGTTTTCTTTTCTTAACTCAAAAGTTATGCCCTAAGTTCATTCACAACTGAGCTATTTATAAGCTCGCAAGGGGTGTAACTATCCCTATAATTCAGCAAGACTGGCAAGCCTCACGCGAGGCTCAGATAGCTTTGCGCGAGACTAGAAAGCTTCATGTGAAGCTAATTGCAAGCCTTGCGCGAATAAATAGGCTCGCGTGAGCATATGACAACCGTTGGCTTGGTTGTCTCCACTTAATGTTGGACGAAGTGGGCGGATGTAACCACCTCCACTAAAGTAGTGGGGTTAACCCACGAATTGAATTGATCAATTAATGACCTAGAAAGCCCACATCGAAGCTGAGTAAAGCTTCAAGCGAAGTTATCACATTGCTTCAAGCAAAGCTATCACAAAGCTTCAGGCGAAACTATCTTCATGCGAAGTTTAGAGTTATCTCTCTGTGGAGCTATGAAGATCTTCATGCGAAACTACAAGTTAGCTCTTTAATATAGCTATGCAAAGTTTCAAGGCGAAGCTAGACAATATTAACTTCAAGCAAAGCTACGAATTAGCTAACTGAGGAGCTGTGTAAAGCTTCATATCAAGCTAGAAGTTTAGCCTTTTAGCAAGGCTATGAGATGCTTTAAGCGAAGCTAGCTCTTTAGGCTCATGTGAGGCAAAGTGTTGAACTAACTTATCCTCATAGGCCTGCTTAGGCCTCTTCAAAGGTAATACTTGGCCTATTACCTTCTTCACTAGATCGGTAAAGTTCAAGTCATTACTTTGTCCCTCAAGGGTGGGCAAAAACTGGTCTTTAGCTTTTCTGTGACTTGTCTTTTATAAATGTCGACAAGTTAGACATCGTCTAGACCGCTTGAAGTACTATCTGAAAGTTTATCTTTTCAGAATGTCAATAAAACCCCTTCAAAGTTTTCATAAATCCTTAATGGATTGATACAAATTTCGAAGTACTTTAAGCTCGTGATCTAAATTTTGACATTGCTTAGATCACAAACATCAATTAGTCTTAGTTGAAGTTCCATGTGAAGCAAGCCTTAGGCGAGGCTAAAACTTCAGCCGACGTTAGTCATTGTTGACTAAGTTCCATGTGGAACTAGACTCAAGCGAGGCTAATAGAGCTTGCTTGCACGAGGCTAAGCTTTAGCTTGTGCGAGGCTATCAATGGAGCGAAGCTAACTAGCTTCGCTGCAAAGGTTTTACCCTCTAATTTGTCGTTTTAGTTCAATTTGAAATGACAGTTTGCACTTCTTTTGAGGAGCAAAGGTAGACCTAACAACTCGGCTGAACTTAGAGAAGTTATTTTATCTCAAGTTTTTAAGAACTTTTAGAGATAGAATTCTCTTCGTCTTCATCTAGACTTCATCTCTTATAGATTAACAAAGTGATCTATGACACCTAAACAACGCCCAGACAAGGAGGTTGACACCTTTGCGGCGGCGGCCGCTTCTTCGGCCATCAAACAGCCGATAGCTGGTAGGTTGTCCTTTTTTAGAGGTTTTTTGATCTCTTTTCAGCCAATTTTGGCTATCTCACCATCGATTTGGTAAGATTCACCAGAAATTGTGGTCTTAGGGAGTTTGTCTCCCTTGATTTTAGCTCCATCGAATTTTAGAAATTTAATTTTCTTTTAATTTCGCATAGCAAAATTGGAAACCAAAAGGTTTCTTATTCAAGCTTCCAGGTGAAGCTAGTCTTTAGGGCTTTTACATTCTATTGGCTGAGTGTGAAGCTAGCTTCGGGCAAAGCTAAGACTTATTGGTCTATCTGACTTGCTCTCAGGCGAAGTCATACATTAGCCTTTTAGAGAAGGCTAACTTTAGTCTTTCAGGTGAGGCTATACCTTAGCTTCTTTTAGGCGAAGCTATGTCGCAACCAGGCGAAACTAAGTCTTAGTGGCCTATTTGGGCGTAGCTAAGCTCTGTTTTCTTTCTTCTCAGATGCTAACATGCTTATTTTTGCCCTTTTTGTCGTGCATTATGCTCCCGGTCTGACCAACGGTCTAGCCGGATATGTAAGAGGAATGGATAGAAGCATACACTTTCAATTCTAGGGCCATACTTCACTCTTCAGTGACAGGAGTTCACTTGAAAGAGATGCTCTACTTCTCGCAGCCGATGAGCGCATCATGAGAAGCATTTTGACCACCGCCCCCACATGAAGATCACAACAGGGTGGTGTACAAGAAGCCGGATTTCATATTCAGAGATGCGGCACCTGACAATGGCCAAGAACTTCTCGCCGGGAGGGTCAGTGGATATTTACGATTGGGGATGAGAAGTTTACATCCCGTCAAGCAAGCAACACATCCCCCTCTCGTTCTTCCAATCAGTGATGGTGCCAAGTAGGATGAAATAGTCCGTAACCCTATCTACAGATTCAGTTCATGTGGAAATTTTAACACCCCTTGGTTATAGTTGTTGTGGTCCTACTCAGAGCATGCTCGTCCTGTATCCTGGGAAAGTAGGTCAAGACATCTCGGCTGGTGAAAACCCCTTGATGGTGCCAGTTTGTCAAGGTTCACATCAACTATCCAGTGACAAATTTTAGAGATCTAGGCTGAGTATATCCTGCTCAGAAGCCGTGGTGCGGAGACCTGACTTTATATGTCTTGAAGCACTTCGATGCAGGTCTGACTCGGACTCTGTGAAGTGATTAGGGCAACCTGTTATGGAATCGAGATAAGCATGCCCAACTTTTTTCCCATCTTTGAGCAGTACTGCGCAGCTTTGGTAACTTTTTTCACTCCCGTCGGTGAGTTAGGGCTGGCACTGCATGATATGTGGGAAGTGTCCAATCTCCTGATGGGTTGGTTGTCATACGAGGAGTATTTTCCTTATGCGATGGAATTGGAGAAGTTGGAGAAGGATGATCCGGCTTTGTTTGAGACATATCAAGAGTTGATTTGTCATTTTTTACATTTGTCTCGACGTCCATAATACTCGAGGGATCGCGAACGAGATGAAAGTTTTGGCATACTATCCATTTCCCATTCTGGATGATGCCCCGGAGGAAGTTCAATTTTCGATATCGGATGAAGATATCATCTGGGTAAGGGCAGCCAGTGGACATGGAGATGTCATCTTGGAAGAGGATAATGACATCTATGAAAAAGGAGATAAATTCAAGAGCTTCCACCAAAGGCGAGCCAGCCTATGTCTAGGAAAGCTCCTTTCCGGCTTCTTATCAGTCTGGCTAAAAAATATGTGGTTCCATCTCTTTCGCATGATGGAATCATGTCGTAGGTGCTCTTCCCTGCCGTTCAACTCGCTCATGGCAAACCCATCGGACTGCTCCACATCATGGTCTGTTGTATCTAGTGAGGTCTCAGGGCGTTGACGGAAGTTTTTTGCAGGTCACCAGCTACCAAGAGAGAAGAGGGGCAAGTTCAACCCCGCGACAGACGTTGTCCTAGGGTGGTTGCCCTATACACATTTGTGTTGGCCCAAAAGCCCATCACTCTAGTTTTGATGATGATTAACTCATGTAGTTATAGTATTAATGATCTTGTATTTATTTAGTTTCAGATATTTGATCAAGATTTTAGTAGGTGTTTAGCTTCAACAAAGGATTCAAAGTCAAGTTTTGGAGCTAGCACGTGTTGATTCAAGAGCTCGTGCATCAAGATTACATCAATTACTCAAGAGGAGTCTAGCTCATTGGATCAAGGTTTGGACCAAGTCAAGAAGAAGAAGAAGAAGATTTTCAAGGAGACTTGTGTCTTCTTTTGTAAGTCTTAAGATTTGTTTTTAGATAAAATATAAAAGATAGATTAGTTGGTGGATTGCTCAAGTTCATATACACTCACACACAGTGTTTGCATATGTAACACCCCGTTCCCGGAATACGTACTTAGTTGCGTATTCGTATTTTCTGATCGTATTTTTGATTTACTTCCTGTATTTGTTTTGTATTATGAATTATTCATATGATCGTATTGCCTTGGATTCGGATTTGTGAACTCGGAGTCAGCCCTAGTCTGAACCGGGGACTCGATCCTAGTAGATTTCTCAATTTGATCTTTTGTTATTCCAAATTGACCGATTTCAGTTTTAAATACTGTTTTCCAATATTTTGGATTTTCTATGATTTTCTGAAATTTTCCTGAATTAAGTTGAAAATCTTCAAAACCGGTGTCGACCAGTACCGCTGACCGATTCTCAGATTTTTAATTTACAAACGGAGTTGAATTTCAAGAAACGACTTTTCAGTAACTTCTTAAAATCACATTTTCTATCTAAATACTTTTTCTAAGAATTTTCTAAATTTATCAAAATTTCACTGGATTGGGTGTCGGCCAGTATCACTGGTTGATTCCAGGAATTTTAATTTACAATTGGAATCAAATTTCTAGATTTCGCTTTCATATTACTTCTTAGAATTATATTTTCTTCTTTCAGACATTTTCTGGGATTTTTCAGATTTTATCAAAATCTGGCCGACCCGGTGTAGACCGGTATTGACCATTGACTTCAGGATTTTTATTTTGAAAATGAGATTGAATTCCTGAAAACCGATTTCACCAAAAAAATCTTTTTATAATATTTATTATTTTTGAGAATTTTGGGAAGCTTTCAAGTTACTTTATTTTTGGGACTTTCCGGAGTTTTCGGTGTTTTCCCAGATACCGGAATAGTGTCCAGATATTTTCTCACTTTTTCTCTCTCCTCGCCAAACGCGAGCTTCACTCCTGAGATTTTTGCATTTAATGCGGAGATCCTTTCCATGCTGCATTTAATGCACTGCCAATCAATCCCAATCAAGTCATCATGACTTTTGTCCTTTTGTGAAACGCAGCTTGGCATCTTCCCTGGACGCAGCCTTGATTCCCGCGTTTGACCCATTTTGGCCTAAACGCAGCCTACCATTTTGTTGAGACGCAAGCCAATTGGGTGCGTTCTCTTTTGATGGCAATAGCATTATTACTATAATATTTTCCTATTACATATAAATACCCCACCTCCTTCTCTCTCTTTCATTTCTCTTCTCCTTCTTCCTTGTTTCCTGCAGCCACCAACAGAGAAGCCACTAAAAGCCTCCTCCTCCTTCCTTTGGCCACCATACTCCACCTTCTCCACCTCCACTTTCACCACCAACACCATCACTTCTTTCTTCTCCATCTCCTCCTCCTTTTCCAACAACAACAACATCTCCATACCACCTTCTTCAACCTCTTTTCACCATAAAACACCAAAGAATCCATCCTCTCCACCAAAACTTCACCACCATCTCCACCACCACCTACATCTCCTTGGCCACCATCAAGTATACCATCTTCACCTCCTCGGCGAGCTCTTTCATTCTAGCCAACTTGTCGCTCCCCGTGGCACCGTTTGCAAAATCCCATTTTTGGCAAAGTGAACTAGACTTGCACCTTCAACCTCTCTCCATCACCTTGTGAAGACCGGCCACTCCTTTTGGATTGGGGCCGCGTTCTTCTCCGCTGGCAAGACTTAGGGCCGGTACCCTCCTTTTGGATTGGGGCCGAACTTCCCTTCGTCGGACGCAGCAAGGAACCTGTAGGCGAGTAATTCTACTCGCCAAGACATGAACAATCACTTGTATTTTCATATCAACGAACACAACACTTAAAGGATAATTCTGCTCTCTGTTTGACTCTGTTAGTCGACTTGACCCAGTCATTAGTCGACTAGAACCCTTTATTAGTCGACTATCCTTTTGTTATAGTCGACTAACTCCCTTGAAACGCAGCTTTTCTTCTGAAGACGCGACCCTATTAGTCGACTAACTCATTGCCCTAGTCGACTTTCTTTCTTTCTGAAGACGCGGACTTGTGAGACGCGGACTTGTGAGACGCGGACTTGTGACAAGACGCGGACTTGTGAGACGCGGCCTTATGAAACGCAGTCTTGTGAAACGCAGCCTATTAGTCGACTAACCCCTTCTTCTAGTCGACTAACTTTTCTCCTGAAAACGCAACTCTTTGAAAACGCAACCCATTAGTCGACTTTCCCTTCTCTATAGTCGACTAACTCCTCTATAAGTCGACTAATTGCCTTCCCCTAGTCGACTAATTTTGGCTATTTGCTGTGGTTAATCACTTTCTTGGAAATGAACCTTATACTCGAGACATGTATTATATATTGTTATTTCATGGCATGTTACTTGACAAATATCACCTTCCCTCCTCTCTGTTTGTTTCCTAACGCGGATCCCATGCCCGCGTCCATGTTCTTCTTGTGTTAACGCGACGCGGAACCCACATCCGCGTCCGCGTTCTCCCCGCGTCCTGATTTGAACACGGGTCTCGAACCCCGCGTTTGTGGCACCTTCGCGACGCGACTCCCGTGTTTGTGACTTCCGCGTCTGCTATTTCCTGCGTCTGGTATTTCCCGCGATGCGATTCCCACGTCTGCGACCCTCGCATCCCATGCTCAAACCCGCGTTTCCCTGTGCACACTCCAATTCCATATACTTCTCTCTCCCTAGACTTCTCCCTTACTTTCTCTCTAACGCACTGACGCGTCGATTTCCTGGATTCCGGATATCAGAGATTTCACTAAGATTTAGGCGAGTGATCTCTGAAAAGTCACCTAGAGGGGGGGTGAATAGGTGACAATGCTAATCTATGAACTAAATGCGGAATTTAAAAATTAATTGCAAATTACACTCAAGTGCTATCAACAAGTGATGCACACAACCAAGCCAAGCAAATATGAATGAGCAATGTAAATAAATGCAAGGCACAAAGTAAAGAGAGAGTAGAGAGAGAGCCAATGGATCAAGCGCAAACACAAAGATATGTTATCGAGGTTCGAGCACCCAGCTCTACATCCCCGCCTTCGACACACGAAGGATTTCCACTAGCTCGTCCACTTAGGACCCTTTACAAGGAGTACCCAACTCCTCTCTTTACAACCTCCTCCCTGAGGCAAACTCCAACAATCACAACCTCCTCCTTGAGGCAAAATTTCAAACCAATACAACAAACTCCCAATCACCAACCAATACAAGGATCACCTCTCAACTAGAGGGATACAACCCAAAGCACAAAGCTAAGAAAAGATTGGGTTACAACTTGGTGGTCACAACAACAACCACAAACAACTTTTTCTTCCACACAAATAACCTATAGATATAGATAGTAGATTTTTAGCTCAAGTGTGGAGAAAACCAAGGGATATGAAACCAGCAACTCAAAGAAAAACCTTTGGGAAACAAATGAAATCAAGATATAGAAGTTCAAACAAAAGCTTTTCCCAAAATCCCTTTTCTTTGGTTTTTCAAACCCTAATCAAAAACACAAAAGATTGTTCACTTTGAATCCAAAAACCTATTTTTTTCTTGCAGCAAAAACACCAGAGAGATAGAAAATTTTAGCCCAAAAATTCTTAGAGAAAAACTCTCTCAAATGGGGTATTTATAGGCAATTTAGAAAACTAGCCGTTTACAGAATATTTGCCAGATTTACCCTGCCGGTCGACCGGCCCGCGACCGGCCCGGTCGACCGCCCAATGGTCAAATTCTGAACCGTTGTGGCTACCGGTCGACCGTCTCGGTCGACCGAGAATTCCTGAGAGCCAACAGCTCTCCGTCGGTCGACCGCTTCGGTCGACCGGCTACAGAGTCAGCCAGCGTGCACGTATCCGTGCACGTCGGTCGACCGGAACGGTCGACTGGCTTCTTTGGTGCGGTCGACCGTACCAGTCGACCGGCCAAGCCTGGCAGACAAAAATCAGGTCTGAAATCTGGGGAAAAATTATTATAATAAATCCCACAAAATCTCTAAAATTCCACAAAAATAGTTTTATCATTTTATATTGAAATACAAACTTGTGTTAAAAATCCTAACACAAATTTCAAACATATTTGACTATTTTTGTGTCATAGAAATTTTGCCAAAAACCAAAAACCGTATTTTCTAAAACCTTGTATTTTGAATAGAAAATACACATTGTCTAAAACTTATCCATGATACAAAAATATGATATTTAAACACTTTGAAGCATATTGTATATGAATAGAAATTCAATATACAAGAAACATATATATATATCATGATTTTTGTCATTAAGTCCAAAAATATGTTTTGTTGTAAATACCAAAACATAAAACACATGGAATAGATTATCAAACAAAGTTTGTCTAAACAATTGAAGCATGCATGTATATAGAACAAATCTAATATACATAAACCATGTAAACTTGTTTTGATAAAAAATCTATTCATGAAAACCAAGATCGGTTAAACCTAAAACCGAAAATCAAAACATGAAAGGTGTGTGTTGTGAACTTGAGCTTATCATACTATTCTAATCTTTACAATTAGGATCTAAACCCAAACTAAAACTATGGATACCTAAGTCTTCTTGTAGAGCGCAATCTCCAAGCTAAAGCGCAATCTCCAAGTAGGCTCGATCCAAAAACTCTTGATTCACCGAGCAAGTGCAATGTATGATCTTTGATGCGCGGGCTCTTGAATCAACATGTGCAAGCTTCCAATTCATCTTGTTGAAGCTAAACACCAACTAATATCTTGATTAATAATCTGAAACTAAAATCACAAGATAATTAGTACACATAACTACATGAGTTAATCATCATCAAAACTAGAGTGAAAGGCCTTTGGGCCAACAATCTCGCTATCCTCTTGCCTTACTATTTTATTGGTTATGCGAGTGTTCTCGCTTCCTTTGGACTTTCCTATTTTCATCGGTCGACTTGTATTCTTCATGATTTATGCTGTTTGGAACTAACACCTTCTTTGATTGTGTTCAACTATTATTCTGTTACTTAACAAACTTGATATGCTTTTGCTTGATACTTATCATCTACATGCTAATGCCTGTCACCTGTTTATACTACTTGTCATTTTCATGCTACTATTTAACACATGTATATCACCTGGCGACTGATGTGTTAACACCTAACATCGAACCTGCTACTACTTGGCAAGACCCCTTGTTATGTCGTGACTTGCCACCGGACTAATATCAATCTCTTGACATGATTGGTCACCTGTCTAATATCATCCTCCTGTCATGCCATCACTTAACACCCGGCATGATATACTTGACTCTCATGATTATCACGATAACGGGAATGATGACCTGACATCTTGATAGTACAGACTGTACTCCTGTTACACATGTGATACATTATAGTACGTACAGTACTCCTGATATTCCTGACTTGCTCTTGCTCATTCCCGGAATCTGATAATCATCTAATAATTCATAAAAGGAACAACTTGCATCGGGTCGGGGGAAACTTGTGGCTATCAATATGTGTTCGTGTTTATAGTGGTATTAGGCATGTTGTGCAACTAAAACTTCCGGTCTGACCTGTGGGCCTCCAGGCGACCGAGGGGAGTGCTGGCTCCCTCCTTCCTGGTACCATCATGATAAGGGCATACATAAGTCCCTCCTGTTAGCCTTGCGGCTGGTTCCGTCCACCAAGCAACGGAACAATCCTGGGCCGTGGTCCCGGGTATGTACGGGACCCACTGTAAACATAGTTCGTTGATACCCCCGCTGGTTTCCAATAACAACCTTGCTTTACTCGGATATGGATCTATGTGTGCTGGGACGCTAGTTCACATAGCTAGATATCAGGGTAAGACGAGTAATAATAAAGTGTCAAGATAATAACCTGCTCTTTAAGTTGTAAGTAGAGGTATGTGGAATGGGACGCATACTGAAGCCTGCAACTTAAACGGCTATGAATCTGTGATATGCCTTACCGTATTTGCTCGTATTGGGTTTTACATCGGATTTCCGATTTTACGGTTATTATTGTATTAACTGCTCACACTCTGCTTTATCCCTTGTATCCACTTGCCTCCTGTTCATTATCTTATCATGCCCTGAGTACAGTCGGGTTGTATGTGTTTGGATTATGGTGACATTAGATAAAGGTATATAGATGAGGGTTTCCTTATTTGGATTATTCCTTCGACGTACTAGTCTTATGGAGCCGTGATCTGAAACCATACAATCAGATTTGCTTGTCCTCGGCTTTATTTGGTTTTATCGCTTTACATATACTTACCCTTGCTCGCCACTTGGCTTTTGCTTCACCACTCGCCTGGGGAGTTTCATCTGACTCCCCTGGATCCTCATGTCCAGGTCATGGAGCTTGGAGCGTGTGGATTCTCCCAGTTGCTGATCAGAGTGGCGCAGCGGAAGCATGGATCCCCAGCTGACCATCTGAAGCTCTATCGTTCCAGGCCCCCTTGTGTGCCTCTCGAGTTTTCCTTTTGTAAACTCGTGAGTGCCTGTGTACTGTTCATACTTGTACATCTCTTTGTAATCTCGCAATTGCGCATATCAGTGATGTAATATTCATGTAATATTGGATCACCTCTGGTGATAACTTTGTAATTGTACTCATATGTTGGAATGTATAATGCACCACTTGCTTTCGTACTCTGATTCTTGGTTGTACTGATGCTTAGCGTATATACGTGAGGGTATTTCTGACCTGCATATATACGTCGCAGTAACGTCTCCGTACCCGCAGGATCGGGGCGGTACAGCATAAAAGAGTTTTTGTTTTAGAAAATACCATTTTGGTTTTTAAGTTTCAAAATATACATGTGTTTTATCAAAACTTATTTTAGAGCTTATTGTCAAAACATAGATATTTCATCTCATATGTGTAGTGGATTATATCCATAAACACTAAGCTTCAAAAGTGTTTAAAATATCTTATTTTTGTATTTGGAGAAGTTTTAGAAAAATCGTTTTTCAATTTAGAGATTGTTTTTGAAAAATACAGATTTTTTTTAAGCCAAAATTTCTATATTACAAAAATAGTTCAAAATGTTTGTAATATGTTTTGATTTTTTATCAAACATATTTGTATATCAAAGTATATTAATGAAATTATTTTTGTGAAATTTATGAGAATTTATGGGATTTTATTGAAGGTAAAAAGACCAAGTTTTAATCCCTAAAAAAAATTTTGACCAGGTCTTCTGCCGGTCAACTGGACGGTCTACCGGTCCGGTCGACTTATGTGCACAAGCATGCACAGCCAGCTGAGCTGAGGACCGGTCGACTGACCCGGTCAACCGCCAGAGAGCTCTGTTCTCTGGATCTGGCCCCGGTCGACCGGGCGGTCGACCAGCAGAGAGTTGTCTCTCTATATCCAGGCCTCGGTCGACGGGCGGTCGACTGGTGGCACAAGGGTCGAAAATCTGACCGTTGGCCAGTCGACCGAGCGGTCGACCGACATTAGGATTTCCTGCTTAGTTGGCCTCCGACGGCATATTCTGAGAGCTTATAAATTGGGGTTCCCTTAGACTGTTTTCTATAAGATTTTAAGTAGGTTTTCAAGCTAGTTTTTCCTACCTTTCTAAGTTTCTATCTCCACTTGTTTTAGAGCTAAAACTTTCATATCAAAAGGAGAGTTTTCAAGAGTGCTTTGTAAAAGAGATTTCTTGAGTTTTTCACCACAAATCTATTCTTGTTTTCTCACACATACTTGAGCTTTTCATTGCTATATCAATCCTATAGAAGGGTTGTGAGTGTTTTTTTAGGTGATCAAAATGTTTAGATCACCAAGTGTTTCATCTTGCATTTGAGGAGGCAAACTTGCAAGTTCGTGTTATTTCAAGTTCTTGTGGGAGCTCAGTGTAGAGATGCGGCCTCGGCAAGCTAGTGTGCTTGCGTGTGTTATTTTTACGGGAATAAGAGAGGGACTAGTGAGTCCAAAGAGTTCTAGTGTGAATTCGTTATAGGTGTTATGGCACTGAGTGATCCGGTGGGATCATTTTTAGTGAAAATCCTTCATAGTGTTGAAGATGGGGACGTAGAGCAAGGGTGCTCGAACCTCGAAACAAATCTCCCGTGTTTGCGATTGTTCTCTCTATCTCTCACTTGCGTTTATATCTTGCATGCTCATATTGTTTATCTCTTTTATATGCTTGATATATTTGTGCTCTATTGATACATGCTTAGAATTATTTGCTCACACTTGTATTCAACCAAGAGAGCCATAGCGACACCTCAACTCTTATCTAGAGGAATCTTGAGGAGATAGTTCAGAACCCTTCACCGAAAATTCAGCTACACTCTTATGTTATACTTGGTGTGTTAAGCTTAATAGTTTTTAGTGTGCTTAAATAGTTTTAATTCCACATTAATTCATCATTAGATTAGCAAGTCACCTTTTCACCCCTAGGTGATTACAAGTGGTATCAGAGCTTGGTGCTCTTGATTTGGGTCTAACAACCTAGAATTAAAGATCCTCCTTTTAGTTAATCACAATATTTGTACACACACACACACACAGATTTCATGACACCTCCTATGTTTGACATTCTTAACATCCAAACTTGAAAAGTTAAGATGTTCATGTACCTCAAAGCCCTAGGGATTCATGTTTATCTTGCCACAATTAAAGATTCATATTATTTAAATGGCAAATATCTAGAGGCTAATGCAAAAGTCATCTATGCATTAAAGAGCACCCTAAATGATGATTATTTATGTAAGGTTGCTAACTTTGATTCGACTTTTGTAGTATGGAACACAATAGTCTCCCTTGGCAAACAAAAGCAATATTATGCAAGGAGCGACTCGGATGTTAGAAGTGATGCTTCCAACATGTTCTACATGGTCCAAGGAGATAACCACCTTGAGGTAAACTTTGAATTCGAGCTTGATGAGGATGTTGACATGTCATATGATGATCTTTCTACATTTTATCAACAACTTCTTGAAAAATATGATTTGCTTAAAAAAGATCATAAAAGATTGAAAAATAAATATGAGTCCATTTCAAAAGAAAAGGATTCTTTTCAAAATAAATTTGAAAATATTTCAAAAGAAAATGAAGCTTTGAAAAAGGAGAATATGTCCTTGTTTTCTAAATTAAATGATATTTGTGAAAGAAATAATTCTTTAAAAAATAAAATCACTTTGGTGGAAAAAGAAAAGAAATTGCTTTGGAAGAAAACAACTCTTTGAAAAGAAATATTGTTTCAAAAGAAAAGGAAAATATTTCTAAAAAGAAAAAGATTGTTGATTCTCATTCTTGCCATGCTCTTCATGCCACCATTGATAAATTAAGATTCAATTTTTGAAAAATAAAATAAATTATTTGAGCTCAACTTTGAGTAATTGTGCAGTTAATCATAATAAGTTGGAAACCTTGTTTCAAAAGAAACAAGCTCCATATGTTCATGCACATAACCTATGACATACATATGCACACTTTGCACACATGATCACACTCATTCTCATGTGCATGCTAGAGTGTACAATGTACACATTGCAACTGCAAAGGCCATCTTGCAAGATTTTGCTTTGATAGATTAATTCTATAAATTTTACAAATGATAATGTTTGGGTTCCTTACAATGCTAACCCCCGTGGACCCAAAAGAAAATGGGTACGAAGGTCCCCACCTCTTGTGTTTGATGTAGGTGTGGGCTCTCACATGACGTGAGAGGATTAGTGCCTTGGTGGTGGATGCATGAGCTTGATGGAAATACCCTACGGATGCATCGCTATCAAGGAAGTTTGATGGGAGAACCACCATGTTTTGGAGACTTAGAGTATAGTTCTTATGATTTGGTAACTATCTCTAAACTCCTTTTTATTTACATGCTTTTACATTAAGAATTTTTAGCATGTTTTATGATCATGTTTTGGTTTGTACTTCATAAAGAGAATGCTTGTTTAGATGTAGTTTTCATTAAAACTTGTGTATATACTTGTACAAGTAGTGAGCTACACTTGATTATTAGATGTTTGTGCTTTGCCCATTTATACTCATTACATATACATGTATGACCTACTTTTGAGATTCTTTCATTTATATATATTTTTTCTATTCTTGAATATGTTTTGCTTCATGTATATGTTATTCTTGTCTAAAACTAATAAATATACATGTATACCTTGAGTTACTTGCCTTCATGCAAATTACATTATGAACTCATTTATGTTTGGGATATGTATGTATATTGTTAGTTTTGATAGAACATATATATACCTTGAAGTTTGTTTTTAATGAAAAATAAATTTTTATGATTTTCATATTTGTCTGGTAAAAAGAATTTTATGTTTATTTTGAGCTTTATTGCTTATTTTCATGAAAATGCTATTCACATGATTCTTGTGCACTCACACTTCATTTGTTTACTCTTGAGATTATTTTCATGAGAATTTTTGAGCTTTATAGATTTCGAGTGTCAACTCTTGTGTTTTAGAATACTTCATGAGATATATATGATTTGATTTCATGTTTGAAGGATCTTTAACTAGTTTTTTTAAAACACCTTAAACTAGTTATTTATTCTTCATTTGGTAGTGTTTTCAATCAACAATTACTTTTAAATCTTATTTTTGAAAACTTCTACTCTTAAAGGGCGGATGGTTGGGCGACCATGCCTTGTGTGCTTTATTGAAAATCTATTAAACATGTGCATGAATAGGGTAGATTGTTATGAGTTATACACATGATCTTCATAATATTTCACTCTTGTATACTCATACATGTTTGCTATATATATATGTATGCGTCAAACCTTCAAATAATATCAATTTCAATTGGTATTTTCTTTTTCATACATATATATGTTATGATTGTGCTTGATTTACAATAATCATTATATGTTTAAAGCACAAATTATGTTTACGCTAAGCTGGCTTAAAGTTAAATGTAAATTAGTATCTTTATAAGTTTAAGCATTGTTTTCAATTGGTATGAATGATTTACAAGATATTTCTCGTGGTATAAATAACCTACAAGTAATATCTTAAAATAATTACAAGTGGTATCTTAAAATTTTGTTTATTTACAAGTGGTATCTCAAAATTTGTTTTAAAGTGATTTCAAGATTTCTTGATATGTATTGCCTATATGAAAGGGGAGCTTAACATCTCTTCTATATATTCATTTATGTTGAGTGTATCGTATATTGAGGAGCTTGACATCTCTTCTTTATGTGATACACTTAACATCTCCGCTTATACATTATATATTATGTTTTATGTGAGTTAGAGTTTTGTCATCCCTTTTTATGTAATGCATGTATGCAGGGGGAGCAAACTTCACGTCTCTCTTCTTCATGAATGTATATCGCATATATATCTTTATTGTTTGATTTGTTTTCGCCCCTTTGTTGATGGATTGACAAAAAGGGGGAGAAGGATTTTGAGAGTTTATATATGCATGTTTATTTCATTTCCTTGTTTTATACAAAAAGAGGAAGATAAATTTTTAAAGTTTTGTTTATGCATATATGTCTATTTAGTTTATGCACTTCAATGAATATATTTATGTTTATTGTTATGTATGAGTTAAGAGGGAGCTTCTATGAAGCTAACTTTAATCCATGCATATATAACCCATGAGTTTTGTCGTCATCAAAAAGGGGGAGATTGTTGGCCCAAAGACCCATCACTCTAGTTTTGATGATGATTAACTCATGTAGTTATAGTACTAATGATCTTGTATTTATTTAATTTCAGATATTTGATCAAGATCTTAGTAGGTGTTTAGCTTAAACAAAGGATTCAAAGTCAAGTTTTGGAGCTAGCACGTGTTAATTCAAGAGCTCGCGTATCAAGATTGCATCAAGTACTCAAGAGGAGTCTAGCTCATTGGATCAAAGTTTGAACCAAGTCAAGAAGAAGAAGAAAATTTTCAAGAGAATTTTCAAGGAGACTTGTGTCTTATTTTGTAAGTGTCAAGATTTGTTTTTAGATAAAATGTAAATGATAATTAGTTGGTGGATTGATCAAGTTCATATACACTAACACACAATGTTTTCATAAAAGAGTTTTTGTTTTAGAAAATACTGTTTTGATTTTTAAGTTTCAAAATATACATGTGTTTTATCAAAACTTATTTTAGAGCTTATAATCAAAAACATAGAATTTCACCTCATATGTGTAGTGGATCATATCCATACACACTAAGCTTCAAAAGTGTTTAAAATATCTTGTTTTTGTATTTGGAGAAGTTTTCGAAAAATTCATTTTTCAATTTGGAGATTATTTTTGAAAAATACAGATTTTTGTTTAAGCCAAAATTTCTATATTATAAAAATAGTTCAAAATGTTTTTAATATATTTTGATTTTTAATCAAACATGTTTGTATATCAAAGTATATTAATGAACTTATTTTTGTGAAATTTATGAGAATTTATGGGATTTAATTGAAGGTAAAAAGACCAAGTTTTAATCCCTAAAAAATGTTTGAGATCAGGCCTTCTGCTGGTCGACCGAGACAGAAGTCGGTCGACCGGTCCGGTCAATCGATGTGCACAAATGCGCACAACCAGTTGGGCTGGAGGGACGGTCAATCGACCCGGTCGACTGCCAGAGAGCTCAGCTCTCTGGATCTGGCCCCGGTCGACCGGCGGTCGACCGATGGTACAATGATCAAAAATCCGACCGTTGGCTGGATTTCGTACTGAGTTGGCCTCCAACGGCCATATTTTAGGAGCCTATAAATTGGGGCTCCCTTGGACTGTTTTCTATAAGATTTTAAGTGGGGTTTCAAGCTAGTTTTTTCTACCTTTCTAAGTGTCTATCTCTACTTGTTTTAGGGCTAAAACTTCCATATCAAAAGGAGAGTTTTCAAGAGTGCTTTGTAAAAGAGATTTCTTGAGTTTTTCACCATAAATCTATTCTTATTTTCTCACACATACTTGAGTTTTCTATTGCTATATCAATCCTATAGGAGAGTTGTTGTGAGTGTTTTTTTTGGTGATCAAAGTGTTTAGATCTCCAAGTGTTTCATCTACATTTGAGGAGGCGAACTTGTGGGTTCGTATTGTTTCGAGTTCTTATGGAAGCTCGGTGTAGAGGTGCGGCCTCGACAAGCTAGTGTGCTTCCATGTGTTACTCTTGCGGGAACAAGAGAGGGACTAGTGAGTCCAAGGAGTTCTAGTGTGAACTCGTTGTAGGTGTTGTGACACCGAGTAATTCAGTGGGATCGTTTTTAGTGAAAATCCTTCACAGTGTTGAAGGCGGGGACGTAGAGTAAGGGTGCTCGAACCTCGAAACAAATCTTCCGTGTTTGCGATTGCTTTCTCTATCTCTCACTTGTGTTTATATCTTGCATGCTCATATTGTGTATTCTTTTATATGCTTGAAATATTTGTGCTCTATTGATACATGCTTGGGAATGTTTGCTCACACTTGTATTCAACCAAGAGAATCATAGTGGCACCTCAACTCTTATTTAGAGGAATCTTGAGGAGATAGTCCAGAGCCCGTAACTGGGAATTCAGCTACACTCTTGTGTTATACTTGGTGTGCTAAGCTTAATAGTTTTTAGTGTGCTTAAATAGTTTTAATTCCGCATTAATTCATCATTAGATTAGCTAGTCACCTATTCACCCCCTCTAGGTGATTACAATTTGATGGCATAGTCTGCCTTGAATTGTCCAGCCATCCTTAAATCAGGAGAAGAACTGAAAGAGGGTGTCCACTTCACGCATCTTCAACGCTTTGAGAATTCTCAATAGGAACGAAAGTATGTAGCAGGGGTCCGAAAGTTGATATGCCACTAGATGCGTACAGTCTCCTCCGGTGTTTTTCTTACATTCCAAGCGCCGGGTAAGGAGAAGAATTTCATGATATCGGAGATGGGGTATCTTCATGTAGCACCGCGTTCCCGGGATACGTACCCAGATACATGTCCTGACTTTTTCGACCGTATTATTGCAATTTTCTTCCAGTATTTGTTTGTAAGTTGTGATTTCTCATGTTTTTGGTATCGGATCTAGATTCTTAGTCTTAGAGTCACCCTGACCCAGACCGGGAACCCGATACCGGCATACCACCTGATTTGACCTTTCTGCTAGTCCGCTTTGACCGATTTCAATTTCAGACACTGTTTTCTAATATTTTAGATTTTTTATGATTTTCTGAAATTTTTCAGAATTTTTCTACTTAATCTCCAAAACCAGTATCGGTCGACATCACTGACTGATTCTCAGGTTTTTAGTTTTTAAACGGGATTGAATTTTCAAAAACGGCTTCCACATTACTTCTTAGAATTTCATTTTCTACCTAAATACATTTTTTGGGATTTTTCTGGTGTCGGCCGGTATCGCCAGATGATTCCAGGATTTTTAATTTGAAAACTACATTGAATTTCTCAAATCCAATTTCACAGGGCATCTTAAAATAATATTTACTATTTTTGAGAAACAATTCTGAAACAGTCAATTTTACCCTATTTAAATAATAATATTATTTTTCTGTTCTTTTCTTTCTTACTTTTTTTCTCCACTCCTCTACTTTTTAGTCCCAGGTTATCATATTAATTTAAATATTTAATAATATATTTATTAAATAATTTTTCATATTTTTCTATTTTCCTTTCCTTTCTTTTCTTTCTTTTTCTTCTTTTCTTTTTTCTTTCCTTCTCCCCATCCCCTGCAACCAAGACCATGCCCCTGCACTTCCTGCGCCTGCACACACCAGCAGTAGCAGCTGCAATAGCAGCAGCCCCCCCATCACTCCTCCATCTCTCACCCATCCTCTCCATCTCCTTCTCCCTTCTTAAATTCCTTTTCTTTCCTTCCTTTCTCCTCCTCATCTTCCTCTTCACTTCATTTTTCCTACCAACAACTTCACCTAACTTCTCCAATTGCCGCCTCCACCACCAAGGTCGCCCACCACAGGCGCCCTAGTCACCGCCGCCGCACCCCCCAAACCCCCACTTCCCTTCCCCACATCCATCATCCCCAAAGCACCGCTCCTTCTCCTTAATTTCATCTAAACTCACCACCACCACTTCATCTTCTTCCCCAAAATTTCCACCAAACCACCTCCTCCTCCACTTCCAAACTCCCAATCATCATCTCTTCCTCTTCCTCTAACTCCCCACCACCTCCACCAACTACCACAACCACCACCACCAACTACCACCACCACCTCCACCAACACCAAACAACAACAACCAAAAAACAAACTCCACCCCTCTCCCCCAGGCTAGGCCCCGCGCGCGCGCCCCCGGCGGCACCTCCAGGTCGCCGACGGTGGGCCGGCCGCCGGCAGCCCACTCCCCTCCTCCTCTTTTTTTTCCATTTCTTTCTTTCTTATTCTTTCTTCATTTCTTTCTTTTTTTCATAAAATAAACCCACTTTTCTCACATTCCCTAAAATACCCATCCCCTCATTCCCAAATTACTTCCCCATATTTACAATGACCTTTTAATTCCTATTTCCACTTCTAAAAATACCCTATTTTCTCTCTCTCTTCTTCCTACAACTTTCTCTCTCCTCTCTCTCCCCTCTCTCATTCCCTCTCTAATAATCATATAAATAATTATATTATATATTTTTAATATATATTTATGGGCTAGTGGCTTGCTCGCACAGGTTCGCGGATTTCTCATATTTTAACTGGTATTTCATTCTGGTTTCAGGTGAGTATTTATATTAAACTTAAAAATAACTACCCTTGATTTATAGCATGATATTGATATGTGGACATCTTATTATTAACGTAACATGCCTAACAGTTGCTGATTTAATATTTAGTACATGATTTCTTGCTATACAAGCTTATAGATGGTATTGTACTCGGTATTTACTCGACACTTAACATGTTACACTTGATGCATGCTTTATGGCACCGGCACTTATATATTATATTTGCTACCTGATCCACGGTACTTGATATCTGACACCTGATCGGTCACTAAGATTGCACATTTATTGTCATATTCTCATACTTATTATTAAATAAACTCTGCTTGTTCCTAATTATAGTTTAATTTATTTGTAGGCTCATTCCTAAAGAAGAGGGAAGAGAAACGAGCCCAAAAAGCCTACCAAATTCTGATTTAATTCAGAATAAATTCAAAATCAGGGAATCAGGCAGATCTTGGCAAATCAGAGAGGTTGAAAACCGGATGAAATGAATCATCCCAAATCAAGCGGTTGAAGCCAAAGATCAAAGGCCGTTTTATCAAATTCTGAAATAGAAACGGGAAACCAGAAGGAGATAAGGAAAAATCTTCAAACGAAGAAGCTGCCCCAACCTGATGTGGCCACTTGGCCACACCATGGCCGCGGAAACGCGGCAAAACCGCATTTTCGCGGCAGTTTAATATTTGTTGGGGAGCGTTTGCTCCCCTATCTTCTCACGCCTCCCCCCTCTGGGTTTTTACCTATAAAAGGCAGGTTTTTCACTGTAAATGGGGATGACCATGCAGAGATAGATTTTAGGCCAGTTTTTCATTCTTTATAGTGTATGTTTTGTTTTTCTTTCATGTAATTTTTAGTTTTAATTTATGTAAATCAGAGGAGATCAGAGTTTCATAGGAGAACGAGAACGAAGCTTGTGCTGAGAGTGACACCGGTGTAAGATTCCCTTCTTTTCTCTTATTGTTATAAAATCGAATCTGTGGTTCCTTTTTGTATGTACTTTATTTTGTGTTCTTCTTCTTCTTCTCTACTTTTCTTCTTTTGGTACAATTGTTATCCAAGTGAGTCTAAAAGCATCGAAAAGAGCCTTGCCTTTGCAAATGCCACCGATAGCCCATGACGATAGATTTTGAGTTTCATTCTGTATCACTTCATACTTGCAACGTCTTGATGATATAATATGGAGGAAACGGGAATCAACTCTTATGGGCTATACGTTGATCCCCTCACTTCAAGGTAACATCATTGCAAAAGATTCAAGGTAAGTATTTGGCCAAAAGAAGTAAGTAATTTTTAGTTTCTTTTCTTTTAATCATTTAGTTTATAACACCACAATCCACCAAATCTTTTATCACTCTTTTTCAATCTCATTTATACAAATCACTTCTTATTTCTCCACTTTCTCATTCTACCACTTTCTTCCTAACTTGACTTTAACTTTTTTTTCACTTTTCTTTTAAAGAACTAAAGAAAAACTTTAACTATTCTTTGTAACATAAAAGAGAACTTGCTAAACAAGCTTCCATCGCTAGTCCCTCCTTGTGGATCACGACCCGCATAGCCACTTGCTATCGCGGTAGAATTGAGCACTTGCACTCTTATTTTTAAGTTCTGAAATTCTGTATTTTGTGTGCAGGTAAATACCTCAATCAAAATTTTGGTTGAGGTTAAACCTACACACAAATACAGAATTTCAGAACTTTAAAATAGAGAGTACAAGGTGCTCACAATCTACCGCTATAGCAAGTGGCTATGCGGGTCGTGATCCACAAGGAGGGACTAGCGATGGAAGCTTTTTTAGTAAGTCTTCTTTTAAGATATAAAGTTTGGTTAAGGTTCTTCTTTAGTTCTTTAAAAGAAAAAGGAAAATTGAGTTAAAGTGGAGTCGGAAAGAAAGCGGTAGAATAAGAAGGTGGAGAAATAAGAAGTGATTTGTACAAATGAGATTGAAAAAGAGTGATAAAAGATTTGATGGATTGTGGTATTCTAAACTAAATGATTAAAAGAAAAGAAACTGAAAATTACTTACTTCTTTTGGCCAAATACCTACCTTGAATCTTTTGTAATGATGTTACCTTGAAGTGAGGTGATCAACGTATAGCCCATAAGAGTTGACTCCTGTTTCCTCCACATTATATCATCAAGACGTTGCAAATATGAAGTGATACAGAATGAAACTCAAAATCCATCGTCAAGGGCTATCGGTGGCATTCGCAAAAGCAAGGCTCTTTTCGATGCTTTTAGACTCACTTGGATAACAATTGTATCAAAAGAGAAAAGTAGAGAAGAAGAAGAAGAACACAAAAATAAAGTACATACAAAAAGGAACTACTGATTTGATTTTATAACATAAGAGAAAAGAAGGGATCTTACACCGGTATCACTCTCAGCACAAGCTTCGTTCTCATTCTCCTATGAAACTCTGATCTCCTCTGATTTACATAAATTAAAACTCAAAATTACTTGAAAAGAAAAACAAAAACCTACACTACAAATACAGAAAGGGAATCTTATGCCAAAATTTGATTGGGCTTGAACCTGCACACAAACAAAATTTCAGATTTTAAGATTAAAGAGTGCAAGTTACTCAATTCTACCGCGATAGCAAGTGGCTATGCAGGTCGTGATCCACAAGGAGGGACCAGCAATGGAAGCTTTTTAATAAGCTCTCTTTTAAGCTACAATTAATGGTTAAAATTCTTCTTTTAGTTCTTTAAAAGAAAAAGAGAAAAATTAGGTTAAAGTGAGTTAGGGAGAAAGTGATAGATTGAGAAGGTGGAAAAATGAAAAATGGATTATATACAAAGAAACTGAAAAGGGTGATAAAAATGGTTGGAGATTGTGATATTGAAACTAAGAATAAAAGAAAAGAAAGACAACCTAAAAATTACTTACCTCTTCAGTGCTCATATACCTTGGATCCGTTGCGACGACTTACCTTGTCTTTGAAGGCAATCAAGTATGGCGTATAGGATCTTTCCCATTCTCGATCTACACTACGAATAAAAGGGCAAACTATACTAGCAAGAAAATGGTTGTTCATCACCATAGGCCATCAAGGGCACTTGCAACGGCGAAGCAGTCTCGAGGCTATCAGATTCTCTTAGATTGCATCACATCAGAGGAGAGTAAAAGAAAACAAGAGTAAAGAAAGAAAAAGAAACTTTGATTCGATTCAAATAACAATAAAAGAAGAGATCACTTACACTGGTATTACCTGCTGTACAAGCTTGCTCTCATTCCTCCATAAAAGTCGTCTCCCCTCTCAGTTACATAAAGAAAAGTAAAAATTACATAAAAAGAAAACTAAAAACCTAAGTTACAAACTACAAATTATCTTAAGTTTTATTCTCTGCTTGGTCGTCCCCATTCACAGTAAAATATCTGCCTTTTATAGGCAAAAAAAAACTAGAGGGGAGAGGGGTGAGAAGATAGAGGGAGCAAACGCTCCCCCTAACTCCCTAACAAAGCCGCGAAAACGCGGCTTTGGCCGCGTTTTCCGCGGCCATGGTGTTGCCAGGTGGCCACACCAGGTTGGGGCAGCTTCTTCGTTTGGAGATTTTTTCCTTATCTCCTTCTGGTTTTCCCGTTTCTGCTTCAGAATTTGATAAAACGACCTTTGATCTTTGGCTTCAACCGCTTGATTTGGGATGATTCATTTTAACCGATTTTCAACCTCTATGATTTGTCAAGATCTACCCTGATTCCCTGATTTCAAATTTATTCTGAATTAAATTAGAATTTGATGGGCTTTTTGGGCTCGTTTCTCTTCCCTCTTCTTTAGGAATGGACATACAAATAAATTAAACTATAATTAGGAACAAGCAGAGTTTATTTAATAATAATATGAGAATATGATAATAAATGTGCAATCTTAGTGACCGATCACACCCCCATACCTATCTTTTGCTCGTCCTCAAGCAAAACAACTAAACTAAAGATTATTAGACCACTTTCGCAGGTCACGTGATTGCACTGAGCATGTGCAATAAGCCGTTAAACCTCTAGGTTTTCCCTAGAGGATGAGTTTTATCTCGTGAGGATTTTCAGTGGATTACACCCACAAAATCTATAAAGAAAGAGAAACAAAGAGTTAGTTTTTTCGAAAAGCATTTTGAAAGAGAAAAATATTTGAAATATAATTGTAAGATTTAAGTAATCTATAAGTTATAGAAAAACTAAAATTTTCATTCCTAGACTTAGTCTCTATTCAAAAATTTGTTATCAATCAAAGTAAGGAGTCAAATTGTACTTCTTATCTAGTCTATTACTTTTCCTTAAGTCATATGCACCTTGTGACCGTGAAAATTTTGACTATGGGTTCATTAACTATAACTCTTATGTCTTATTTATTTATATATATATATCTATATATATATATTTTGGTGGTACCATTCCTTAGTTCTATTAGGCTTTCTAATCTACCCATGTAACGAGCCTTTAATCGATGACTCCTAAACCAAATGGTCTTTAGGGCACCGGGTGAGAAAACACCCCAAGGACTTAAGGACTTGAGCTAACAAGGCCACAAAACTAAGGATTTTATTATATGAACCACTTTTAGGTGTGAATACTTATGCTTTATTAGGCACAAATACCCAGTTTAATCAGAGGATTTATATAGGATTTATATATATATATATTTTCTCAAACTTGTCTAATTATCTTTCGCATAAATACTAAGGCCTTCTTAGGCCAAAGTACCTACCTAATCAATAATTAGATTTGTTCATCTTTCATAGATATATTTTTTTCTTTTTTTTATAAGGCATAAGAATCTTTGTTTTTGAACCCTAAATGTGTAAGTGTATGAAGTGTGTATATTTCATTAAGGTAAAGATAAAGACTAAATTACTTTGACAAATTATCTTCCTAACCCTAAAATTCAAACAAATAATCTTATTTTGACTAAGTTTAAGAAATCCTAATTTTGATTTTCCTATTCCTTAATATTGACTCAATTTCTTACAAAAAATATGTCAAAATATTGTTTCTATTTTCAAAACGTTTTTAAAAGTAAAGAAAATGTTAAATTTTTTAATAATAAAAAAAACCTAAGACATATTTTTTGTAAGAAATTGAGTCAATTTTAAGGAATAGGAAAATCAAAATTAGGATTTCTTATACTTGGTCAAAATAAGATTATTTGTTTGATTTTTAGGGTTAGGAAGATAATTTGTCAAAGTAATTTAGTCTTGATCTTTACCTTAATGAAATATGCACACTTCATATACTTACACACTTAGGGTTCAAAAATAAAGATTCTTATGCCTTATATAAAATAAAAAAAAGAAAAGAGAAAATAGATCTTGAAAGATGAACAAATCTAATTATTGATTAGCTAGGTGCTTTGGCCTAAGTAAGCCTTGGTATTTATGTGAAAGATGATTAGATAAGTTTGAGAAAATATATATATAAAAAATTCACTGATTAAGCTGGGTATTTCTACCTAATAAAGCATAAGTACTCACGCCTAAAAGCGGTTCATATAATAAAATCCTTAGTTTTGAGGCCTTATTTGCTCGAGTCCTTAAGTCCTTGGGGTGTTTTCTCACCCGGTGCCCTTAGACCGTTTGGTTTGGAAGTCATCGATTAAAGGCTCGTTACATGGGCAGATTAGAAAGCCTAACAGAATTAAGGAATATATCACCAAAATATATATATATATATATATATAAATAAATAAGGCATAAGAGCTAGAGTTATAGAACCCTTAGTCAAAATTTTCACGGTCACAAGGTGCATATGACTTAGGGTAAAGTAATAGACTAGATGAGAAGTACAATTTGACTCCTTACTTTAATTAATAACAAATTTTGAATAGAGACTAAATTTAGATATGAAAAATTCGGTTTTCCTATAAACTTATAGATTACTTAAATCTTATAATAATATTTCAAATAATTTTCTCTTTCAAAATACTTTTCGAAAATACTAACTCTTTGTTACTCTTTCTTTATGGATTTTGTGGGTACAATCCACTAAAAACCCTCACGAGACAAAACTCGTCCTCTAGGGGAAACCTAGAGGTTTAACGGCTTGTTGCACAAGTTCAGTACAATCGCGTGACCTGCGAAAGTGGTCTAATAATCTTTGGTTTAGTTTTGTTGTTTTGCTCAAGGACGAGCAAAAGATAGGTGCGGGGTGTGATCGTACACATATTTTGCATTCTTTTCATTACTCTCCTACATTTATCGTGTAATAAATTTGCTAATTTCTTTGTCTTAAATGTCTATTTTGTAGAAGATAATAATGAAGAGAAAGAGGATTAAACCAAATAAATACCAGTTAAAATCAGATTTAACTGGATCTATTTGGTTAGCTGAGGATGATCGCAGATCTAATTAGAACAAATCAAGGATTGGTGCAAATGTTCAGCTGAAGATCAGAGCAAATCAGAAAGATAACACCAAATAGAAACTAGTAAAATTCAGATTTTTATAAATCCATTTTGGCTAGATAAAGATCAACAGAGGATAATATCAAATACAGAGAGATAAATGGATAGAGAGATGATCAACGGATGAGATGAAGCAAGTTTGACTCAGATTCTGACTGGATACATTTCAGAATTTGAATCATAACTTTCGCTACCGAATCTCAAATCTGATGATTCAAGATGATCCAGAAAGAAGAGTTATAGGGCTACAGCTCTTATGTTGATAACTATTTCTAATTCTATCATTTGATAAGTGATGTTCAGTAATCAACACGCCAACAAACTGCAGATCAGAACTGAATATCACATCAAATCAAGTTTGGAGATAAGGAGAGGAATCAAATTCAGAAATAGCCAGCTTTTCCTATCTTCATACTCCTCTAACCTCTGTATTTCTTCTATAAATACTTGCAATCTCAAAGGCAAGGGGGACGACCAAGCAGAGAGTAGAACTTAGACTAATTTGTAGTTTATAACTTAGGTTTTTTATTTTCTTTCATGTAATTTTTATTTTCTTTATGTAATTGAGAGAAGAGGATACTTTCATGGAGGAATGAGAGAAAGTTTGTACTGAAGGTGACACCGGTATAAGTGATCTTTTCTTCCATTGTTAATTGAATCGAATCGAAGTTTTCTTCTCTTTACTATTCTTGTTTTTTTTCCTTCCCTCTTCCGTGTTTGTGGATCCAAATGAAACCGATAGCCTCGAAGTTGCCTTAACTTTGCAAGTGCCGTTGATGGCTTATGGTGATGGATATCCATTTCTATGATAATGTAGTTCGACCCTTCATTTCATAGTGTAAATCGGGAATGAGGAAGATCTCATCTGCCATGCTTTGCTCGCCTTCAAGTAAAGGTACATCGTCGATACGGGTCAAAGGTAAGCAGGCGCCGAAGAGGTAAGTATGTTTTTAGTTTTTAGTTTTCTTTCTTTTAATTTTAGTATAAATTACCAACACCACAATATTCCAAATCTCTTTCACTCTTTTTCAATTTCTTTGAAATATCTATTTCTATTTTCTCCACCTTCTCAATCTGCCACCTTCTTCCTCACTTAACTTTAACTATTCTTTTTCATTTTCTTTTAAAGAACTAAAAGAAGAACTTTAACCATTCTTTTTAGCATAAAAGAGAACTTACTAAAAAGCTTCCATCGCTAGTCCCTCCTTGTGGCTCACGACCTGCATAGCCACTTGCTATTGCGGTAGAATTGAGTAACTTGCACTCTTTAATCTTCAAATCTGAAATACTGTATTATTGTGTGCAGGTTCCAACTCATTCAGTGATAATACTAGTGCAATTAACTTATCTAAGAATTATATTTTACATTCGCGTACCAAATACATTGACATTAGACATCATTTTCTAAAAGATCATGTTGAATGTGGAGATATCCTATTAGAATTTATTGACATCCACAATCAACTTGCTTACATTTTTACTAAATCTTTACCTGTTGAGCAATTTTGCAATATTCGTAGAAATTTGAGCATTTACATATTAGAAGAATTTTTATTACTAATTTTTTAAAGTTATTGTGCTTCAAGTATCCTAGCAGTGGATCATTCCACCAAAATCCATCCTACCATCATAATCTAATTCATTTGACTTGATCGCATCTCTCAGTCAAACTCTGATGTGGACCATACCTACCCTCTTAAATACAATTCTTTCTACTCTCTCCAAAACTGCTTGAGTGAAAACACCCCTCCACTTTTCTTGCTCTCATCGCTTGAGAAAACCTAACCCATCATCTTCCCTCACTCATCTCCATAATCCTCTTCAGCAAAATGTCTAAGTCGTGCCCAATTAAGTCAGGTCTAAATGAAGAGAATTTGCATCTCTTTATCACTATCAAAGTGGAAGAAACATAAAGCCACTTCATTTTTAAAGCCTTGGCCTCTTATACTTTCTTTCTTGAGGATCACAAAAAATACATGGTGGAAAAAAGAAGATGAAAGATGTACATGGCAAAGATCTTACCAATGAAGAAAGAATATTTCTGATCTGTGAAGATTCTAAAAATTTCTATAAGGAATTTCACAATGGACCATGCATTGTGGAAAGATATGTGGATTTTGACTTTATTTTTGATTATCAACTTGATGAATGCTTTGATTTCATTCATCTCAAAGATTTCGCAAGTGAAAATATTCTGTTTTACCCAAATTTGGTGGCCATGTTCTACGCCAATTTAAGGATAAAAAAGGATCCTCTTAAAATGTTCTCTTTAGTCAAAGGCACCATGATAACTTTCGGAGAAACTAAATTGGGAGAATATTAAGAATTTCTGCAACTGGACCAAGGATCTATGGTCAGTTTTTTTTCTTCTCTAAATTGGAATAAATCGGAGGCTCTCTATGCTATTTGGGCTTAGAATAGATGAGGTTTATAATAATGAGAATTCTTTTCCCATGAATTGCCTCACCCCTAGAGCCCATGTATTGGCAAAGATAGCTCAGTTTAATTTTTTTACCTCAAGGAGGCCACTTTAATATCATTAAAATGGGTTGTTTATTGTTTCTATATGTTATACTTATATTGACTAATTTCAATCTGCCACATTTTATCTTAAGCTCTATGATAGTGCCCCGTGAACAACTTAGCTTTCCTTGTCTGTTGACAAGGTGTTTACTCATTATGGAATTGAACTTGGAACTGAAACTTCCACCCTGGGCAAAGAAAGCTTTGGGTCTACCTCTATTAACAGAATATTTCTACCCAGAAATGATTTTAATAAAATCATGAATGGTAAAACCAGAGTTGAGGAAGAAGCTAGGCTGAAGAAGACTCACAATGGGAGAATACCAGGAGGGAAAAGAATGAAAGTGAATATACAAGAAGAAGAAGTTATCTTTGTAAGTTATGGTTCTGAAGTAGAAACAAGTGAGAAGGTTGTTGGCCCAAGGGTCCACTCTATGATTTTCTTTTGATGATTACAAATCACATGAAGTTATTCAGTACTAATCTAGCTTAAGTGTTTTAAGTATTTCAGGTTCAAAGGACTTTTTGGTGTGTTCTTCCTCAAAAAAAGGTACTCTAGCCTCAAGATCATTCAAGGAAAGGGTTCAAGCTCGAACGATCAAGATTTACATTTGGACAAGCCCTCTTGAAGATTGCTCGTAGACATATAGATATATGTAAGAAACTAGATTGTTTAATGTATAGAATATAGAATTGATGCTCAAGAAATCACACACAAAAAGACAAGTTTTAAAAATACAAGCTTTCACATATAGTTTTTCTGATTAGTTATTTGATACAGTCTCATATCTTTTTTAAATTTATATATCATATTTCTATCATGTATCCCATAGCCTATGTATTGCCAAATCACTTTGCAAACCAACACAAAATATTTAAAAATGATGATTTCAAAATATACCTAAAAACATGTTTTTAGGCCAAGTCGGTGAACTGGTTTGTCAATCGGGCCTTATGGCCAGTTTGTGTACGCTGTGAACATTTGTCGGGCGACCGACCGGTCCACTGAGCGGTCGACCGACTGACACTTGTTTTGTCTCGGTTGAGATCAGTCGACCGGGCGGTCGATCGAAGTCAACAGATAGTTCAAATGTTGAACTATCGGTCGACCGGCCGTTTGACCGAAGTTCTGTTAGAGCTACAATAACGATTAGATTTGAAAATCTGGGGTTTTTAACTTATTCTCCAACGGATATTTTTTTCCTTTTTGAACCTAATCTCTTTCCTAATGACCTAGTAAGCTATATATAGTTCATTTGGAGAGGATTAAACATATAGAAATCTTTTGATTTTGGAAAATATTTTGAAAAATCAAGTTTATTCAAAAGAGATAGTTTTTTTATTTTTCTTGCTTCAAGTGCTTTCATTTCCTAACTAATTTCTGTAAGTTTTCAGCTCTTAAATTCATTCATTTCAACTGAATTTTCTCTCTCACAAACTTCTTGAGCCTCACTTCTCATCATATACTATAGAAAGTTGTAAAAAAGTATTTGTGATTTTTATGGTCCCCAAAAGCTTCTAAACCTCATTGGCTTTATGCTACCTCTTTTGTAGAGGATTAAGAGTTAGAGTTGTTACTTTGGTCTTGTATAGACCATTGTAGTTCCTTTATGAAGGCTCTTTTGTGAAAAATCCTTAGTGGATAGTGAAAATTCTTCACGCGGTGAAGGCGAGGACATAGAGCTCTGTGTTTGAGCCTCAAAATAAATCTTTTGTGTTTGCGATTTCTTTCTCTCTTGCTCTACTCTACTTGCTATTGCTTATGTTAGCCAAAAGGCCCTTCACCTTAGCTTTAATGATGACTAACTTATGAAGTTAAGTTACTAATGATCTTGTGTTTATATAGTTTCAGTTATTGATCAAGATTTTAGTAGGTATTTAGCTTCAACAAAAGATTCATAGTCAAGTTTTGGAGCTGACATGTGTTGATTTAAGAGCTCGCGTGTCAAGATCGCATCTAGTACTCGAAATAGAGTCAAGCTCTTTGGATCGTGTTGGATCGAGTCGTCTTGGAGATGAAGATCAACGAGAAGACCTCAGTTTAGGTTTGTTTACATTTGTTTAGATCTTGTGTAAGGATAGTTAGTTTAGATATGCCCAAGTAAACACACGCAAAAGTTCAAAAGTTTTGGTTTCGTTTTAACCGTTTTGGATTTTCATGAATATACATATATTGTTTTCATGAATAGATAGAATCAAAACAAGTTTATAGGGTTTATCTGTATGTTGGATTTAATCCATATGCATTTATACTTCATATGTTTAGAAAAACTTATTTTGATGATTTTAGTTCATGTTTTTAAAGTTTTGTTTTTATCAAAACTTAGTTTGGGATTTATTGTCAAAAATAAGTATATATCATTTATATGTGTATTGGATTCTATCCATACACACTATGCTTCAAATGTGGTTTAATATCTTGTTTTTGTATCTATAAAAGTTTAAAGAAAAATCGATTTTCAAATTTAAAGTTTGGTTTCTGGAAAATACCGTTTTTTGTTTAAAATTAAATTTTCATGCCTCAAAAATAGTTCAAATAGTTCGTAATATGTGTTGATTTTTTTTATCACACATATTGTACTTCAAATATTTATAAGAACTTATTTTTGTGGAATTTATGAAGATTTATTGAAATTTTTAAGAATTTAATAAGTTAGATTTTAAACCCTAAAATTCTTGCTCTGGGCAGGTTAACGGCTATATTTTCTAAAGCCCTATATACATGGGCTTTGGGGGCTATTTTCATTAAGATATTCAAGAGCAAAATTTCTCCACTTCTCAAGTGTTTTCAGCAAGTTTTTCAAAAGAGTTTTTGTGCCAAAAATCTCAATCTTTATTTATTTTCAAAGTTTTGGAAAAATCAAAGAATTACAAGTTTTGAGAATTCTATTTTGTTCTTGATTTTTTATATCTATCAAGAAATTTTCTCAAGTGTTTTCTTTATTATTTCTTTTCCAAACACTTTAATTTCTCACATACTTGAGCCAATCAATTTTAAATCTGTTTTTAGGATCTTGTTTTTGTGAGAAAAATTGTTTGTGATCTTTTGAGATCACCAAGAGAGTTTGTGATCATTGGATCACTAAGTTGTATTTCTTTTTTTGCTTTGTGCTAGGCTTTGTACCTTCCTCTTGGGTGGAGGAGAAAGAGAGTTGAGTTGTGTACTCCCAGTGTTGAGTTATAATTTCTCGGTGGAGGTCCCTTTGTGGAAGGTCCTGTGTGGACATAGTGGAAATCCTTCTGTGTGAAGGCGGGGACGTAGAACAGTGGCTCGAACCTCGAAACATGTCCCCGTGTTTGCATTTGATCTACTATCTCTCAACTCTTACCTCTCTTTATATCTTTGTATTGCTTTACTTGCTTATATTCACATGCTTGATATAGTTTATGTACCCACACTTGTATTGAATCAAGAGAGCTATTAAAGCACCTCAACTCATAATTTAGAGGAATCATGAGGAGTAGTTCCAGAGCCCTTTATGGGAAATTCGGACTCACTCTTGCTTATACACTTAGTGTGTTAGCAATTAGTTTTTAATTTCATATTATTTGTTTTAGATTAGTACTACACCTATTCAGCCCCCTCCATGTGTACTTTCAATTAGTATCAGAGCCTACACTCCTAATATTCGGTTTAACCACCTAGGAGTGAGATTCTCATTTGCTAATCTAGATAGTTGCTTTGCTCATATATTGTTTACACTCATGGATTATCTTGCACCTCCCATGTATGATGTTTCCAACATTGACATGTGAAAATTTAAAATGAGTGCTTACATTAAAATCCTAGAATTGCATGTTTACCTTGTCACTACCAAGAAATCATATGTTGGTACTGACAAGTACTTAGAGGCTAATACACAAGCCATAGATGCACTAAAGCACACAGTAAGTAATGAACATCTTTCTTTAATTTCTCATTATGATTTCACTTTTGCAGTGTATAACACATTAATCTTTCCCAAGGAACAAGCTTAACACATTTTTGAGAGAGACCAAGAGGAGATGAGTCCGACCAAACTTGCTTCATTGTCCTAGGGATTGACTCTATTGAGGTATTTTCGGACACTCATCTAGATTATTGTGTTACCTCTTCTAATCATGGTGATAGTATGGATGCACATGCATTTAATGAAAAGCTTTCTGAGTTTTGTGAAAATTTGCATTTTAAGTACAAAGATTTGAAGAAAAAGAGTTTGAATTAAGAGATGAAAATGGTAACTTACTTTCAAAACTTGATTTAGTTTTGCAAGAGAGAGTTGAGATTTCAAGTGAAAGAGATTCTTTGAAAACCCTACTTGATCTTGCTTTGAAAAAAATAAAATTATGAAAAATAAAAATGATTTTGATCATGTTTTGAAGAAAAATGAGGTTTTATCTTCAAAACTTGATTTTGTTTTAAAAGAGAATAATTTCTTGAAAAATAAAATAGTTTTGAATTCCAAGGAATTAGATTGTGTTTCAAAGGAAAAAGTTTCTTTGAAAAATGATTTAGATTCTCATATTTGCCATGTTACTAGAGCTTGAAAAACACCTAAGGGGAAGGGGGTAGGTGTTAATGCTAATCTAAATGATCTCTTTAAACAAGTATGTATGTATGATGCAACCGGTCACTCAAAATAAAAAATTGAACCCGAATTCCCCGTGAAGGGCTCTAGAACTTCTCCTCTTTGATTCCTCTAGATTATGAGTTGAGGCGCGTAATTGCTTTCTTGTTGAGATGAGTAAAGACCAAAAGATGCAAGTGAATGAAATGGTTGCAATAATGAAGTGCAAACAAGAGATATCACAAGATAGAAATATAAAGCAATGAAAAAGCAATAAGGAAACCAATCGCAAACACAAGGAATTTGTTTCGAAGTTCAAGCCACTGCTATACGTCCCCGCCTCCACCACCGTGAAGGATTTTCACTAAATCCGCAAAGGAAATTTTCACACCGGAACCTTTACACCCAAGGGGATTACAATAGGTCTACACAAGACTGGAGTACCGAACTCCCACCAATCCAACCTCTACACAAGAGGGATCTCAACACAAGGAAATACAAGTAGCTAGGTGATCAAAAGACCACACACTTCTCTCTTACAACTTCTTATAGGGTGGGGATGATTTTTGGCTCAAGAAGTGAAGTGAGAAAATTCAGTTGTAAAGAAGTAAAAAGAGCTTGAAAACAACTGAAAAACTTTAACCAAGAAAGCACTTTAGAAAGTGAGAGCTTTGAAAACTTTTCTTTTATTCTAAAAACTTGAAAACAATAGGGATTTTCTTGAATTCAACAAGGGACCAATGCCATCTATTTATAGGGAATAGAAAGGATCATTTCATCATTTAATCTAGGTTAATAGGTCAGGTAATAGCCTTAAGAAATTCAGAGATAGCTGAAAGAAACATCAAAATTAAATCCAGAAAACAGTTTTCAAGAAACTAGCCGTTGGGGGCTGTTGGCGGCTGTCGGTCGACCGGCCGTCTATCTGGTAAAAGAGCCGTTGGACTCGGTCGATCGGTCGGTCGACCGCAGGCTAAACAAAAAGTAGCAGTTTGTTCTATCCGTCGACTGGCCCGGTCGACCGACAAAACCCGAGAGCAAGGGTCAGTCAGATCGGCAGACGTGTACAAACGTGCACACCAATGCCACAAGGCCCGATCGACCGGTCCGGTCGACGTATCTGGCCTAAAACAGATCCGGTCGACCGCCCGGTCGACCGTTAGGCCTGAAACAGTATTATTTTGGGAATATTTTTGAACTTTGAAGAATTTTTAAATATACTTAAATGGTTTGATGATTAAGTAGCATGCTATAAGGGATGAGATACATATTTAAACTAGATGTAAAAATAAGAAATATTTTGAGACATGTATATCAATCAAAACATGCACCTAATTCAACTAACCAAAATAAAAATCGTATTTTGAAAAGTGTAAGTGTGTGTGTGTTTTCTTAAGCCAACTTATCACAACCTTACTCTTTAACAAACTAATTCTTGCAATGGTTCTTAGGTGACTACAAGATCTTCAAATTTGGGCTTTTCCATATGCAATATTGAAAAGCTTGAATCCTTGATCCCAAATTGAGTCAATCTTAAGTCAAAAATACCTTCCTTTAGGGAAGAAGACATCTTGAGTCCTTAGAACCCTGAAACACACTTAAACACTAAAATATGATTAGTACAAATAACTATATATATTTTGTAATCATCAAAACTCAAAAATCGGGTGATTGTAATCTTGGGCAACAATCTCCCCCTTTTTGATGATGACAAAACATATGAGTTATTTTAAAAAAATGGAAAAAATGGGAAAGGAGCTTAGAGGCTCCCCCTCAAATCATGCTATATATATATATATATATATATATATATATATATATATATATATATATATATATATATATATATATATGAATGGCTATATACATGAATGAAAAGTAAAAACAAGAACTTGGCATAAGAAAAGCATAAGAATTCAAAACATATAAATCAACATAACTCAAAACATAACTCAAAACTCAAAACTCAAAACACAAAAACTCAAAACTCAAAACTCAAAATTCATAACTCAAAATATATAACTCAAAACTAAAAATAATAAACTAATTTTTTCTCCCCCTTTTTGTCATGCATCAAAAAGGGTAAACAAAAAACATTTTCATGATTCCATAACACAAACATTCAATTCACCACAAATAAAAGAAAATCTAGTATAGTCTAGTGGTTTCGTAAATATATCGGCAAGTTGAAAATCGGTAGAAACATAATCAATATCAATATCACCTTTCTCATAATGATATCTAAGAAAGTGATACTGAATGTCAATGTGCTTAGTCTTACTATGTTGATTTGCATTTTTAGTCATATGAATAGTACTAGTATTATCACAAAATATCTTAATATGGTCATAATGCAAATCATAGTCAAGGAGAGTATGTTTCATCCAAAGGACTTGTGCACAACAAGCCCCCATCGCAACATACTCCGCCTCGGCGGTTGAGAGGGCTACCGAATTTTATTTTTTGGAAGACCATGAAATAAAATAATTACCGAGAAATTGACATGTTCCACTTGTACTCTTCCTATCCGCTCTACAACCCGCATAGTCGGCATCCGAAAAACTCGTCATTGAAAATTGTCCAGTCTTTGGATACCACAAACCCATTTCAATTGTGCCCTTAAGGTATCTAATAATGCGTTTTACCGCAATCAAGTGGGACTCTTTAGGACACGATTGAAATCGAGCACAAAGACAAACACAAAACATAATATCCAGCCTACTAGCCGTTAAATACAACAAGCTACCAATCATGCTACGGTAGAGTTTAATGTCTACATTTGTGCCTTGTTCATCCTTGTCAAGCTTTGTGATGGTAGCCATGGGAGTTTTGCTTGTCTTAGCCCCTTCAAGCCCAAATTTCTTGATAAGTTCCTTCGTGTACTTGGCTTGATTAATGAAAATCCCATCCTTCCTTTGCTTGATTTGGAGACCAAGGAAATAGTTAAGCTCACCCATCATAGACATCTCAAATTCCTCCTTCATGCATGATTCAAAAGCTTTGCAAAGATTTTCATTAGTAGAACCAAATATGATATCATCAACATATATTTGAACTATAAGTATATCATTTTCAACATGTTTGGTAAACAAAGTAGTATCTATTTTTTCTTTATTAAAACCATTTGAAATAAGAAATGAAGAAAGTCTTTCATACCAAGCCCTAGGGGCTTGTTTTAAACCATAAAAAGCTTTGTCTAGTTTGAAAACAAAATCCGGATGTGTAGGATCAACAAACCCGGGGGGTTGTTTAACATACACCTCCTCTTCAATAAATCCATTTAAGAAAGCACTTTTTACATCCATTTGAAAAAGTTTAAAATCTTTATATGAAGTAAATGTAAGTGTCATCCGTATGGCTTTAAGGCGTGTTACGGGTGCAAAAGTTTCCTCAAAATTGATACCTTTAATTTGAGTGTAACCTTGGGCCACTAACCTAACTTTATTCCTAACAACATTTCCCGACTCATCCAACTTGTTCTTAAAGATCCACTTAGTACCAATTGTTGGTCTATCGTGGGGCCTGGGAACAAGATGCCAAACTTGGTTGTGCTCGAATTGATTGAGCTCCTCTTGCATGGCAAGCAACCAATATGAGTCGCCCTCGGCTTTGAGGGTGTTCTTTAGTTCAAAATGAGAAATCAATGCATAGTGTCCATAAAGATCATAAAGTTTAGAACGAGTAGTTACCCCTTTTGATACTTCACCTATAATAAGATCCTTGCGATGATGTGGATTGAATCTCCAATCTTTTGAAAGTGGTTAAGTTATCTCCACTTCAACTTCTTGAACTTTATTTTCTTCATCACCTTTTGGCATGTCTTCAAGAGTAGGTGAGTCCTTCAAAGTAATTTTCTCCATGTCTTCATTTAGGGAATCTATTTCTACAACATTCTCAACAAACACATTAGATTCTTCAAACTTTACATGTTTAAATTCTTCAATAGTCAAGGATGACTTATTGAAAACTCTATAAGCTTTACTAGTGTTAGAGTAACCAATAAAAATTGCTTTATATGATTTTGCATCAAATTTAGATAAATTATCTTTAGTATTCAAAACAAAATATTTACAACCAAAAACTTTAAAGTATGAAACATTTGGCTTTCTTGAAAAATAAATCTCAAAAGATGTTTTAGAAGTGTATTTGCATAAGAAAACCCTATTTGATATGTAGCAAGATTGTTAACGGCCTCGGCCCATAGATAATGAGGGAGACCGTACTCATTTATCATTGTCCTATTCATCTCTTGTAATGTACAATTTTTCCTCTCAACGACTCCATTTTGTTGTGGAGTTTTAGGACAAGATAGTTCATGCTTATTTCCATGTTCTTTGCAAAAAAGTGGTAAAAGGTTAGTTATTGAAATCACCACCTCTATCACTTCTTATTCTTAAAATAGAAGAATCTTTTTCCTTTTCAACTTCTTTCTTAAAGGCTAGAAAATATGAAAAGGCTTGATTTTTGTGTTCTAAAAAGAAAACCCAAGTAAAACGAGAGAAATCATCAACTAAAACGAAAGCAAAACGATTCCCACTTAGACTTTTGGTTTGTGTAGGACCAAACAATTCATATGGATCAACTCCAAAGGTCGTGATGTCATGATATTCTTGATTTATTTGAATGAGGACTTGGTTTGTTTCTCAAGTTGGCACGCATCGCAAACGCGGTCCTTTTCAAATTTCAAGTAAGGAATACCTTTCACCATTTCCTTGTTGTTTAATCTAGATGATGGTCAAAAGAAATGTGGCCTAATCTCCTATGCCACAACCAAGATTCATCATCTAGGGCATTCAAACAAGTAGCATTGGATACCATATTAGACATATCAATCATGTATACATTGTTTTCACGAAATTCGAAAAATATACATGTATTGGATTGTCTATCAATAACACTAAATACTAGATCATCAAAAATAATATTAAAACCTTTATCACAAAGTTGACTACTCAAGAGATTATGCTTGAGGCCATCAACTAAAACAACATTTTCTTTTAAAGGAGATGTAACAAGTTTAACATTACCAATACTAATGATTTTTCCTTTGGCGTCATCTCCGAAGGTGACGGTGCCACCTTCATGGTATCTTGATAGGGTTGTGAAATTGTTGATATCCCAAGTCACGTGCCTTGAGCAACCACTATCAAGATACCACAACTCCTTAAATCGTTGGGCTTTGGAATGTACCTACATCATTTAACAAATTTGTTGACTTTGGTACCCAAACTTTCTTGGGTCCTTGAATGTTAGTATTCCGAACCCAAACATGATTATGCGATGCACTAATCCTATCATAGCAAAATAACCAAATGACCTTTACGGCCATAATATGTGCATGAATAAACTTTAGCATACATGAATGCATGATGAGTGTGTGAGTGTGGGCATGTTTAGGGCGCTTAGCATGATGTAAAGGTTGTGATTTATGAACATGAGTATGAATAGCATGTAAAAGTTTCTTTGGGACATGTTTCTTAGGAAACATAGCCTCTAGTCTAGTTTTATCAAATTCATATTTCTTCAAAACTACTCCTAATGAATCAATTTTCTTCTTTAGCAAGAAAATCTCATTTTAATCAATTTGTGAAAATTTACCTTTGCAAGAAATTTTATATTCATCAAAATCCTTTTGAGTAGAAGAAAGAGTTGAAAATAATTCATTTTTTTCTTTAGTGTGAATGAAAACTTTATGATTGAGAGATTCATTTTTCTTTTTCATTTTCAAGTATTTCTTTTTGAGAAAATCATAGTTTTGAGATAGTTCTTCAAAAGCTTCTCCTAGTTCATCTATAGGTAGTTCACAATCAATGGATGTATCGGGAGTTATCTTGTTTGTGCTTTCATTTGCCATGAAGCACCTGTTGACGGTGTCGACTTCCTCATCGGATTCACTCTCCGAATCCTAAGTAGCATTTAAAGCTTTATTTTTGTATGGCTTCTTGGAGGTGGAGGGTTTGCCTTTGTTTTTCGGACATTCTACAATAATGTGACACGGCTTCCGGTAATTGAAGCAAATGATTTTCTTCTCTTCTTTACCTTGCCATCTCTTTCTATTTTGGAACTTTACCTTGTTGTACATTCTTTGAACGTTCTTTACAAGAAGAGAAAAAGCTTCATCATCCTCTTCTTCATCATCCTCGTCGCAGTTGGTGGAAGAGCTCTTGAAGGCAATAGCTTTCTTCTTGGGAGGAGCCATCTCTTCTCTTGCTTTTCTTTCCATCTCATGGGTCTTGAGATTCCCAATGAGACCGATAAGCTCCATTTCTTCCTTGTCATTGAGCTCCTTCAAAGTTGTGGCTTTGACTTCCCAAGATGGAGGGAGTGCACAGATGATCTTCCTTACTTTTTGGTCGTTGTCAATGTCGTCACCTAAAAAAGAAAGTCCATTAGTAATCTTTGTAAACTTAGTAACCATATCATCTATGGTTTCATTCTCTTGCATAGAAAAATTTTCATATTGGGAACGAAGAAGGTCGATTTTTGCCCTCTTTACTTGTGAAGTTCCCTCGTGAGTGACAAGTAGGTGAGTTCAAATCTCATAAGCGGATTTGTAATGAATGACTCTAGAAATATCATCGTCATTAAGAGCTTGAAGTAAGGCATAGTGTGCCCTAGCATCAGCGTCAAACTCTTTTGTTGTAATATCAGACCGAGTGTCCTCATCACCAAGGGGTACACTAAAAGGTTTGGTCATCGCCTTTGCAACCCGGCTCGCTAAGGATTGCAAAAACACGGTCATCTTAACCTTTCATATGGGAAAGTTAAGGCCATCAAACTTGGGTGGGGTCTTAATTCCTTCAGCCATTTTTACTAAGTGCATGAGGATGAAAAATGAATAGAGTGATTATCAATATAGGATCTCTCTAAGGTTGTTAAGCCAAGAGCCTAGAGACCAAAGCTCTGATATCAATTGAAAAACACCTAGAGGGGGTGAATAGGTGTTAATGCTAATCTAATGATATTTTTAAACAAGTATGTATGTATGATGCAACCGGTCACTCAAAATAAGAAATTAAAGTCGAATTCCCCGTGAAGGGCTCTAGAACTTCTCCTCTTTGATTCCTCTAGATTATGAGTTGAGGCGCGTAATTGCTTTCTTGTTGAGATGAGTAAAGACCGAAAGATGCAAGTGAATGAAATGGTTGCAATAATGAAGTGCAAACAAGAGATATCACAAGATAGAAATATAAAGCAATGAAAAAGTAAAAAGAAAACCAATCGCAAACAAAAGGAATTTGTTTCGAGGTTCGAGCCACTGCTTTACATCCCCGCCTCCACCACCGTGAAGGATTTTCACTAAATTCGCAAAGAAAATTTCCACACCGAAACCTTTACACCTAAGGGGATTACAATAGGTCTACACAAGACCGGAGTACCGAACTCCCACCAATCCAACCTCAACATAAGAGGGATCTTAACACAAGGAAATACAAGTAGCTAGGTGATCAAAAGACCATACACTTCTCTCTTACAATTTCTTATAGAGTGGGGATGATTTTTGGCTCAAGAAGTGAAGTGAGAAAATTCAGTTATAAAGAAGTAAAAAGAGTTTGAAAACAACAAAAAAACTTTAACCAAGAAAGCACTTTCGAAAGTGAGAGCTTTGAAAACTTTTCTTTTCTTCTAAAAACTTGAAAACAATAGGGATTTTCTTGAATTCAACAAGGGACCAATGCCATCTATTTATAGGGAATACAAAGGATCATTTCATCATTTAATCTAGGTTAATAGGTCAGGTAATAGCCTCAAGAAATTCAGAGATAGCTGAAAGAAACATCAAAATCAAATCCAGAAAATAGTTTTCATGAAACTAGCCGTTGGGGGCTGCTGGCGGCTGTCGGTCGACCGACTGTCTATCTGGCAAAAGAGCCGTTGGACTCGGTCGACCGCAAGCTAAACAAAAAACAGAAGTTTGTTCTGTCGGTCGATTGGCCCGGTCGGCTGACAAAACCCGAGAGCAAGGGTCAGTCAGTCGGTCGACCAGTCCGGTCGACCGGCAGACATGCACAAACGTGCACACCAATGCCACAAGGCCCGATCGACCGGTCCGGTCGACCGATCTGGCCTGAAACAGATCCGGTCGACCGTTAGGCCTGAAACAGTATTATTTTGGGAATATTTTTGAACTTTGAAGAATTTTTAAAATATACTTAAATGGTTTGATGATTAAGTAGCATGCTATAAGGGATGAGATACATGATTTAAACTAGATGTAAAAATATGAAATATTTTGAGACATGTATATCAATCAAGACATGCACCTAATCCAACTAACCAAAACAAAAACTGTATTTTTAAAAGTGTAAGTGTGTGTGTGTTTTCTTGAGCCAACTTATCACAACCTCACTCCTTAACAAACTAATTATTACAATGGTTCTTAGGTGATTACAAGATCTTCAAATTTGGGCTTCCATATGCAATATTGAAAAGCTTGAATCCTTGATCCCGAATTGAGTCAATTTTAAGTCAAAAATACCTTCATTTAGGGAAGAAGACATCTTGAGTCCTTAGAACCCTGAAACACACTTAAACACTAAAATATGATTAGTACAATAACTATATATGTTTTGTAATCATCAAAACTCAAAAACTGGGTGATTGTAACCTTGGGCCAACAGAGCTTCATCTTCTTATGTCTCTATTGCATGCTCCACTTATTCTTTAAGTATTGATAATGATATTTACATGTTGAAGAAGAGTGTAAATTATTTGGGCTCCACCTTGAGCTAATGTGTTATGAACCACACACGGTTGGAATCTATATTTCGAACGAAACATACTCCATATATGCATGCACACCAATCACAGCATAGACATGCTTCTCATGTTCATACACAATGCACCTTGTATGCTAGAGTGTACACTTGTACACATTGTGGTCACAAGGGTCACCTTGCAAAGTTTCGTTATGATAGAATTAATGCTTTAAATTTTGTAAGAATGTTTGGGTTAAGAAAGGTGCTAACCCCCATGGACCCAAGAAATTATGGGTATTAAAATTAACTCCTATTGTATTTGATGTAAGTGTGGGCTTTCACACGACGTGAGAGTATTAGTGCCTTGATGGTGGATACGTTTTGAGCTAAAAGATCATATTTATAAATGCATCACTTTTAAGGAAAGTTTGGTGGAAGAACCACCATAGTTTGGAGACCTAGAGACTAGTTTATTTGGTTTTGGTAACATCTCTAACTCCTTATTTTTATTTACATGCTTTCTCATTGTTAATTTTTAGCATGTCTTGGTTTTCTTGTTCATTATGTTTAAATGCAAAGTTTATTAGACTTATAATATACATATATAGTGTTTGAGATATACCCATATTCATATGAATCATGTCTTTGTGTCCGCAATTATTGTTTAACTATGTATGCATATCCTTGTTATAATAGCACTTGCATTTTCACTAATGATTTCACAATCATGTTTTGGTGTTTTGTGCTTCATGTTTTATTACATGTTCAGATGTAATTTTAATTCAAACTTGTGATTATACTTGTATAATTATTGAGGGTACTTTATTGCTCATGTGTACTCATTAGATATATATGTATAACCTAGTTTTGATGATTCTTATATTTACACTTGTATTCCCTATTTTGTATAAGTTTTTGTATTTAAGTTCATGTATATTGATCGAGCCAAACCTGCACAAAAAATACAAAAATTTAGAATAGTACTAGGTCCTCAATTCTACCGTGTAGCCTAAGGCTAATGGGTCGTGATCCACAGGGAGGGACAGTGATGGAAGCATTGTGTAAGTTTCTCTCTTTTAATTTATCGAAACTAATTAACATTCATCTTCTCAATTTTATTAAAAAAAATAAAATTATTATATTAAGTTAAGAAGGAGATGGTAGAGAAGAGATTGTGGTGTTGTTGTTTTATTTATATAAAAAAAGGAAAGACTAAAAAAAAGAGAATTATAACTGTAAACTAATGAACTAAAAAAGAAAACAAAAAGAGTACTTATCTCTACTATCGAATCATAACAAAGACTTGTCTCAGGATGAAGTAAAGCAAATCAAATAGAATGAGTAACTTGAATATGGTGCTTGGTCAGATTGAGTACGATAAAAAAAAGTGGGAAAACTCCATTGATGTCATATTCAGTATAAGTATCTTGAAAAAGAATTATAATATTATCACTCTACAATAATTCTTCCTTTCTTTTCTCATGTAACTCTTTCTAACCTAAAAGAAAATAAAAATATAAAAATTACATTGGAGAAGAAAAGAAAAATCTAAATTAAAGCTCTCTCTCTCTGAGATGGTGCCCTTTCTGCCTTCGAGGTATGAGGGTATTTATAGGAGAAAACCAGAAGGATAGAAAGCGTATGAAGATAGGAAGAGTTAAATATTTCTGAATTTGAATTCTTCCCTTATCTCCAAACTTGATTTAATTTATCCAGAAATTCAATTCTGATCTACAACTTATTGGCGTGTTGATTGCTGAATATCACTTATCAACTAATAGAATTGGAAAGAGTGATCAACAGAAGAATTGTTTCCCATTAAGTCTTCTTTCTGTAGCATCCTAAATCAGCAAATTTGAGTTTCAGTATTGAAAGTTATGATTAAAATGCTAAATTATATCCAGCCTGAACCTGAATCTAAATTGCTTCATCTCGTCCGTTGATCTTCTCTCTATCCATTTATCCTCTTGAATTTTCAATTTGTCTTCTAGACTTGATAAGATATTCATTTATCTTCAGCGAAATTGATAGGGTCTTCAAACAATCCATTTTTCTCTTGAAATTAGATGATATTATCTTATCTAATATATCCAGTTTTCAGATAAGATAGCTTCTAGAATATTTAGAATTGAATCGATCCCTTTTCTTTTGAATTTTTGAATTTCATAGGATAAATTTCATGATTATCTTCTCCCTATCCTACCCTGCATGAATTAGGACATTAATATAAGTTATTTGTAATATTCATTACAGAATATATGTAGGAATGTAATAATATTTATGCAATATATGTGTCTAAACATACCCCACACTTATCTTTTGCTCGTTGTCGAGCAAAACAAAGAGAAAATAAAAACTAAACTGACCAAACTTAACTCACTTTTATTGAAATCACGGTTACACTTAGCACGTGCAACAAGTCATTAAACCTCCAGGTTACCCCTAGAGGACGAGTTTTGTCTCGTGAAGATTTTCAGTGGATTGCACCCACAAAATCCATGAAGAAAAAGAAATGATTTGTTAGTATTTTTTAAAATGCATTTTGAAGGAAAAAATATTTGAGGTATTAATGTAAAAATTCAAGTAATTTATAAGTCATATGATTATCAAAACTTAGTCATTCCTAAACTTAGTCTCTATTCGAAAACTTGTGTTCAATTAAGGTAAGGATTAAAATTATATTTCTCATCTAATCTATTATTTTACCCTAAGTTATATGCACCTTGTGATCTTGAAAATTTGGCTCGGGATTCTTCAACTCTAACTCTTATGCCTTATTATTTTCTTCTTTTTATTTATGAAGGTAATATCCCTTAGCTCTAATAGGCTTACTAATTCGCCAATGTGATGAGCCTTAGTCGGTGACTCCCAAACCAGACGGTTTTAGAGCACCAGGTGAGAAAACACCCTAAAGACTTAGGACTCAAGCAAATAAGACCACAAAAGTAAGGATTTTTATTTATGTGAACCACTTTTAGGCATGGATACTTATGCTTCATGAGGTACAAATACCCAATTTAATCATAAGATTTTTTTATATAATAAATATTTTTTGTATATATAAGGCATAAGAATCTTTGTTTTAGAACCCTAAGTGTGTAAGTGTATAAAGTCTACATATTTCATCAAGGTAAAAATTAAGACTAAATTACTTTTTTAATCTTTCTTCCTAATCTCAAAAATCAAACAAATAATTTTATTTTGACCAAGTATAAGAACTCCAAATTGTGATCCTCTTATTCTTTAAAATTAACTTAATTTTTTATAAAATAAGTCAAAGTATTATTTTTCTTTTCAAAAAGTTTTTAAAGAAAGGAATTTTTTTTAGATTAGTAAAGTTAGCATGTTAGTAAACCCTCCCCCACATCTATCTCACCTCATTGTATGAATGAAATGCAATAATACATGAAAAAAAGGAAAGGGAAGGAAATTTGTCACCTCAAGGTGGTGGTTCCGGTGGTAGTCTCATTGGGCCAAGCGTTTCTACCCAATCTAGATATTGTGGATTTTTCATGAAGCCCATCTTTCATCACCTCTTTCCTATTAACATTTTTATAATCCCCAATATGAATAGGATCATGCAAGACCTAGCATGAAATTTTTTCCGGTCATATGACCAGCCTTGGGATATCATCACGGAGTCATATTGATCTAAACCTTGGTCTAATAATAGAATATGATTTTGTAGAATGGATGATTTGGGCTTAATAATGAAAGGAATAGAAACTGATACTGACTCGGGAATAAAACTCAAATAAAGTTTAGGTTCAAAAGTCAGAGTTGGTTCATGGGTTTGGTCTAAATCATAGAATTCAAGTTGACATTCATTTTTCAACAATGGAATGTAACTATCCAATATAGTTGGTTCATGTTCAAGCTCTATAGGGATAGCAATCAGTGCTGGCTTCGGAATTGGGTTCAAATCGGGTAAGGATACTGGAGTCAGCAAAGATTCAAAAAGTAGAACTGAATCACAACATTGAAAATCAGTGTCACATTCATCTTTAAGTTCAATCTCATTAAAATAAAAACTTATCAATGGGTTGATATTGGTCAAGTTCAAAATTATGTGGTAAAATTGAATCTTGGTTAAAATCTCTAAGATATCATGATTCTTCGTCAATATGGCTAGGAGAATCAGGAACGGTCGAAAATGTGTTAGGCAGAGTTTTCTCATTCCTATCATTAATTGTGTTGACCAAATGACTCACTTTTGCTTACAGCCTATTGAGAGATTGGAAACAATACGTTTGGGATTGAATAATATTATTTTGGGACTAAATCATGAATTCCATACTCTTTTCTAAGTCAACATGTTCTTCTTATTGTGGTTGGACTTAAAAATTAGAGTAAGGATCTTGGATTTAAAAATTGTTTAGGAGAATTAAGTCTGCTATGATTTGTACTCATCGTTGACTCAAGGAAGGCTTCAAAAGACTTTTCTAAAGAAGATTTTTCTTCTATAGGTTCGTCTTGGTACGGAGTATATGAAGTTGTTTGTTGGTAAGGTTGTTGATGGTAAGACTCGGGGGGGTGTATCTCTATTGACTCAGTGATGAGTGGTGATAATTATCCCATTCTTATTCATAATACGGGGATAGGGGCATATAGTGATTTGGATAAGACCAATCTAACATATTTGGTTGATTAGAGTTAAAGTTATGTAATGTCGGGTTGATAATATCCGAATTGAAAGAGGTCGGGGTGAAATATGATTTGAGTTATATTCAGAATAATTGTAATATAATCCGAATTGAAAGAGGTTTGGGTGAAATATGGATTTGAGTTATATACAGAATAATTGTAATATAATCCAATTTCACAAGAACAAATAAAAACAAACAAGAAAATAAAGAAAAATCTAGCTTATATTAGGGTAGAACTTAGACCTAGACGACTCCTAACTGTTGATTATCCACAGGAGGTATATTGCAAAATCTGACTACAAGTTAATCGCCAGGTAGGGGCAAGATTGGTGGGAGGTATCCGTGCCTAAGCAACGGGCCTAATTATGTCAAACCACCACCCTTTGGGGTTTCGCCCCTCAATCCCCAACCTTAAACACCGATTTGACAAAAGTCAACTTCTAACAACTTCCCCCTTAGGTTAATCCCTATTTGAGTTCGAGATGTCCCTAAAACCAATATCTACTCAATTTTATATTAGGCTGGGTTAGTGAGTGAGGAGATGATTTGTGGGCTAAGAGTGGGTAATGACTTTCCCACCTTATCTTGTTGAAGGATATGCCCTTAGACTTTTTGGTGCAGGGTACAAGTATAAAGCAAAAGGTAACACTCAAGCAATATGAATCACTCAAAATATGTTTCCTAAACTATATGCAATACACACATACCTTTGCTCCAACACTCTTCAACAGTAATGTAAAGAAACGAAATAGACAGATGCCCTAAGATGTAAGAGTCTAAACATTTTTTAGCATTCACAAAGCAACAAGTTACTGTTGATTAGAAATATGTACAGAGTGAGTTAAACAGATAAATAAATAACTGCAGAGAGCTAATCTCTGAAAAGCAGCCTGCAAGAGACTACAGTTAGTAGTTCACAATAGTTGTAGGCTCTGATGCTCTGCCTTCTTGGACAGAGGCACAGAGTAGCAATATGTCCACTACAACTCCTAGTTTTCTATAATTAGCCCCCGTACATCAAAATAAAGAAGAAAAAGAGATTAATTCGTTCAAGTAAATTAAAAAGAAAAAACTTGTCGTCCCTCTCCAGTAACGGCGCCAAAATTTTGATTGAGCTAAACTTGCACAAAAAAATACATAAATTTAGAATAGTGTTAGGTCCTCAATTCTGCCGTGTAGCCTAGGGTTAACGGGTCGTGATCCACAGGGAGGGACAGCGATGGAAGCGTTGTATAAGTTTCTCTTTTTTAATTTATCGAAACTAGTTAATATTTATCTTCTCAATTTTATAAAAAAGAAAATAAAATTATTATGTTAAGTTAAGACGGAGACGGTAGAAGAAGATATTGTAGTGTTATTGTTTTATTTATATAAAAAAAGGAAAGACTAAAAAAAAGAGAATTATACTCTAAACTAAGGAACTGAAAAAGAAAATAAAAAGAGTACTTATCTTTACCATGGGATCATAATAAAGACTTGTCTTAGCATGAAGTAAAGCAAAGCAAATGGAAAGAGTAACTTGAACATGGTGCTTGGCCAGATTGAGTACAATGAAGAAAAGTGAAAAAACTCTATCGATATCACCTACAATATAAGTCTTTTAAAGAAGAATTAAAATAGTGTCACTCTTCAATAATTCTTCCTCTCTTCTCTCATGAAACTCTCTCTAACCTAAAAGAAAATAAAAAAATAAAAATTACATTGAAGAAGAAAAGAAAAATCTAATCTAATGCTCTCTCTCTGAGATGGTGCTCTTTCTGCCTTTGAGGTATAAGGGTATTTATAGGAGAAAATCAGAGGGATAGAAAGCGTATGAAGATAGGAAGAGCTGAATATTTCTAAATTTGAATTCTCCCATCATCTCCAAGCGTGATTTAATTTATCCAGAAATTCAATTCTGATCTGCAACTTGTTGGCGTGTTAATTTCTGAATATCACTTATCAAATGATAGAATTGGAATGAGTGATCAACAGAAGAATTGTATCCCTTTAAGTTTTTTCTTGAATCATCAGATTTGAGTTTCAAAAGCAAAAGTTATGATTAAAATGCTAAACTCTATTCAGCCTGAATCCGAATCTAAATTGCTTCATCGCATTCGTTGATCTTCTCTCTTTCCATTGATCCTCTTAAATTTTCAATTTGACTTCTAGAATTGATAAGATATTCATTTATCTTCAGCGAAACAAATAAGGTCTTCAAACAATCCATTTTTCTCTTGAAATTAGATGATATTATTTTAACTGATATATCCTATTTTCAGATAAGATAGCTTTTAGAATCTTTGAATTTGAATCGATCCCCTTTCTTTTGAACTTTTGAATTTAATTGGATAAATTTCATGATTATCTTCTCCCTGTCATACCCTGAATGAATTAAGACATTAAGACAAGTTATTTGCAATATTCATTACAGAATATATGTAGGAATGTAATAATATTTATGCAATATATGTGTCCAAGCACATATGTAAATTTTGTCAAAACTATTAGATATACATGTTCTATCTTTGAGTCACTTATTTCATGTCATGTACTCTTTTGTAGATTCAATACATATTTGGAATAAATATGTATGATTTAGTTTTGACCAAACATACATATACCTTAAAGTTTATGTTTCTTGTTTAGTTTTGATGAAAATATTTTTTTTTGTTTCATGTTTATGAAAAAGGATTTTCATTTATTAAGCTTAATTATCTTATCTCCATGATCTTGCTGATTAATGATTCTTATACACTATATATTTTGGATTCATGAGGGAAAATGTGCTTTATAGATTTTTGAGTGTCGATTCTTGTGTAATTTTCATATTTCCTAGATTCTTTTATGTTTTATTTATTACTTGAAGAATTTTGTACTAGTTTTTAAATTTTTCTTAAAACTAATTTCGTATGCTTCAAATGGTAGAGCTTTTCAACTATGCTAAAATTATTTATCTTAGTTTTGAAAAATCTTATCTTCAAAAGGCGGTTGGTTGGAAGACCATGCCTTATATGCTTATATTGAAAATTTATTTAAACATATGCATGATAGAGTGAATATTATGAGTTATACACTTGTTTATCATGAAAATTGATTTTTGTATACTCATGTTTTCTATATATGTATGCATCATATTTCAATTAATATTATATTTCTTTGACCATACATACATATAGATATTTTCTTCTGCTATAAAACATATATGACTATGTATTTTTAGCACAAATTGATTTTATGCTAAGCTTGATTTAATTTTTAATGATAATTGGTATCTTTACAAGCTTATACATTAGTTTATTGGTATTTCATAAAGGGGAAAAAATTCTTGATTTATCTTTCAAATTTATTCATTTTCAATTGGTATCTTACTCTCACTCTTTATGAAGAAAAATATTTTATTTTAAAAATGATAATATTTTCAATATTGGTATCAACAAGCTTCAATTGGTATTATTTTCAAATTGGTATCTATATTGCAAAATAATTTTAGTGTTTACTTAAAAAAATTTTGTTTAAAATTTACTTTCAATTGGTATTTCTTTCTATTAGTATCAATTGATAAAAAGATTGTTTCATTTTCAATTGGTAAAAAAGATTATTTTCTTTCAATTGATACAAAATATGTTTTTATTAGTATTATTTGTTTTTCTTCACCCTTTGTTGATGAGTGATAAAAAGGGGGAGAAGGATTTGGACTTATATATACATGTTTTTCTTAATTGTTTATGCATACATACATGTGTTTTATGATTCTTATTGCATATTTTGTTTATTATTGTTTATCGATATTTGAGCTACATTACATATCTATATATTTTATTGCTATGCATGAGTTAAGGGGGAGCTTCTATGAAGCTTATCTTTAATCCATGCATATATAACCTCATAAGTTTTGTCATCATCAAAAAGGGGGAGATTGTTCACCCAAACGCCCTTCACCTTAGTTTTGAGATGACTAACTTATGAAGTTAAGTTACTAATGATCTTGTGTTTTTATAGTTTTTGTTATTGATTAAGGTCTTAGTAGGTGTTTAGCTTCAACAAAAGATTCGTAGTCAAGTTATAGAGCTAACATGTGTTGATTCAAGAGCTCGCGTGTTAAGATCACAACTAATACTCGAGATGGAGTCAAGCTCTTTGGGTCTTATTTGGATCGAGTCGTCTTGGAGATGAAGATCAACGTGAAGACCTCGATTTAGGTGTGTTTAGTTTTGTATAGTTTTTGTGTAAGGATAGTTAGTTTAGATATGCTCAAGTATACATACGCACACAAATTCAAAAGTTTTAGTTTTGGTTTAACCGTTTTGAATTTTCAAGAATATACATATATCGTTTTCATGAATAGATAGAATCAAAAGAAGTTTACATGGTTTATATGTATGTTGGATTTCATCCATATGCATCTATACTTCATATGCTTAGAAAAACTTATTTTGATGATTCTAGTTCATATTTTTAAAGTTTTGTTTTTATCAAAACTTAGTTTAGAATTTATTGTCAAAAATAAGTATATATCATTTATATGTGTATTGGATTTTATTCATACATACTATACTTCAAATGTGATTTAATATCTTATTTTTGTATCATACAAGTTTGAAGAAAAATCAGTTTTCCATTTCAAAGTTTGATTTTTGGAAAATACCGTTTTTGGTTTAAGACTAAATTTTCATGCCTCAAAAATAGTTCAAATAGTTTGTAATATGTGTTGATTTTTGATCACACATATTTGTACTTCAAATATTTACAAGAACTTATTTTTGTAGAATTTATGAAGATATATTGGAATTTTTAGGTATTTAGCAAATTAGATTTTAAACCCTAAAATTCTTGTTCTGGGCAGGTTTAACCCCAACGACTATATTTTTTAAAGCTCTATATATATGGGTTTTGGGGGCTATTTTCATTAAGATTTTTAAGAGCAAAATTTCTCCACTTCTCAAGTTTTTTCAGCAAGTTTTTCAAAAAAAATTTTATGCGAAAAATCTCTATCTTTATTTGTTTTCAAAGTTTTGGAAAAATCAAAGAAATAAAGTTTTGGAATTCTATTTTGTTCTTAATTTTGCTTATCTATCAAGAAGTTTTTCCCAAGTGTTTTCTTTGTTATTTCTTTTTCAAACACTTTAATTTCTCACATACTTGAGCCAATCAATTCTAAATCTATCTTTAGGATTTTGTTTTTATGAAAAAAATTGTTTGTGATCTTTTGAGAACACCAAGAGTGTTTGTAATCATTGGATCACTAAGTTGTATTTCTTTTCTTTACTTTGTGCTAGGCTTTGTGCCTTCCTCTTATGCAGAGGAGAAAGAGAGTGGAGTTATGTACTCCTGATGTTGAGTTGTAATTCCTCGGTGAAGGTCCCTTTGTGGAAGGTCCTGCATGGACATAAAGAAAATCCTTCTGTGTGAAGGCGGGGACGTAGAGCAGTGGATCGAATCTCAAAACATATCCATGTGTTTGTGTTTGATCTATTATCTCTCAACTATCATCTCTCTTTATATCTTGCATTGCTTTACTTGCTTATATTCATATGCTTGATATAGTTTGTGTACCCACACTTGTATTGAACTAAGAGAGCTATTAAAGCACCTCAACTCATAATTCAGAGAAATCATGAGAAGTAGTTCCAGAGCCCTTCACGGGAAATTCAGACTCACTCTTGGTTATGCACTTAGTGTGTTAGCAATTAGTTTTAATTGCACATTATTTGTTTTAGATTAGCACTACACCTAAACACCCCTTACTTTCAGCTTACATTTGTGTTTTACTTTCATTTGCACTTGCTTTTTTTTCTAGCATCATCTATACTTGTTGGTTTTTACTCTCTCAATCAAGAAGGTAATTGAGCACCTCAACTCATTGTCAAGGGGAATATAAAGGAGAAGTTCTAGATCCCTTCATAGGGAATCCGGCTTTACTTCTTGATTTGAGTTGAACGTTTATATCATTCATTTTATAATTGTTGTATTTTCACATTATTGATAATAAATTAGCATTACACCTATTCACCTCTTTTAGGTGTACTTTCAATTGGTATCAGAGCTTTTGGACTCTAATTTTTGGTTTAACATCCTTAGAGAGATTCTTTACTAATCACTCACTCTATTGCACCATTTGCTTGATTTGACACTAGTTCACATGGTTGAAGGTATTAAGACTCCACCCAAATTTGATGGCCTTAACTTTCCATATGGAAAGCTAAGATGACCTTTTTCTTGCAATCCCTAGGAAGCCGGGTTGCAAAGGCGATGACCAAACTATTTACTTTACCCGATGATGATGAGGACACTTGGTCCGAAATAGCCAACATGAAATTTGATGTAAATGCAAAAGCTCACTATGCATTGCTTTAATCCTTCAATGATGATGATAATTTTTTTAGGGTAATTCATTGCAAATCCGCATTCAAGATTTGGTCACACTTGGTTATCACATACGAGGGGACTTCACAAGTGAAAAGAGCTAAGATTGATCTCTTACGTTCCTAATATGAGAATTTTTTCATGAATGAAGATGAATCTATTGATGACTTGATTACCAAATTCACTAAAATTACAAATGGTATTGCTTCTTTAGTTGATGAGATTGACAATGACCAAAAGGTAAGGAAGGTGATTCGTGCACTTCCACCATCTTGGGAGGCCAAGTCTACAACTTTGAAGGAGCTTAACGATAAAGGGGACATGAAGTTCATTGGTCTCATTGGGAACTTAAAAATCCATAAATGGAAAGAAAGGTTAGAGAGGAGAAAGCACCCCAAAAGAAGAAGACTCTTGCTTTCAAATACACTCCTACCATCTCCGATGATGAAAATTGATAACCAAGAAGATGATAAAGATTTATTTCTTCTTTTGAAGAATGTTAGAAGGATGTACAATAGAGCCAAATTCAACAACCGAAGAAGATGGCAAGGAAGAAGGAGAAGAAGATAGTTTGCTACAATTGCTGAAAGCCCGAATATGTCAATGCCGATTGCTCAGATATAAAGAGAAAATCTTCTACCTCTAAGAAGCCTTACAAAATGAAGGCCTTGAAGGCAACATGGGATTCAGAGAGCGACTTCGAAGAAGAAGTGGACACCTAATGTGTGTTTTATGGCAAATGAGAACACACCCAAGGTAACATCCGAATCTTATCTTGATGATTGTGAATTGACCATTGATGAATTAGGTGAAGCTTTTGAAGAACTTTCTAACAACTATAATTTTTTAAAAAGAAGTATTTGAAAATAAAAAAGGAAAATGAACTTCTTCAAAATAAATTAGTTGTCATTTCCCAAAAAAGAAATTTTGTTTTTCACTTTTGAAAAGACACAAAAGAATTTTTATGCAAACAAAATCTCTTGTAAAGGAGAATTTTCTATAATTGAAGAAAATGAGATTTCTACTTTGAAAAATAAAATCAACACTTTGAGCAATGTTTTGAAAAAGTGTGAATTTGACAAAGCTAGATTAGAATCCATATTTTTAAAAAGGCAAACTCATAAGAAATAGCACACTCATCATGTTTCACACTCTCACAATCATGCTCAGGAACAAGCACAATCACATGCTCATCATGCCCACATACATCATGCATTTTTATATGCCAAGGTGTATACATGCACCTATTGTGGTTGGCAAGGTCATTTGACTAAGTTTTGTTATGATAAATTGAATGCATCTAATAGTCATGTTTGGGTTTAAAAAGCTAACATTCTAGGATCCAAGAATGTTTGGGTATCAAAATTAACTCCTACTTTACATGATAGAGGTACACACCAAGGCTCCAAAACGTAGAGAGTGGTGGTATCTTGATAGTGGTTGCTTAAGACACATGACTTGAGATATCAACAACTTTGCAACCCTACCAAGATATCATGAAGGTGGCACCGTCACCTGTGGGGATGACTCAAAGGGTAAAATCATTGGTATAGGTAATATCAAGATTGAATCATCTCCTTTAATTAAAGATGTTGTTTTGGTAGATGGACTTAAATATAATCTATTAAGATTAGTCATTTATGTGAGAAAGGATTAAGAGTTATTTTTTATGACTCTACTTATGATATTTTAGACAGAAAATCTAATACTTGTGTTCTTTCTGATTTTCGTGAAAACAATGTTTATATGATTGACATGGTAAATTTAAAATGCAATGCCACTTGTTTGAATACTTTTAATGAAGATTCTTGTTTATGGCATAGGATACTAGGTCATATTTTATTTGACCAGCTATCTCGAATAATTCAAAGAAATAGGTAAAAGGTATTCCCAGTTTGAAATTTAAAAAGGACCGCGTTTGTAATGCGTGCCAACTTGGAAAACAAACCAAGTCCTCTTTCAAATCAATCAAGGATATTATGACATTTAGACCTCTAGAATTGATACATATGAATTTGTTTGGTCTAACTAAAATCAAAAGTCATAGTGGTAACTATTTTTTTTTGTTTTAGTTGATGATTTCTCACAATGTATATGTTTCTTTTTAGAACATAAAGATGAAGCTTTTTCACATTTTCATGTTTTTAGAAAAAGGGTTGAAAAAGAAAAGAGTTTTTTGATTTTACGCATACGGAGTGATAGAGGTGGTGAGTTCGTTAACCATTCCTTTATCACTTATTGTGAAGAAAATAGAATTAAACATGAATTATCTTATTTTAGAACTCCACAACAAAATAGAATTGTTGAAAGAAAGCATCATATCAAGAGTGCCTAGGATAATAATTAGTGAATATAGACTCCCTCAATATCTATGAGCCGAGATCGTAAACACTTCATGTTATATTGGGAATTTTTTGCAAAAATTCAAATAAAACTCCCTTTGAGATTTACTGTTTGAGAAAATCAAATATTTCTTATTTTAAAGTTTTTGATTGCAAATATTTTATTTTGAACACCAAAGGTAACTTAGGTAAATTTGACATAAAATCTTTTGAAGAAATCTTTGTTGGTTTTTTAAAACTAGTAAAGCTTATAGGGTCTTCAATAAGTCAATTTTGATTATTGAAGAGTCTATGCATGTGAAGTTTGAGGAATCTAACTCTCTTGTGAAGAATGTTATAGAGATTGATTCTTTAAGTAAAAATTTTGAAAAGATTTCCATGAAAAACTTACCGGCTCAAGAGGAGGATGACAAGAAAAAGGCTAATGGCGATGAGCATACCATTGAAGTGAAGCCAACTCAACCACTTCCAAAGGATTAGAGATATGCTACAAATCATCCCAAGGACCTCATCATGGGTGACGTACCCAAAGGGGTAACTACTCGCTCCAAACTTCATGAGTTATGTGGCCATTTTGCATTCATCTCCCATATTGAGCCCAAAATATCTTCGAAGCCGAGGGCGACTCATATTGTTTGCTTACCATGCAAGAAGAGTTTAATTAATTTGAGCGCAACCAACTTTGATATCTTGTTCTTAGGCCCCATAATAGACCAACTATTGATACTAAATGGAACTTTAGGAATAAGCCGGATGAGTCAGGAAATGTTATTAGGAATAAATCTAGGTTAGTGTTCTAAGGTTACACCCAAATCGAAAGAATCGATTTTGAGAAAACCTTTGCACCCGTAGTACGACTTGAAGTCATACGGATGACACTTGCTTTTACTTCATTCAAAGATTTTAAACTTTTTCAAATGGATGTTAAAAGTGCATTTTTGAATGGCTTCATTGAGGAGGAGGTGTATATTGAACAACCCTAGGGTTTATTGATCTTATACATCCGGATTTTGTTTTTAAACTTGATAAGGCTTTATATGGTTTAAAATAAGCTCCAAGAGCTTGGTTGAAAGATTGAACAATTTTCTTATTTTAAATAATTTTATTAAAGAAAAAGTTGACACTACCTTGTTTACAAAACATGTAGATAATGATATCTTAATAATACAAATATGTGTTGATAATATCATTTTTGGATCTACTGATGAAAAGCTTTATAAGAATTTTGATTCATGTATGAAGAAAGAGTTTGAAATGAGTATGATGGGAGAGCTCAATTATTTTCTTGGACTCCAAATCAAACAAAGGTGTGATGGCATCTTCATCAATCAAGCCAAGTATAGAGAGCTTATCAAAAAATTTGGTCTTGAAAATGTGAAGATTAGCAAGACTCCCATGGCTACCACAACTAAGTTTGATAAGGATGAACAAGGAAAAATTGTTGATGTTAAACTCTATCATAATATGAATGGTAGTTTGCTTTACTTGACAGCAAGTAGGTTATGTTTAGTATGTGTCTATGTACTAGATTTTAATCTTGTTCTAAAGAGTCTCACTTGATTGCCATAAAATACATTATTAGATATCTTAAGGGCACTATTGGAAAGGGCTTCTGGTATTCGAAAACTGGACAATTTTCAATGACGAGTTATTTTAGATGCCGACTATGCCGGTTGTAGAGTGGATAGGAAGAGCATTAGTGAAACTTGTCAATTTCTAGAAAATTATCTCGTTTCGTGGTCTTCCAAAAAACAAAATTCCGTAGTCCTCTTAACCACCGAGGCGGAGTATGTTGCAGCCGGGACTTATTGTGCACAAATTCTTTGAATGAAACATACTCTCCTTGATTATGATTTGCATTTTAAACATATTAAAATATTTTGTGATAATACTAGTATCATTCTTATGACTAAGAATGCAAATCAACGTAGTAATACCAAGCACATAGAGATTAGATATCACTTTCTTAGAGATCATTATGAGAAAGGAGAATTAAGATTGATTATGTTTCTACCGATTTTCAATTAGCGGACTTCTTTACTAAATCACTTATTTTAATAGATTTTCTTTCGTTTGTTGTGAATTAAATGTTTGCATTATGGATTCACCACTATTTTTTTTTCAATTGACATTTGTGTTTATTTTTTTCAAATTAATAGATTACTTTCATTGGTATTTGTATCCCTTTTTGATATATGACAAAAAGAGAGAGAATATTTTATGATTTATTATTATGAATTTAAAGAAGGATTTATAAGATTTAGCAATTTACAATTACCTCTATTTCATGTTTGTATACTTTGTTTTTCTTTATATTTTTTTTGTTGCGTACTTATTATTTTGGTGGTTGGAGGCATGGATGGAGGTTGGTTCGTTTATGTATAGTATTTCATATTACATATCGATACATATTGTAATACCCCGTTCCCGGAATACGTACTTAATTTCGTATTCAGATTTTCGGTCGTATTTTTTCGATTTGTTTCCTGTATCTGTTCTGTATTACGAATTCCTTATATGATTGTTTTACCTTGGATGCGGATTCGTGGACTCGGAGTCAGCCCTAGTCTGAACCGAAGGCCCGATCATAGTATATTCTTCGATTTAGTCTTTCTGATGTGTAGAATTGACCGATTTCAGTTTCAAATATTATTTTCCAATATATTAGATTTTCTGTGATTTTCTGGATTTTTCTTGAATTAAATTGAATTTCTTCAAAACCGGTGTCGGCCAGTGCCGCTGACCGATTCCCGGATTTTTAATTCTCAAACTGTTTGGAATTTCATGATGGTCCTTTAGACTTTATCTTTTAGAATTACATTTCCTACTTAAATACTTTTTCTGAGGATTTTATGATTTTATGAAAATTCCAACGGAGTCGGTAGATAACTGGTTCCGGGATTTTTAGTTTTAAAACTATAAAGTATTTCTTAAAACGGATTTCACCATTATTCTTAATATAATATTATGGATTTTTGATAATTATTTCGGGTCGTTCCGAGATACTTGAATTTCGGACGATTCCGGTATTTTCCGAATTGTTTTCCGTATTCTTGACTTGAACCCGGGTATCTGTATTTTCAACAATTTCATTTTGAGTCCAAGGGAAAATATCTTCTCTTTTATTTTTCTTTTCCTTTTTCTTTTTTTCTATTTCTCTTCCTTCTTTCACAACCACAAGATTTTCCATTCTTCCAAAATTCCTATATTTCCCAAAAAAATCCCACTCCACACACTTCCACCAACTCCTCATCAATGCCTCCCATTCTCTCTCTCCCATGGCCGGCCAAATGGCCAAGAGAGGGACACCTCATCCCCTCCCCTATTTGCACAAAACCCCTTCTCATCTACTTTAATTGCAACTCCTTTACAAATCCAAACCTTATTTAATCTTTTCCTTTTCATTTCAATCTCTTTCTTTACTTCACCTCACTAAAGAGATAGCCTTCACCAAAGTTCCTTCTTCAACTTCAACCTCCAACTTCAAGAGCTTCATCTAGGGCATCATCAAGGTCTTCATCTTCAACTACCAACTCCCAAAGCAACACCAAGATCATCTTCTCCACCTCAAGCAACTTCAACTTCAACAACTACTTTTGGATTGAGGCCATCATCTCCACCTTGGGATCCTTTCAAGACTACAAAGCTTCACCTAACCAATCCTTGTGAGTATTTTTACTCACCAAGACTTGTTTCATTCCTAAGCATACTTGTATCTCCATATCTTGTGTTCATATGTCATAAAAATCCTATTTTTAGACCATCCAACACAACCAGCAGATTCTGCTCTGTATTCTGTTTTTCCCCACGATTAGTCGACTTGACCTAGATATTAGTCGACTAACCCTCCTGTCTTTAAACTTAGACTTTCAGGATTTCACAGTTTTAGTCGACTAGACTAAATTACCAGTCGACTAGAGACCCCTAGTCGACTACATTCTTGACCCTAGTCGACTAACCTTTCCTGAATCAAAACCTTAACTCTCTGTATCACATTTTAGTCGACTTAACATAACTGTTAGTCGACTTGACATGTCTGTTAGTCGACTACTATTTCAACCTAGTCGACTAAGTGTCCCTGAATCAGAAACCCAACTCTCTGGAACACAGTATTAGTCGACTACCTCATTTTCCTAGTCGACTAACCCTTCTATTAGTCGACTACTTTTCCAACCTAGTCGACTAACTTATGGCTGTCTGTTATAGTTGATTTCCTTTTTGACTTTGTATTTTATCCTCGATACATGTACTATATATTTTCTTACTTGTACTTCATAACTTGTACTTTATGACCTATTACTTGATGTATGTCATCTCTAGTCACTTCATATTTCCATTGATATGCTACTGCTTGTTTCATTCTTGTTCATGTACTCTATCTGTGTTATGCCTACTTTCTTATCGTACACTATGCGTGGTTGACCCTTCGAGGTCATTGAACTCTGGGTTTCTATTATATTATCATTGCTATATCGTTACTTCAGACTGTCAGTTTCGTGTTTCCTTTTAACACATGTATATCATCTAACTTCCACTATGTTATCACCTGACCACTTGGCATGTTACTACCTAGTAAGAACCACTTGTTATGACATGACTTGTCCTGATTAATATCAATCTTTTGACTTGATTGGTTACTTGTTGGATATCATCATCTTGTCATGCTATCACTTTATACCCAGCATGATACACTCGACTTGTGATTATTATCCTTACGGGAACTTGACTTGTTATCTTGTACCATGATCAGTAACTTGTTTCCCTGCTTTATATGCAGTGACCTGACTATATAGTGCTTCTGTACTCCTTATTCCTGATCATGTCCATTTCCTGTTATTTCCCGTAAAGTGATAATTAAACTATTAAATCCTAAAAAGGACCAACTTGTATTGGGTCGGGGGAAACATGCGGATATCGATATATGTTCGTGTTTACAGTGGCATTAGGTTGTGCACTATATATCCGGTCTGACCTGAGGGCCACCAGGGGACCGAGGGGAGAGCTGGCTCCCTACACTCCTGTTTTAACGGGCATACATAAGTCCCTCCTCCTGGATAAGCCTTGCGGCTGGCTTCCGTTTCCATGCAACGGAGCAAACTTTGGCCGTGGTCCCGGGTATGTACGGGACCCACTGTAAACATAGTTTGTTGATACAACCGTTGTTTCCAATAACAACCTCGACTTTCTTATATATGGATGTATGTGAGTTGGGATATATACCGGGTATATACCGAGACACATACCTAGATATATGGGTTAGACGAGTAATAATAATAAGACACCTGTTATGATTTCTGTTATAGATACCTGTTATGTCATAACCCTTGTTATGATTCCTGTATTCTTGTTAGACTTGATATATGATGATTCTAGTTCCTGCTTTACCTCTTACATGTTTCTATCATAACCGCTTTGTTATTATTCCTTCGACTTACTAGTCTTGCAAAGCCGTAACTCAAGCTTACACACAGTCTTTCCATCTTTATTTCGTTATACTTCCATTACTTGCTGGTTCATGTTTCTTATACTGATCTAACCCTCTTATTCATGTTTCTTAGCCATTTGGCTGTAGCCTGTTATTATTGGGAGGTCCTGACTCCCTTGGATTTGTATGTTCAGGTTTAGAAGCTGGATCGAAGTGGAGCCATCCACAGTAGATTGAGCTTTCCTTTGAGTGCAGTCAGATTAGCTCCAGTTCCTTCGTGCCGGCCATCTCTTTTTGACTCACGAGATCTTCATCCTTCTCGTGAGCATTTTGTGTTTATATTGTATATTTTACTTTTGGACTTGTTTATGATAAAAGACACATGTAATGTGTAGTTGTTTATCATACTGTGATAGCTTTGTATATGTACTTTTATGTTGGCATATGTATGTATACCACGCTTCGTGTTGTACTCTGATTTCTTGTTGTACTTTTATGCTTAGCGTATATACGTGGGGGCTTCTTCTGACCTACGTATATACGTCGCAGTGACGTCCCCGTATCCGTGGAATCGGGGCGTTACACATATATGCATATGACTTGTTTTGACATTGCTATATCATTAGTCATGTATGATTTAGGGGGAGATTTTGAAGCTTTTTATATTTGTTTATTCTAAATAACTCATATGTTTTGTCATCATCAAAAAAGGGGAGATTATTGGCCCAAGGGTACACTCTCCAGTTTAGTTTTGATAATTACAAACCATATGAAGTTATTCGGTACTAATCAAGCTTAAGTGCTTAAGTATTTCAGGTTCAAAGGATTTTTTTGGTGTGTACTTCCTCAAAAGGAAGATATTCTAGCCTCAAGATCATTCAAGGAAAGGGTTCGAGTTTGGACGATCAAGATTTATATTTGAAGAAGCCCTTTTGAAGATTGCTTGAAGACATATAGAACATATATAACAAAATAGAATATTTAAAGTATAGAATGTAGAATTGATGCTCAAGAAGTCACACAAAAATACATGTTTTCACATCTTGTTTTTCTGTTTTGGTATTTTACAAGTTTTAGCTTTTGATACATGTCCCATATATTTGTCAAATTTATATATTATATTTCTATCCATAGCTTATGTATTATCAAATTACTTTTCAAACCAATACAAAATATTTAAACATGAGTTTGACTTCAAAATATATCTGAAAATTGGTTTTTAGGCCAAGCCGGTCGACCGGGCCTTATGGCCAGTTTGTGCACTTTGTGCACATTTATTGGGCGACCGACCGGTCGACCGGGTGGTTGACCGATTAATTCTTGTTTTGTCTCGGTTGAGATCGGTCGACCGGGCGGTTAACCGGCTTGTGGACTGAAGTTCTGTCAGAGCTGCAGTAATGGCTATTTTTTAAAATCTGGGGTTTTAACTTATTCTCCAACGAATATTTTTCTCTATTTTGGACCTAACCTCTTTTCTAATGACCTGATAAATTATACTAAAAGTGCTTATCACTTGCCTATATATATAGTTCATTTGAAGAGGATTAAACATATAGAAATGTTTTGATTTTGGGAAATATTTTGAAAAATCAATTTTATTCAAAAGAGAAAGTTTTCTAGTTTCTTACTTCAAGTGCTCTCATTTTCAAACCAATTTCTGCAAGTTTTCAGCTCTTAAATTCATTCATTTCAACTGAATTTTCTCTCTCACAAATTTCTTGAGCCTCACTTTTCATCATGTGCTATAGGAAGTTCTAAAAGAGAAAGTTCTAAAAGAGAGTGTTTGTGATCTTTATGGTCACCAAGAGCTTATAAACCTCTTTGTGCTACCTCTTTTGTAGAGGATTGAGAGTTAGAGTTTTGTACTCCGATCTTATGTAAACCATTATAGTTCCTTTGTAGAGGCTCTTTTGTGGAAAGATCCTTAGTGGATAGTGAAAATTCTTCACGCGGTGAAGGTGGAGACGTAGAGCTTTGTTCTTGAACCTCGAAACAAATCTTTTGTGTTTGCTCTTGTGCTACTTTATTTGCTACTATTTACACTTGTGTTTTATTTTCATTTGCACTTGCTATTCATTGCTAGCATCATCTATACTTGTCGATTTTCACTCTCTCAATCAAGAAGGCAATTGAACACTTCAACTCATTGTCTATAGGAATATAGAGGAGAAGTTCTAGAGCCCTTTATAGGGAATCTGGCTTCACTTCTTAATTTGATTTGACCGTTTGCATCATTCATTTTATAATTGTTGTATTTTCGCATTATTGACCATTAGATTAGCATTACAACTATTCAACCCCCACTCTAGGTGTACTTTCAAAGATAAATAAGAAAGATTATATCAAATTGAGGAAGGAAGTCATTTGGTTGAAGGATAAATTCAACCAGTTCAATAGGACTATCAATGATGATTTATCTGAATTTAAGTGGAATCTTAAGGGACTCTTCAAGAAGCCGGGTCACAAGTACACTAAGAGAGTCAGCTCTCCTAGTTCTGATACTTCTTCTGATCCAAATGATTCTAATCACCTTGATGATAGTTCTGATAATGGGATTGATTTTGCCCATGGAGACAGTACAGGTAAAGGGAAGGGCCTCCTCCAAAAAGACTTTTAGTGCTCTTTAATCTCATCTGCTTGACTTGTATTCTTTACTCTTACTGACTGGTAATAACTATCTCATACTCTTGCTTAACTTTACCCGCGTTTATGTTTACTGATTATATCTCTAGTTCAGGCTTTTCTTATGTTTACTACTATCATGTATGTTATGCTATGCTTTATCCATATTATGCTTGTTGTGCTTTATATCTTCTTGCATGTCTGCTTTCTTTATTTATGCATGCTTTCCCTTTTACTTTTTTGCTGATGTCAAAAGGAGATTTACATGATGTATTGATTGGATACATGTCAAGCTTGGATAATATTGTGATGATTGATTAGTCTCTAATTTTACATAATTTTTATCGCATTCTCATATTTATTTGATATAAAATTCTGCTAATAAAGCTTCGCTTGCTTAATCCTAGGTCCATGGTGTGCAAATAAAGAAGAAGACCCTAAATCACCGTTTAATGGGTGATTAAAGGCCTACCAAGTAGCCATTGACTTTAGAGTGAAAATTTTGTCAGCCCAAGGCATCAAATCCAGAAACCAGAAGATCCACTTGATAGGAGACAGACAGGACGACGCACTGCCCGAAGACAGGCGCGCACCGTCCTGGCATGGCCGCGGAAACGCGGCCTGCGCCGCGTTTCTGCGGCCATGTGGGCTCGCGCGCACCCAGGCTTTGGGCCAGGGGTTGCCCCCTGGCGCCCTTTCCCCTGGGGTGCCTATAAATACCCCCCAGGAGTCTTCAGTTGGGAGATATCCAGAGTTTAGAGTTGTATTGTTGCTTTGTTTGTAGGAGTTGTAGTTGTTTTAGTTTCCTTCTTCTTCTAGTTTTAGTTTTAGCCATTAGAGTGAAAGAGAGAGTGTGTACAAGTTGTATTTGAAGGGTGACAAGCTAATACAAGTAACTACTTCTCTTTCTTTTTTCCATTTACTTGTGCTTTCCATTTGCTTTTAATTTCTTGTTGTAGTGTAACTCCCTCTCTTTACCTCCTCTCTTTTGTTGTTTCTTTTCTTAAGCATGTCTAACTAACTCTTCCATTGCATAGCTAACTAACTACTAACCCACTAATCTCTAACAACTTGATTGATAACCCAAATGAGTCAATAGTGTCAAACAAGCCTTGTGCAAATGAGAGCTATGACATCCTAAGACGAGGGTTCTAACTCTAACTTACCTACTGATCGTACATATATTTTGTATTCTTTTCATTACACTCCTACATTTATCGTGTAATAAATCTGCTAATTTTCTTGTCTTAAATATCTATTTTACAGAAGATAATAATGAAGAGAAAGCGGATTAAACCAAATAAATACCAGTTAAAATCAGATTTAACTGGATCTATTTGGTTAGCTGAGGATGATCCCAGATCTAGTTAAAACAAATCAAGGATTGGGGTAAATGTTCAGCTGAAGATCAGAGCAAATCAGAAAGACAACACCAAATGAAAACTGATAAAATTCAGATTTCTATAAATCCATTTTGGTTAGCTAAAGATCAACTGAGGATAATATCAAATACAGAGAGATAAATGGATAGAGAGAAGATCAACGGATGAGATGAAGCAAGTTTGACTCAGATTCTGACTGGATACATTTTAGTATTTGAATCATAACTTTTGCTACCAAATCTCAAATCTAATGATTCAAGATGATCCAGAAAGCAGACTTATAGGGCTACAACTTTTGTGTTAATCACTATTTCTAATTCTATCATTTGATAAGTGATATTCAGCAATAAACACGCTAATAAACTGCAGATCAGAACTGAATATCCACATCAAATTAAGTTTGGAGATAAGGAGAGGATTCAAATTCAGAAATAGCCAGCTTTCCCTATCTTCATACTCCTCTAACCTCTGCATTTCTTCTATAAATACCTGCAATCTCAAAGGCAAAATGGACGACCGTGCAGAGATAGAATTTAGTCCACGTTTTTATTCTTTTTAGTGTAGGTTTTTATTTTCTTTTCATGTAATTTTTTTTCTTTGTAAGTATAATTTAGACTGAGATTCATGTAAGTAAGAGAGAAAGGCCTATGTTGAGAGTGACACCGATATACCCTCCTCCTTTCTTTCATCGTTTCTGCAAGCAATAAAAGGTAACTTTATTTTATATTCGTCTTTACTTTTGTTTTCTTCTTCTTCTTTCTACTTTTCCTCTTTTGGCTATGATGAGCATCCAAGTGAATCTAGAAGCATTAGTATAGCTATGTTTGTGTGAGTGCTATAGATATTTCATGATGACGTTCTCCTCCTCAAGATTCCGTATTATTTCATTCTTATTCGTCTTGATGATATAATGCGAATGGGGACTGAGCTCGATCTTATGAATTATGCGTTGATTGCCTCTGAAGTAAGGTGAAATATGCAAGGTTTCCAGGTAAGTCATCAACCAGAGGAGGTAAGTTTTTCTTTTAGGTTTTCTTTTCTTTTAATTTCAGTGTAAATTACCAACACCACAATCATCCAAATCTCTTTCACTCTTTTTCAATTTCTTTGTATATGTCTATTTTCTGTTTTTCTCTAACTTTTTAATCTACCATCTTCTTCCTAACTCACTTTAACCTAATTTTTCTCTTTTTCTTTACAAGAACTAAAAGAAGAATTTTAACCATCCTTTGTATCTTAAAAGAAAACTTACTAAAAAAGCTTCCATCGTTAGTCCCTCATTGTGGATCACGACCCGCATAGCCACTTGCTATTGATTAGTCTACAATTCTGCATTATTATATCACATTTTCCCACCGATTTATGAATAAAATTTCAGTCTAAACGGTATTTTGGTCTCTCTTGCAGGTAAATCAAGAGTTTAAGGGTAAAGAAATAATAAGAGCTTAATTAAACCCAATTTTGGGTAATTAATTCCGGATTTCTTGGAGGCCAAGCAAGGGAACATCTAGAAGATGCATTGACCTAGACCTTTGCGCATGTCAGACGAATATTCGGGCGAAAGTACCAGAATTGGAATATACCAAGAAGACCCTAGAAGCCAGAGGAAGATCCTCGCCAAAACCAGGGAAATAATTCCTTGGTTTTGCTGCGGATCCGTGGTAAAAGCCGCGAATCCGCGGACCTTTGGTGGGGCCACGCGTCGATTTTCGACGCGTGGCCCCGTCTCGTCTTCTAGAAGGTACATTTGCCTATAAGTACCCCTGTAGAGGTCCAGAACGAAGCAATTTTTTTTTAGGAGGAGTTTTTGATTTTAGGCTAGGTTTTCTATGTTTTAGTGTAGTGTAGGTAGGTGTTCTTAATTTCTTGTATTTTGTACTGTTATTTCATTTTTAGATCTTCTAGTAAGGCTGAGAGATTCAGAGAGAGATAGAGAGGGATTGATGTAATAGATGGTGACAATCTATGTAAAGGTGCCTCCTTTCTTCTCCATTGTAATCTTCTCCATCTTCTACATGATGTTTTGCTAACTCTTCTTCTCATGGCAATTTAACTACTAACCACTAACCATCTAACCACTTACTTGATAATCCACATGAATCTAGTAGCCTCTATAAGGCCTTGCTCTTGCAAAAGCCATTGATGGCTCATGATGATGGGTTCTAACATCTAACTTGCTAACTTGCTAACCAAGCTAACTCTCTCTTATTTCATGCTTGCTTCTAATGGTTTGATGATCTAATGTTTATATTAGCTTGCTCTTGATGCAAGTTTGAATATGAAGAACCATCTTATTTGCCATGCTTTGTATCGTCTCTTGAAGCCAAGGATTAGTGATGGCTAAGGATTCATGTGAGGTAACTATCACTAATAGGTTAGCATAGTTAGTGGAGCAATTGGTAGTTAGTAGCCATGAGTTTTCTTTTACTTTATTTTAAAAATCAATTTCCAAAATTCTTTTTCTCATTTTTCTATTGATGTTTTCACTATCCTCTTAGTTCACCTTTGTTTCATCTTCTTTTCTATTTGTTTTTCAAACTTCTTCTCTTTTGTTTTCTTCGCCATTTTCATCGCTCTTCTCCACTTACCACATGCTTGATTTCCTTTTCTTTTTTTATTTTCTCTTTCTAATTCTTTAACAAAGAAGAACTGTTAACTTAACGACGTGAATAGAGACTGTTAATGCTTCTATCGCCTCCCGTCCCTGTGGATTCGACCCGTTGAGCCAATGCTATAACGGAAGTATCGAGGGAACATTAGCACGTACGAGCTTTTCATTGATTTCACAAAATAACACACATTTAGAGTGCTAGTTCCGCCCCGATCAAATTTTTGGCGCCGTTGCCGGGGAACGGGAATGGTTTTGATTTCACGTTTTTGTTAACATTTTCTTCTCTGTTTTGGTGCGCAGGACAATCTTTACAGGTGCTTAATATTGTAGAATAAATATTAGCTTTGCATCTCCTTACTCTAGAAAGTAGGGACCCAGCTTCTAAAGAAACGCCGCGCAACCGCGACTTTTGCCGCGAAAATGCGGCCATTTTGTGATCATTGTGTATCTTGTTGTGCTGGGATGTGTTTATTGTAATAGCTAGTGGATTTGTACTGCTATTTTTTTGTTTTAATTTCATACACACCACAATAAACTAAAGAACTAAAATACGGTATTTGAATGCTTTTAAAACGGTTTAGACATTTGCATTTAGGCACGTGTCAATTCAATTCCAATATACTGTATTTTGTTCTGTTGTTGTGATCTGGACTGAGGTATACATATGGCATTGGATATAGCATAGGACAAACGCGTGGGTGATTTATCGCTTTGTGTTATATTCTTGTCTATATTGCATACTTGCACGAATTGAAATTAAGGGCAAAACACATACAAGATAAGGTGGGATTTCATCACCCTTCTTTAGCCCAAAAACCACCTCCCACTCACACAACCCAAGCCCTAATAAAAATTGATAGACGTTGGCCCCTAGGGACATCTCGGACTCATTAAGAGATTGACCGAGGGTGGAACTTATTTTGAATCATACTCTTGTGAAATGGTGTCTAAGGTTGGGGATTAAGAGGTTACGCCTCGAAGATACCGTGGTTTGGCATAATTAAGGCCCGTTGCTTACGCACGGATACCTCCCACCGTATTTTCCCCTACCTGGCTGATTAGCTTGTGGTCAGATTCAAGCAACAACCTCCACCGAGTAATCGACCAGTTAGGAGTCATCTAGGTCTAGGTCAACCTTACTATAGGCTTGGTTTTGATTTTCTTTCTTTTTGTTTGTTGTTTGATTTTTCTTTTTTGTTTGTGATTGTTTGTGAAATGGAATTCAACAATAACAATTCTTTCAATCCTAAAAAGAATCCATATTTCACACCGACCCCATTTGTTTCGGATAATTCCAACCCAGTTTTTCACAATATTAAACCAACCAAATACACCGGGTTGGCCTTATCCGAATCAATACAACCCATACCCCTATTCTTATGACTATAATTTCTAAAATAATTTTCACTCGTCACAGAGTCAATGGGGATTCACCTCCCCCGAGTTAAATTTGCAACCTCCTTGTCCACCATGTCCACCTTATCCACAATTTACACAATATTCATTCCCCGATTTCACTTCCTATACTCCTTTTTCTGGACCTCCCATTGAAGAAAAATCTGAGCCAGAAAAGAGTATAGAAGCCAACTTGCAAGAGGCTGAGCGACAATATCAGAACATAATGGCCTCCCCAATTTCATAATATTTTCAACAATCTTACTCAGTTCCACCTCCTCATAATGAACAACCATCTGCCATGGAAACGAGAAAGGAACTCTTGCGTGAGTCCGAGCTACAATCTCAAAATCTGATGGACTTACGATTTCACCACAATTTCCAAAACAAATCTCTATCTTTTCAGGCCCAGTCGCTACAAAATGATGAACTAATCGACTATGAAAAGATGCTTGAAGTCATGACTCAGGCTCAATTCGCTTATAATCGTGACATAGATTTAATGATCAAAACTCTCCATTCTCACCCTTTGACCATTCTTGATGTCACTAACCATTCCGTTCGAGCCAAGGAATCATGTTATTTTGGAAACCAAGTTTCAATTTCAGCACAGCCATCTGAACCTGTCCAAACTTCAAATGTTAAAGATCCCATTGACATTTTGACAAGTTATCCTTTTCCTGAAATTAAACTTGAGCATGAATATGTCCTAAACTTTCACTTGGTAATTCAATTTCACTTCCTGATTCAATATTGACTTAGGTATTTTTACCTGAATTCAGGCCTTTTCCCGAGTCAGTATTGGATCCTGTACCAATCCATTGTGAAATTGAATCACCAATCTTTTATGATGATCATATTAAACTTGACCAAATTCATACTTTTGACAGTCCCATTGATAAATTGGCAAGTTCTCATTTTCATAGAATTGAACTCAATGAGGAATGTGACTTTGATCCTCAAATTTGTGATCCAGTTCAAATTCCTGAATCAATATTGACTCCTGTTATATTACCCAATTTGAACAACATTTTAGAGTCAGTTTTGATTCCCATACCTGTCATTCTTGAACTTGAATCACCAATCTTAGAAAGTCACATTCCATCATGGGGAAATGAATGTGGACTTGGGCTCATCTTCTTGATTTGGACCCACTTCCTGAACCAATCTCGACTCCCGAACCTTTACTTGACTTAAGTCTTTTTTCTGAGTCAGTATTAGTTCATGTACTTCCTGAGTCCAAATCAATCATTCCATTCTGGGACAAGGGTCTTGATAAATTTGACTCTAAAATTATTTTGAAAATTTGGAAAATAGATAGGGTAAAACTTTTAATAAAAATTATATATATATATATATATATATATATATATATATATATATATACACATCATTCTAGTGGGTTGTATTCTAGAGGTCTCTGGTGGGTTCCTCCGGACTCCACGCAAGTTGGATTGGGCCGCATTTCGTGGGCCAATCAGACCACCACCGGAACCACCACCTTAAGGTGACTTTTCCTTCCCTCTCTATTTGTTTCATGTATACATACATCACGATGCATTGAGGACAATGCATGAGATAAGTGTGGGGGAGGTTTTACTAACATAGAGTTTTTAGATTTTCTTTCTTTTACACTTCTTTTAGGATACTTTTAGAAATCTTCCCTTTTGTATATGAATTTTCTCTTTCTTTAAAAACTTTTTGAAATAAGAGACAAAGTTTTAATCTATTTTTAAGAAAATTAAGATGATCTTTAAAATTAAGGAAGCCTTAATTATGACATCTTAAACCTAGTTGAAATAATAAATCTTGTTTAAAATTATAGGCTAAGTAAGATAAATTGGAGAGATAATTTTATCTTGAATTTTTTGCCTTAGATAGTATGCACATCACAATTACACATTTTTAGGATGGAAACAAAGACCTAAAATGCCATAAAGTAAAAATAAATAAAAATATATAAATAAATAAAAATCACTTATTAAGCTGGATAACTATGCATCAAGAAGCATGATTATTTACGCCTAACGGTGGTCAAAAGAAACAAATAATCCCCCTTAGTTTTGTGGCCTTGTTTACTCGAGTCCTTAAACCCGAGGGAAGTTTTCTCATCTGGTGCCCAAAAACCGTTTGGTCTGAGAGTCATCGGTTATAGGCTTGTTACATGGGTAAACTAGAAAGGCTAAGAAAACTAAGGGAAGAAAAAAAGAAAAAGAAAGAATATATATATAAATAAATGGCTTGATGGTAAGAGTTGAAATCCCAGAAATCTTCACTATCACAAAGTGTATATTATCTAGGTTTTATGAAAGATAAAATATTCAATTCAATTTTGAATTCTTACCTTAATTGAAGACAAGATCTTGCATAGAGACTAAGTTTAAGGAAGAATGATTTTTGGTGGACTTATGACCTTAGATCGCTTATATTTTTGCAAAAATATTTTGAAAACTTGTCTCTCTTTCAAAATGCATTTTCAAAATGCTAACATTTGTCTTCTTTCTTTATAGATTTTATGGGTGCAATCCGCTGAAAATCCTCAGGAGACAAAACTCCTCCTCTAGGGGTAACTTAGAGGTTTAACGGCTTGTTGCACACGCTCAGTGCAATCGCGTCACCTGCGAAAGTGGTGTAATAACATTTGTAGTATAGTTTTTCTTTTCTTGTTTTGCTCGGGACGAGCAAAAGATAAGTGTGGGGGTGTGATTAGTCTATAATTCTGCATTATTATATCGCATTTTCCCACCGATTTATGAATAAAATGTCGGTCTAAACCGTGTTTTGGTCTCTCTTGTAGGTAAATCAAGAGTTTAAGGGCAAAGAAGTAATAAGAGCTTAATTAAACCCAATTTTGGGTAATTAATTCCAGATTTCTTGGAAGCCAAGCAAGGGAACATGTAGAAGATGCATTGAACCTAGACCTTTGCGCACGTCAGACGAATATTCGGGCGAAAGTACTAGAATTGGGATATACCAAGAAGACCCTAGAAGCCAGAGGAAGATCCTCGCCAAAACCAGGGAAATAATTCCCTGGTTTTGCCGCGGATTCGCGGCAAAAGTCGCGGATCCGCGGACCTTTGGTGGGGCCACGCGTCGATTTTCGACGCGTGGCCCGTCTCGTCTTCTAGAAGGTACATTTGCCTATAAATACCCCTGTAGAGGTCCAGAATGAAGCAGTTTTTGTATTTTAGGAGGAGTTTTGATTTTAGGCTAGGTTTTCTATATTTTAGTGTAGTGTAGGTAGGTGTTCTTCATTTTTTGTATTTTGTACTGTTATTTCATTTTTAGATCTTATAATAGGGCTGAGAGATTCAGAGAGAGATAGAGAGGGATTGATGTAATAGATGGTGACAATCTATGTAAAGGTGCCTCCTTTCTTCTCTATTGTAATCTTCTCCATCTTCTATATGATGTTTTGCTAACTCTTCTTCTCATGGCAATCTAACTACTAACCACTAACCATCTAACCACTTACTTGATAATCTACATGAATCTAGTAGCCTCTACAAGGCCTTGCTCTTGCAAGAGCCATTGATGGCTCATGATGATGGGTTCTAATATCTAACTTGCTAACTTGCTAACCAAGCTAATTCTCTCTTATTTCATGCTTACTTCTAATGGTTTGATGATCTAATGTTTATATTAGCTTGCTCTTGATGCAAGTTTGAATGTGAAGAACCATCTTATTTGCCATGCTTTGTATCGTCTCTTGAAGCCAAGGATTAGTGATGGCCAAGGATCCATGTGAGGCAACTATCACTAAGAGGTTAGCATGGTTAGTGGAGCAATTGGTCGTTAGTAGCTATGAGTTTTCTTTTATTTTGTTTTAAAAATCAATTTCCAAAATTCTTTTTCTCATTTTTCTATCGATGTTTTCACCATCCTCTTAGTTCACCTTTGTTTCATCTTCTTTTCTATTTGTTTTCCAAACCTCTTCTCTTTTGTTTTCTTCGCCGTTTTCATCGCTCTTCTCCACCTACCACATGCTTGATTTCCTTTTCTTTTCTTTTATTTTCTCTTTCTAATTCTTTAACAAAGAAGAACTGTTAACTTAATGACGTTAATAGAGACTGTTAATGCTTCTATCGCCTCCCGTCCTTGTGGATTTGACCCGTTGAGCCAATGCTATAACGGAAGTATCGAGGGAACATTAGCACGTACGAGCTTTTCATTGATTTCACAAAATAACACACATTTAGAGTGCTAGTTCCGCCCCGATCAGTAATTGTGGTAGAATTGAGCACCTTGCACTCTTTAATTTTAAAAGTTCTAAAATTCTGTATTTATGTGCAGGTAAAACCTCAATCAAAATTTGGCGCCGTTGCCGGGGAGGGACGGTAAGTAATTCTCATTAAAGTTTACATTTTTTGTTAACCCTCTTCTTGGTTTTTGGTGTACAAATTTAACAACAAGGAATTCTTACTGCAGTAGACATATAAGTGACCTTGGACTCTGCTCAAGAAAGCAGAGTCAAGAAGCCCTCAGATTTGCTTCAGTCCTGTGGCAAACTGAGTGAACTACTAACTTGTATTTTTTACAGGTTGGCTGAATTGCATAGTTTAAATATCTATAACATTTATCTCCTTGTTTGATTCACTGTACTTCCTTTCTAACCTCAACAGTAAAATGATGTTTGTTAAATGCTAAAAAAGGTTTAGACTTACATTTAAGCACGTGTCTAATTCGTTTACATTTTTTATTATTGTTGAAGGGTGCTGGAGCAAAGATACGTGTGCATAGTATCTAGTATAAGAACACTTTTGGATTGTTTACATTGCTTAAGTGTTGCTTTTCTTGTACACTGCACTAAATCAATCTTAAGCGCTTGTCCTATGAGCAAGATAAGGTGGGGAAGTCATTACCCTCCCTTAGCCCACAAATAATCTCCTCACTCACTAACCCAAGCCTAACTAAAAATGCGTAAACGTTGGCCCTAGGGACATCTCGAACTCAATTAGGAGATTATCCTAAGGGGAAAGGTGTTGGAATTTAACACCTGCCAAATCAGTGTCTAGGAAGGGGATTAAGGGCCGAAAGCCTAAAGGTTAGTGGTTACTTAATTAAGGAACATCTTTGACGGATAACATTCCACCAATCTTGCCCTGACCTGGCTGATTAGTTTGTGGTCAAAGTCTGCATTATACCTCCTATGGACAGTCTAACCAGTTAGTAATCGTCTAGGTCAAAGGTCTACCCTAACTTAAGTTAGAATTTTTTCTTTTTTGTTTGTTTATTTGTTTATTTTTTTTCTTTGTTTGTGTTTTATTGTGTGATATGGCTTATAACAATAATTTTTTCAATTTTAATGGTAATCCATATTACACACCAACCTCTTTTTCGGATATTACCAACCCGACATATCATAACTTTAACCAACCTAGTGTGCCGGATTGGTCTTATCCGAATCAATATAACCCATGTCCCCAATCTTATAACCATAATTTTTAGAATAATTTCAACTTTTCACTGAGTCAGTGGGGATTCACCTCCCCCGAGTCCAATTTTCAACCAACTTGTCCTCCTTATCCACCTTGTCCACAATATTTCCAAGATTCATACTCAGTTCCACCAGTCTAAAATAGAAAACCATCAATTTTGGAAATGAGTATGCGTGAGTCCAAACAAAAATCACAAAATCTAACGGACTCACAATTTCACCACCAATTCCAAAACAACACTTCATCTTTTCAACAAAATGATGAACCAATCAACTATGAAAAGATGCTTGAAGCCATGACTCAGGCTCAAAATGCTCGTGATCATGACATAGATATGATGGTCCAAACTCTACGTTCTCAATGTTTGGCCATTTCTGATGTCGTTAACCATTCTGTTAGAGCCGAAGAGTTATGTTGTTTTGAAAACAAGGTTCCATTTCAGAACAATCATTTGAACTTGCCCAAACTCCAAATTTTGAAAATGACATTGAAAGTTTGGCAAGTTATCCCTTTCCTGAAATTGAATTTGAGAATGAATATGATCATGAACCTCAACTTAGTGATTCAATTCTACTTCCTGATTCAATTATGACTCTGGTGTCTTCACCTGATTTTAATCTTTTTCCCAAGTCAACATTGGCATGTGCCAATTCATAATGAAATTGAATCGTCCATCTTTGATGATCGTTTTAATTAACATGACCAATTTCATACTTTTGAAAGTCTTATTGACGAATTGGTAAGTTCTCATTTTTATGAAATTGAACTCAATGAGAAATGTGACCTAGATTCTCAAATTTGTAATCCAGTTCAAATTCCCGATTCAATATTGACTCCTGTTTTGTTACCCGATTTGAGTAATATTTTAGAGTCAGTTTTGATTCCCACACCTGTCATTCTTGAACTTGAATCACCAATATTAAGTCACATTCCATTGTGAGAAAATGAATGTGGATTTGAGTTTCAACTTCTTGATTTGGACTCACTTCCCAAACCAATCTCGACTCCTGAACCTTTACTTGACTTAAGTCACTTTCCTGAGTCGGTATTAGTTCCCGTACTTCCTAAGTCCAAGTCAATCAATCTATCTTTTCACACTCCATTTTGGGACAAGGCGGTTGAAAAAATTGACTCTGAAATTAATTATAGAATTTGAAGATTAGATGGGGTAAAATATTTAATAAAAATCATTCATGTATATATCATTTTAGTGGGTTATATTAGAGAAATTTCTGGTGGGTTCCTCCGAACTCCACGAAAAGTCGATTGGGCCGTCTTTCGTCGACCAATCAGACCACCACCGGAACCACCACCTTAAGGTAATATTTCCTTCCCTTTCTTCTTTTTCATGCATCTATGCATTAATTCATACATTGAGGACAATGCATGAGATAAGTGTAGGGGAGAGTTCTAACATAACTTAGGTTTTTCTTTTTATTAAAAAAAATTTAACATTTTCTTTACTTTTAAAAATATTTTGAAAATAGAAACAATATTTTGACATATTTTTTGTAAGAAATTGAATCAATTTTAAGGAATAGGAAAATCAAAATTAGGATTTCTTATACTTGGTCAAAATAAGATTATTTGTTTGATTTTTAGGGTTAGGAAGATAATTTGTCAAAGTAATTTAGTCTTGATCTTTACCTTGATGAAATATGCACACTTCATACACTTACACACTTAGGGTTCAAAAACAAAGATTCTTATCCCTTATATAATATATATATATATATATATATATATATATATATATATATATATATATATATATATATATATATATATATATATATATATATGACAGATAAACAAATCTAATTATTGATTAGCTAGGTGCTTTGGCCTAAGCAAGCCTTGATACTTATGCAAAAGATAATTAGATAAGTTTGAGAAAAAAATATATAAATTCTCTGATTAAGCTGGGTATTTGTGCCTCATAAAGCATAAGTATTCACGCCTAAAAGTGGTTCATATAATAAAATCCTTAGTTTTGTGGCCTTGTTTGCTCGAGTCCTTAAGTCCTTGGGGTGTTTTCTCACCCGGTGCTCTAAGACCGTTTGGTTTGGGAGTCATCGATTAAAGGCTCGTTAAAAGGGCAGATTAGATAGCCTAATAGAACTAAGGAATAATACCAAAAAATATATATATAGATAAATAAATAAGGCATAAGAGTTAGAGTTAAAAAACCCTTAGTCAAAATTTTCATAGTCACGATGGTGCATATGACTCAGGGTAAAGTAATAGACTAGATGAGAAGTACAATTTGACTCCTTACTTTGATTGATAACAAATTTTTTGAATAGAGACTAAGTTTACGAATGTAAAATTCGGTTTTCCTATAACTTAAAATAATATTTCAAATATTTTTCTTTCAAAATGTGTTTTCAAAATACTAAATTTTTTCTTTCTTTATGGATTTTGTGGGTGCAATCTACTGAAAACCTCACGAGACAAAACTCGTCCTCTAGGGAAAACCTAGAGGTTTAACGGCTTGTTGCACATGCTCAGTGTAATCACGTAACCTGCGAAAGTGGTCTAATAATCTTTAGTTTAGTTTTGTTGATTTGCTCGAGACGAGCAAAAGATAGGTGTGGGGGTGTGATCGTACGTACATTTTGTATTCTTTTCATTACACTCCTACATTTATCGTATAATAAATCTGCTAATTTTCTTGTCTTAAATATCTATTTTGCGGAAGATAATAATGAAGAGAAAGAGGATTAAACCAAATAAATACCAGTTAAAATCATATTTAACTGGATCTATTTGGTTAGCTGAGAATGATCCCAGATCTAGTTAGAACAAATCAAGGATTGGGGCAAATATTCAGCTGAAGATCAGAGCAAATCAGAAAGACAACACCAAATGAAACTGATAAAATTCAGATTTCTATAAATCCATTTTGGTTAGCTAAAGATCAACTGAGGATAATATCAAATACAGAGAGATAAATGGATAGAGAGAAGATCAACAGATGAGATGAAGCAAGTTTGACCCAGATTCTGACTGGATACATTTTAGTATTTGAATCATAACTTTCACTACCAAATCTCAAATTTGATGATTCAAGATGATCCAAAAAGCAGACTTACAGGGCTACAACTCTTATGTTGATCACTATTTCTAATTCTATCATTTGATAAGTGATATTCAGCAATCAATATGCCAATAAACTGCATATCAGAACTTAATATCCACATCAAATCAAGTTTGGAGATAAGGGGAGGATTCAAATTCAGAAATAACAAGCTTTCTATATCTTCATACTCCTCTAATCTCTGCATTTCTTCTATAAATACCTGTAATCTCAAAGGCAAAAAGGACGACCGTGCAGAGATAGAATTTAGTCCACGTTTTCATTCTTTTTAGTGTAGGCTTTTATTTTCTTTTCATGTAATTTTTCTTTCTTTGTAAGTATAGTTTAGACTGAGATTCATGTAAGTAAGAGAGAGAGGCCTATGTTGAGAGTGACACCGATATACCCTCCTCCTTTCTTCCATCATTTCTGCAAGCAATAAAAGGTAGCTTTATTTTATATTCATTTTTACTTTTGTTTTCTTCTTCTTCTTTCTACTTTTCCTTTTTTGGTTATGATGAGCATCTAAGTGAATCTAGAAGCATCAGTATAGCCATGTTTGTGTGAGTACCACCGATATTTCAAGATAATGTTCTCCTCCTCAAGATTCCGTATCATTTCATTCTTGTTCGACTTGATGATGTAATGCGAATGGGGACTGAGCTCAATCTTATGAATTATGTGTTGATCGCCTCCGAAGCAAGGTGAAACATACAAGGTTTCCAGGTAAGTCATCAACCAGAGGAGGTAAGTTTTTCTTTTAAGTTTTCTTTTCTTTTAATTTTAGTGTAAATTACCAACACCACAATCATCCAAATCTCTTTCACTCTTTTTCAATTTCTTTGTATATGTCTATTTTCTATTTTTCTCCATCTTCTTAATCTACCATCTTCTTCCTAATTCAATTTTAACTCTTTTTCATTTTCCTTTTAAGAACTAAAGAAGAACTTTAACTATACTTTGTAGCCTAAAAGAGAACTTACTAAAAAGCTTCCATCGCTAGTCCCTCATTGTAGATCACGACCCGCATAGCCACTTACTATAGCGGTAGAATTGAGTAACTTGCACTCTTTAATCTTAAAATCTAAAATACTGTATTATTGTGAGCAGGTTCAACCTCAATCACCTACAAATATTTACTTTCTTATATTTCATGCTTAATGGGTTTTTAATGATATATGGGTTGTGTACTTTACTTGTTGTAAGTTAGAGATTTTTCTTTTTAACTTTACCGATACCATTAGTGCACTCATGTCTTCCCTTATTCTCGCCTTCTATTAGATCTTGATAAGGGAATGCCTGAGTTTTTACTGTGTAAAGCTAAGTTATAGGAAGAACTTTAACTCGATTTTCACGTGAATAGTTCCAATGCATAAGGGTTATATGCTTGCCTATGATCCATCATGAGGCTATATCTTCCAGAAATTAGAGATTAGTGGGAGCAATTAGTAGAGAGTTAGCCATGCACCTTTACCACTAAGAAAAATTCACTTTTAAAAACCAACAAACCAATTCAAAACTATTCTTGAAACAAACTTGTTTTCATTTTTCAATTCTTTATTTGAAACAAAGAACCTTCTCTTTTTCTTGAACAAAGAAGCCGCACCAAGCTTTCATCGCTCTCCCTCCTTGTGGATACGACCCATATAGCCACTCTGCTACTACGGAAGAATCGCAAAAGCAGTAACATCGACCCATACTCCTTTACTTATTCTTGTGCTTGCTTTTTGCCGATCAAATTTTGGCGCCGTTGCCGGGGAGGGAATGGCTTTATTGTTCAATACTAAAGATTTTTTTCTTGTGTGTAGGAGAAGTACCAAGGAGCTTACTATCACGGGAAGCGAAAGTGGTGGCCAAGGACGTTGCACGAGGATTCATTTGCCCTCGGAAAAATTCGTGTAAAAGCGAGTTTTTCCGATTGAAGTACAAACAAACTCGTTTGTAGGGTTGCCGAAAGCCGCTAAAATTGCTTTCTAAATTTTTTTTAGTTCCATTGAATGCTTCACCCTATACATGTGTAATAAACTCAATAGAAATTCACTTGTTGCTTAATTGAAATTTGCATTAGACTTTTGCATTTAGGGCACGTGTCTATTTCAATTCGTTTCAATTTCTATTGAAGAGTGCTGGAGAAAAGGTACGTGTACATTCATATAGAATAGGACTAATATTTTGGAGTGATTTATTGCTTTGAGTGTTACCTTGTTGTGAATAAACTATACACTTGCACAATTGAAATTAAGGGCAAAACCCTAAATAAACCAGATAAGGTGAGGATTTCATCACCCTTTCTTAGCCCAAAAACCATCTCCAAGTGCACTCACACTATCCCAAGTCTTAACTAAAAATTAATAGACGTTGGCCCTAGGGACATCTCGGACTCACTAAGAGATTAACCAAGGTTGAAAATTGCAAGAATTATACTCCTACAAAATCGGTGTCTAAGGAAAGTGAATTGAGAGGCAAAGCTTGAAAGATCCGTGGTTGGCGTAATTAAGGCCCGTGGCTCATGCCCGGATACCTCCCACCGAGTTTTATCCTTTCCTGGCCGATTAGCTTGTAGTCGAGTTCCTGCAACAACCTCCCTTGGAGAATCGACCAGTTAGGAGTCGTCTAGGTCCAGGTACCTTTGACTAAGGCTTTGCGGTTGTTTTTCTTTCTTTTGTTTGTTTATTTTATTCTTTTCGTTTGTTTGTTGTTTTTACGTTGTTTGTGGTGTGCTGCATGTAAGATTGGGTAAGAGATCCTGTATCTTCCAAATTAATTAGAAACACTTTTTTACCCTTGCATTCAGAACCTGTGATGGCGTCACTTCAGGACAGGTTTTACTCGATCAGAACTTCATTACCTTCTTGTTTAAAACTGCCTGAGGCAAATGGAAATAATTTTGAATTAAAGCCTCAATTCATTAACACTCTCTCAAAGTTTCATGGTTTAGAATCAGAGGACACATACTTCTTTGTTAGGGAGTTTGAAGAAGTGTGCCTCATGATGCGCATACCCCAGCTAGGAGACGATGCCGTTAGGCTACATTTCATTCTCTTTTCCTTAAAGGACCTAGTGAAGAAATGGTTGTACAGTTTGGCGGTAGATTCTGTCACGACGTGGGATGATTTCGTCACGGCCTTCTTGAGAAATTCTACTCAATTCACAAAATTACCCTCATTAGAAAGAATATCATGCAGTTCAGGCAAGAACTGAGCGAACTATTTTGGAGATACTTTGAGTGAATTAAAGATCTCCTAGCTCAGTGCCCTCATCATGGCATGGAGAAATGACATTAGTGCCAGCTTCTCTATGATTGTTTAGATTATCAGATGAAAACTCTGTTAGAAACCATGTGCCAGGGAGGGTTCTTGCAAAAGGATGAGAACCAGGGTTGAGATTTATTTGAGGATTTAGATGAGAAAACGCTGCAATGGGAGCCAGCCTCGAAAAAACCAAGGAATTCACAATCTATAGCTTCAAAAGGAGAGGTCCTATCTCTAGAATCATCCATAGCTGTAGAAGCTAAGATTGCAACCCTAATGAGGAGAATAGAGGCTCTAGAGATAAAAGAGTCAGCCAACATCAACCAAATTAACCCACCACCAATTCACAATCCGGTTGTTCATACTGTCGAGTGTCCTATTTTCCATGCCCAGCAAGTGCCACCGAAAAACCCTGAACGCGGCCTACTCACGGTCGCCACATAATCCCTACTCGCAAACATACAATCCAGGTTGGAGAAATCACCCAAATTTCTCCTGGGCCCAGAACAATCCTCCTAAGCCTAATTTCTCCAACAATTTTCACCATCCCAGTCCTCCACTAAATTTCTCCAGTCAAGCTCCATCTTCCTCCTCTCAAAGTTCACAAATGAAAAAGAAATTCAGTAAGTTGGAGGAGAGCATGGAAGCTCTTATGAAGCCCTAAATCGCTTTTATGCAAAATTAGGGACAAACGCTGAACAACCATTCACAGGCTATATCGAGATTGGAAATACAGATGAGCCAATTAGATTGCTCCCTAAGTGAAAAACCAAAGGGTACTTTACCTAGTCAGCCGCCAGTTAACCCAAAAAACTCCAATCAAGCATATGAAATTCAGGATCCGTCTATCAACCAGTGCAATGCTGTTCACACACTTCGATCTAAAAAGAAGGTAGACAATCAGGTCTACCAACAGAAAAACCACTCCATACAGATCCTACTCTAACCTCTACTTCTGCTAGTTCCTCCCAATTTGCTCCTCAAACATCTGACGAGGACAAAGCTGCTGAACAAGTTCATAAGCCTGTAGCACCCTTTCCCAATAGGCTTAGGAACAATAATCAGAATATGCACATGGAAAAAATGCTTGAGATGTTTAACCAGGTCAAACTGAATGTGCCTCTTCTTGACGCTATCCAACAAGTCCCAGCTTATGTCAAATTTCTTAAGGATATGTGTACGAAGAAGAGAAAGACAAATGTGCCTAAGAAAGTGTTCTTGGCAACCAATATAAGCAAAATTCTGTCTAGTCCCATTACGGTGAAATACAAGGATCTCAGATGTCCCACAATTTCCTGCACCATAGGACAAAAAGAAATTAGCCGAGCACTCCTTGACCTGAGAGCAAGTATCAACTTGCTACTTCTCTCAGTATACCAGCAACTTGGGTTAGGCGAGCTAAGCCCAACTCCCCAATTCGAGTCACCATTCAGCTAGCTGACTGATATGTGAAAATTTCGAAGGGAAAAATCACAGATGTCCTTATCCGGGTTGGGGATTTCATCTATCCCGTTGACTTCATTGTGCTTGAGACCCAACCTATGTCAAATCCACGGTCTCAAACTCTGGTCATCTTAGGGCGCCCATTCCTTGCTACAGCCAATGCCATAATCAACTGTAGGAACGGGTCCATGCGATTAACCTTTGGAGACATGACGAAGGAAGTCAATGTCTTCAATCTTGAAAGACAACCCCGGGATATCAATGATCAGACTTTTGAGGTCAATTCTATTAAAAATCTGACCAGTGAGCATGAAAAAAGCATGGAGGTAGAAACAGAGGCAGAGTTTGATTTGGAGTCTGAGGATTTTAATCTGGACCAGATCGTAGATTCGGCAGTAGACTGAGCGTCAAGCCCTAGTGTACCTCATCATAGGATTGAAAGTCTGGAGATTGCCTCCAATGAAGCAACACCTTCCCTAGAGCTAAAAGTCTTACCTGCACACCTCAAGTATGCCAACTTGGGCGAAAGAGAAACCCTGCCAGTCATCATAGCATCCCACCTGACTGAGCAACAAGAGGACAGTTTAATGTCTATTCTGAAGAGACATAGGGAAGCCATTGGCTGGACGATGAAGGATATTAATGGGATAAGTCCAGCCATAGTGAAACATAGAATCCATTTAACTGATGAAGCAACCCCCCAGGAGGGACCCACAACGCAGGCTTAACCCACTCATGCAAGAGGCAGTTAAAGCGAAAATTTTTAAACTACTAGACAATAGGATCATTTATCCCATTTCTGATAGCCAATGGGTTAGCCCGATTCATGCGGTCCCGAAGAAAGCTGGCTTTATGGTGGTTGAAAATGAGGAAAAGAGTTGGTGCAAACAAGACTGCCTTGTTGGAACATGTTTCGATGAAGACATTTGTGAAGCATTTCATTTGGAGCTCTATCACACGACTATATCAAGAGTTCTACATGATCAAGACTCCCCAAAGAGAGTTGATATGATGTGTTTTGTAATTATGAAATAGCATGTCAAAAGCCTTGATGCACACACACATATCATATCCTATTAGTAGACTTGATCACCTATTAGTAGACTTAACCCTTTCTATTAGTAGACTTGACCCTTTCTATTAGCAGACTTGACCCTTCTTATTAGCAGACTAATAGGGTTATTAGTCGACTTATAAAAATTATTAGTCGACTAATACATGTTATTAGTCGACTTATAAATAATGATAGTGAAAAGTCACCTAGAGGGGGGGGGTGAATAGGTGACAATGCTAATCTAGTGAACTTAATGCGGAATTTAAAAACTAATTGCAATTACAACAATGATGCACACACAAGAAAGTATAAGATATAGCAATTTGTACAAAGTAAAGAGAGAGAGCAAGAGTCAATGGATCAAGTGCAAACAAAGAGATATGTTATCGAGGTTCGAGCACCCAGCTCTACATCCCCGCCTTCGACACACGAAGGATTTCCAATCCACTAGCTTGTCCACTAAGGACTCCCACTAAGGGAACCTCCACCGAGGATTTGGCGCAATCACAATTACAAGGAGTTCCCAACTCCCCTCCTTACAAATACAACCTCTTCCTTGAGGCACAACTCCAATCCAACAATCTCAACCTCCTCCTTGAGGCAAAACACCAAACAATCACAACCTCCTCCTTGAGGCAAATTCCAAACCAATACAACAAACTCCCAATCACCAACCAATACAAGGATCACCTCTCAACTAGAGGGATACAACCCAAAGCACAAAGCTAAGAAAAGATTGGGTTACAACTTGGTGGTCACAACAACAACCACAAACAACTTCTTCTTCCCACACAAATATCCTATAGATATAGATAGTAGATTATTGCTCAAGTGTGGAGAAAACCAAGGGATTTGAAACCAGCAACTCAAAGAAAAACCTTTGGGAAACAAATGAAATCAAGATATAGAAGTTCAAACAAAAGCTTTTCCCAAAATCCCTTTTCTTTGGTTTTTCAAACCCTAATCAAAAACACAAAAGATTGTTCACTTTGAATCCAAAAACTTATTTTTCTTGCAGCAAAAACACCAGAGAGATAGAAAATTTTAGCCCAAAAATTCTTAGAGAAAAACTCTCTCAAATGGAGTATTTATAGGCAATTTAGAAAACTAGCCGTTTACAGAATTTTTGCCAGAAATAGCCTTCCGGTCGACCGGCCCGGTCGACCGTCCAACGGTCAATTTTTGACCGTTGGCAACTAACGGTCGACCGGCCCGGTCGACCGAATAATCCCGAGAGCAGACTATTCTGCTCCGGTCGACCGTCCCGGTCGACCGCTGACTGTGCCAGAAACGTGCACAGGTTTGTGCACGTCGTCGGTCGACCGTGACGGTCGACCGGCTACATGCGGTCGACCGTTACGGTCGACCGAACTAGCCTGGCAGGCAGCAAAAAGGTCAGAAAACTGAGGTAAAAAATATTCCAATAAATCCCACAAAATCTCTAAAATTCCACAAAAATAGTTTTATCATTTTATATTGAAATACAAACTTGTGTTAAAAATCCTAACACAAATTTCAAACATATTTGACTATTTTTGTGTCATAGAAATTTTGCCAAAAACCAAAAACCGTATTTTCTAAAACCTTGTATTTTGAATAGAAAATACACATTGTCTAAAACTCATCCATGATACAAAAATATGATATTTAAACACTTTGAAGCATATTGTATATGAATAGAAATTCAATATACAAGAAACATATATATATATCATGATTTTTGTCATTAAGTCCAGAATATGTTTTATTGTAAATACCAAAACATAAAACACATGGAATAGATTATCAAACAAAGTTTGTCTAAACAATTGAAGCATGCATGTATATAGAACAAATCTAATATACATAAACCATGTAAACTTGTTTTGATAAAAAATCTATTAGTTCTTGAAAACCAAGATCGGTTAAACCTAAAACCGAAAATCAAAACATGAAAGGTGTGTGTGTTGTGAACTTGAGCTTATCATACTATTCTAATCTTTACAATTAGGATCTAAACCCAAACTAAAACTATGGATACCTAAGTCTTCTTGTAGAGCGCAATCTCCAAGTTAGAGCGCAATCTCCAAGTCGGCTCGATCCAAAAACTCTTGATTCACCGAGCAAGTGCAATGTATGATCTTTGATGCGCGGGCTCTTGAATCAACATGTGAAAGATGTGTGGAAGCTTTCACCAACTAATATCTTGTTAAATATCTGAAACTTAAACATTGCAAGATTATTAGTACACATAACTACATGACTTAATCATCATCAAAACTAGAGTGGAAGGCCTTTGGGCCAACAATCTCCCCCTTTTTGATGATGACAAAACTCATGGAGTTATATATGCATGGATTAAAGTAAAGCTTCAAAGAAGCTCCCCCTTAACTCATGCATAACAATAAAACATATAAGATATGCAATGAATGTTCATAACAACATGTTTATATGTGTTTAAAACAATTATCAAAACATGCTCTTGATACCAATAAAAATGAAACATAAAACATGCACATAAAACATGCATAGACATGCATATAAACAAGGCTTCTTTTCATCAAATGTAAATTATATGCAAACACAAATATGCATATAAAACTCAAATTCTTCTCCCCCTTTTTGTCAATCATCAAAAAGTGTTAAAATAAAAGCAAAAACAATAAATTTTTCTCCCCCTTTTTGTTCAAAGCAAAGAACTAATAAAGGGTTAAATCAAATATGATACCAAAAAAAAAATGTGGCAATGAAGTGTATATTGATACCAATTGAAAAACAACAAATCAATTGAAATCAAAACGAGAACATATACCAATTGAAAACACAAAAAAAATGAAAATCTTGATACCAAATGAAACTATTGTTCTTTAAAACACAAGATACCAATTGAAATTATTTCTTTGCCAATTGAAATCTTTATTTTCTATCATAAAGCAAGGGAGTGGAATACCAAAAAAATATCAATTGAAAGATAAAATACTAATTTAAAAAAAATAAAATACTAGTTTTCTCCCCCTTTATGAAATACCAAATGAAAATATGCATATGCTTGAAATAAGATACCAATTGAAAATTAACTCAATTGAAAATTCGCTTTAACATTGTTTCAATTTGAAAAGTTCAAGCTAAGCATAAACAAAATTTGTGATATCTTGAAGCACAAATAAATCATCTATATATGTATGTAAAAGATAGATATCAATTGAAATTTGATACTATATGAAGTGCATGCATACATATATAAAATACAAACATATATGAGTATACAAAAAAAAAATGTCACATTGATAACAATTGAAAGAGTTCAATGATACCAATTGAAACAACAATAAATACAAGTGTATATCTCATATAACCTACCACCCAATCATGGTTCAAGATAAAAAGGATTTTCATTATAAAGCATTCAAGAACATGATCTCCCATCCAACCGCCCATCGATGGTAGGGTTTTCAAAAAATGATTTGAACAATATAGTATGTTTGAAAGTCTCTACCAATTTGAAGAATACCAACTAGTTTATGAAAAATTGAGAACTAGTAGAAATCCTTCAAGATAAAACAAAAAGATTTTTCATGAAACATGAAAATCACAAGATCACTAAACACTCAAAGTCCATAAAGCTCATATCATACTCATGAAAAACACAATCATGAGAAACATAATAAAGTGAGTGAACAAGTGTAATGTGAAATACATTTCATCATGAAAATGGACAATTAAGCTTAATATAGAAATTATCAAATCTTGATATAATAGTGAATCATGTAATTTATTGAAATCATCATATCAATTGAAATCACAATCAAACATGGAAATCATCATAATGATTTAAACTTCAAGGCATATGTATGTCATGTACAAACTAAAGTATACATACATATCCCAAACATGAAGAGTCCACAAAAGTATATGCATGAAGGCACGTGGCTCAAGGATGTATATGTATAAACAATAATTTGGACAAGATAGACATATACATGAAGTCAACCACAAGATCATAGAAACACATTAAAAATGAGGAATACAAGTCAAATGCATGAATCATCAAAACTAGACTATACTAGTACATCAAATGACTACAAATGAGCGTTCAAGCACAAATATATAAAGGTCTATTTGTAGCTCACTAGTTGTACAAGTATAAATCTTAGTCTTAATGAAAACTAACATTCAAGCAAGTAATCAACTCATGAGGCATAAAATGGGTCAATAATCAATATGATCATATTAATCAGAAGTATTAATGACCTTTTAAAACTAAGATGGATGTATGATGCAACGATCTCTCAAAACAAGACTAAGAGCCGTATACCCCGTGAAGGGTTCTGAACTCCTTCCTCCTGATTCCCCTTGAATGGGTTAGAGGTGCGCAATGCAACCTTGTTGTATGAGAATAGATCGAACAAAGAATGAATAAAGTGCAATGATGAAATGCACACAAGATATATCACAAACATCCATATAATCATCTAAACAAAAATCATGGAATCATGAACATCATATGATCATCATGCATATGCATGTGCATTAGATCTAGGGCATACATGTTAGCTTAAACAAGAAGTGAACACTAAATATAGATCCATATGAAACATGGGTGCTCAAGTAACTAAACATGTATATCTCAAGTCTAATGAACAAGGCATAATCATCAAAACACAACATGCTATAAATGAATGATCTAAAAAGCATGTAAATAATAAATGGGAGTTAGAGAATGATACCAAAACCAATGAAGGTGCATCTCTAGTTCTCCAAAACATGGTGGTCATCTCCACCTAATCTCCTTGAGAGTGAAGCATCCAAATAGTTCTCATTCAAGCTCGGAACGCATCCACCTCAAGGTACCTCCACTCTCACGTGATGCGAGAGCTCCCACCTACATCAAAAGCCAAAGAGGTGGTTTTTGGTACCCATTTTCTAGTGGTCCACGGGGGTTAGTTTCTTTTCTCACCCAAACAAAATTAGTTGCTAAATTTTCATGATAAATGCGATCATAACAAAATCTAGCAAGGTGGCCTTTTCGACCACAATGTGTACAAGTGTACACGTGAGCATACATATGATGATGGTGATCATGAGAAGCATGTGTATGCCTAGATGGGTGTGCATGCAAGGTTGGAACTTGTTTCTTGCGAATCAAGGTTTCCAAACGTGTGTGATTCATGGCACAATGGCTCAAGGTGGAGCCCAAACAATTAACACTTTTCTTCAAATTATTTATATCATTTTCTATGCTAGAAGACAAAGTGGAACATGCTATAGGAGTGCAAGAAGTAGAAGCTACATTAGCATGACAAACATGCAAATCAATATCATTTTGCAAAGATTCATTTTTAGACAAAACCAAATTCAATTCTTTAGTAATAGAATCAATTTTATTTTTCAAAGTAAGGTTTTCTTTGAAAACACAATCCAATCTTGAGGATAAAATCTCATTGTGTTCCAAAATATCATCACAATCATTTTTGCCTTTTAAAACTTCAATTTCTTTTAAAGCAATGTCTAGTTGAGATCTTAGTGAGTCACATTCACTAGTAATCTCTTCCTTCTCTTGTAAAACGGTTTCAAAAGTAGAGCATAAATCCTTCATTTCTTTTTGTAAATCAAAATGTTTTTCTTTCAATGAGTTATGTTTTTCCAAGAATTTTTCAAGCTTAGAAGCAAGTTCAACATTTAAATTTTGAACCTCAAAACATCCATGGCAATAAGAGCTATCATGTATTTGAGAGTCTGATTGTACCTCATTGGAGTCATTCCCATATGCCATGAAACAAGGCTCTTCGGATACATCTCTCCTAGATCTCCTCATATTGTTGATGATCCTTGGAAGCTCCGGAGATGTCAAGACGCTCCAAACTGCAAAAGCCGAGTTAAAACTATCAAAACAAGTAAGAGATTATTATCAAAAGATGCTCTAAGTGTTTGAAGTGCAAGTGCATTGGCCTTCTTATGCTTACTAGTATTTGGGAGGACTTCTATGGTGATGGCTTGATAAACTAGATGACCTAGTGTTTTTAAATATCTAGTCATGTTAACTTTCCAAGAGTCAAGTCTAGTATGGTCAAACATAGGAGGGCTAGCCATGAGAGCAAACTAGTATGAGTGCAAATGAGATGCAAATGAAGATTAGCAAACCAAGATCACACTCCTAGGTGGTTAAACCTAAATATCAGGAGCGCTAGCTCTGATACCAATTGAAAAATTCACCTAGAGGGGGGGTGAATAGGTGACAATGCTAATCTAGTGAACTTAATGCGGAATTTAAAAACTAATTGCAATTACAACAATGATGCACACACAAGAAAGTATAAGATATAGCAATTTGTACAAAGTAAAGAGAGAGAGAGAGCAAGAGTCAATGGATCAAGCGCAAACAAAGAGATATGTTATCGAGGTTCGAGCACCCAGCTCTACATCCCCGCCTTCGACACACGAAGGATTTCCAATCCACTAGCTTGTCCACTAAGGACTCCCACTAAGGGAACCTCCACCGAGGATTTGGCGCAATCACAATTACAAGGAGTTCCCAACTCCCCTCCTTACAAATACAACCTCTTCCTTGAGGCACAACTCCAATCCAACAATCTCAACCTCCTCCTTGAGGCAAAACACCAAACAATCACAACCTCCTCCTTGAGGCAAATTCCAAACCAATACAACAAACTCCCAATCACCAACCAATACAAGGATCACCTCTCAACTAGAGGGATACAACCCAAAGCACAAAGCTAAGAAAAGATTGGGTTACAACTTGGTGGTCACAACAACAACCACAAACAACTTCTTCTTCCCACACAAATATCCTATAGATATAGATAGTAGATTATTGCTCAAGTGTGGAGAAAACCAAGGGATTTGAAACCAGCAACTCAAAGAAAAACCTTTGGGAAACAAATGAAATCAAGATATAGAAGTTCAAACAAAAGCTTTTCCCAAAATTCCTTTTCTTTGGTTTTTCAACCCCTAATCAAAAACACAAAAGATTGTTCACTTTGAATCCAAAAACTTATTTTTCTTGCAGCAAAAACACCAGAGAGATAGAAAATTTTAGCCCAAAAATTCTTAGAGAAAAACTCTCTCAAATGGAGTATTTATAGGCAATTTAGAAAACTAGCCGTTTACAGAATTTTTGCCAGAAATAGCCTTCCGGTCGACCGGCCCGGTCGACCGTCCAACGGTCAATTTTTGACCGTTGGCAACTAACGGTCGACCGGCCCGGTCGACCGAATAATCCCGAGAGCAGACTATTCTGCTCCGGTCGACCGTCCCGGTCGACCGCTGACTGTGCCAGAAACGTGCACAGGTTTGTGCACGTCGTCGGTCGACCGTGACGGTCGACCGGCTACATGCGGTCGACCGTTACGGTCGACCGAACTAGCCTGGCAGGCAGCAAAAAGGTCAGAAAACTGAGGTAAAAAATATTCCAATAAATCTCACAAAATCTCTAAAATTCCACAAAAATAGTTTTATCATTTTATATTGAAATACAAACTTGTGTTAAAAATCCTAACACAAATTTCAAACATATTTGACTATTTTTGTGTCATAGAAATTTTGCCAAAAACCAAAAACCGTATTTTCTAAAACCTTGTATTTTGAATAGAAAATACACATTGTTTAAAACTCATCCATGATACAAAAATATGATATTTAAACACTTTGAAGCATATTGTATATGAATAGAAATTCAATATACAAGAAACATATATATATCATGATTTTTGTCATTAAGTCCAAAAATATGTTTTATTGTAAATACCAAAACATAAAACACATGGAATAGATTATCAAACAAAGTTTGTCTAAACAATTGAAGCATGCATGTATATAGAACAAATCTAATATACATAAACCATGTAAACTTGTTTTGATAAAAAATCTATTAGTTCTTGAAAACCAAGATCGGTTAAACCTAAAACCGAAAATCAAAACATGAAAGGTGTGTGTGTTGTGAACTTGAGCTTATCATACTATTCTAATCTTTACAATTAGGATCTAAACCCAAACTAAAACTATGGATACCTAAGTCTTCTTGTAGAGCGCAATCTCCAAGTTAGAGCGCAATCTCCAAGTCGGCTCGATCCAAAAACTCTTGATTCACCGAGCAAGTGCAATGTATGATCTTTGATGCGCGGGCTCTTGAATCAACATGTGAAAGATGTGTGGAAGCTTTCACCAACTAATATCTTGTTAAATATCTGAAACTTAAACATTGCAAGATTATTAGTACACATAACTACATGAGTTAATCATCATCAAAACTAGAGTGGAAGGCCTTTGGGCCAACAGATAGTCGACTAATACATAGTATAGTCGACTTATAAGTTTCCCTAGTCGACTATCTTTGTGTCCAAAATAAACCCAACTCTCTGTTTGTCCATTAGTCGACTTGGCAGACAATATTAGTCGACTAATAGACCTTATAGTCGACTAACCCTAATCCCCTAGTCGACTAATAGCTGATCCAGTCGACTTATAAAGTAGTTGCAGTCGACTTGATTCAGTTTATCTGAAAACTGTCATTCGAGCTTATCTTGACCTAGTCGACTTATAGTCAAACATAGTCGACTAATAGTAGGAAATTTGCCTTGTATAGTCGACTAACTCAAAAGGCAAGTCGACTATAGGCAGTTTCTGACTGTTGGACAGTTTCTGACTGTTGGTCTTTTGTGCAACGTTTCCCAACGTTTGAACATTCAAAAGGCACCTATTAACTACCCTAACTTACCTTAGTCTTCAGCTATATAAAGGGTAGTTAATCTAAAGGCCAAACAACAATAAAAATCTTCAGTTTTCCAAGTTAAAATTCTGTCAAACCTGAAAACTGTTTTTCCAACTTCTGTTCTTCACCAAAAGTCATTTCCATTGTGAAGTTCTCTGAAGTTTCTCCTATACTAGACCTTGTCCACGTTCATACACAATACCAAGGCTTATAGGAAAGTTATAATACTAAAAGTAATCATTGTACACGGGTGGCTTCTTGGTGTAGAGGCAGTTGTACAAGGTGAAGTTTGTTCTCTTGGTGGAAGAGAAGGTGTTCTCTTGGTGGAAGAGAAGGTGTACACATTTGGCAAAGGGGATTTGTCAAGTGGTGTGCATGGTTGTGATTTTGGGTGTACAAAATCAGAATAAAGAAAAATCTCAAGCGGGTGGCTTGGGGACTGGATGTAGGTCACAAGGACCGAACCAGGATAAATCTCTCTTGTTTGCATTTGTCTATTCTCTGAGATTTATTTTCCTTTTTGCAAGTTTATTTATTTGCTTAACGTTAATCCTTCTTGTTTTAGTTTTGTGTTGACTTGGGTATTTTTAGATTTATAATTGCCAACAGAGATAGTTCCGCATTTGACATCATCTCGGGGACCAACAATTGGTATCAGAGCGGGTTCAAGTCAACAACAAGGATGGCAACGGAGTTTTCATCATCCCAATTCAAAGAAGGACATTCTACACAACGTCCACCGCTATTTGACGGATCCAACTACAACTATTGGAAGTGTAGAATGAAGATCTACTTGCAATCGCTCAACTACGAACTTTGGAACATCGTAGAAGTATCGTACACCAAGCCCACAACCAACTACAACGCTTGGAGTGAGGATCAAAAGAAGAATGCGAACCTTGACGCCAAAGTGATGAATGCCTTGTTCTGTGCATTAACTAAAGAAGAGTTCAACAGAGTGTCAACAGCCACTTCTGCACATCAAATATGGCATACTCTTCAGGTAACACACGAAGGCACAAATAAAGTTAAAGAATCTAAAATATCTATTCTTGTCCACATGTTTGAATTATTCAAAATGGAGGAGAATGAAACCATATTAGAAATGGTTACAAGATTCACCGACATTACCAATTCATTAGCATCCCTTGGAAAAGACTACACCCAAGTCGAAAAAGTTCGCAAGATCCTTCATGCACTCACACCAGAATGGGAGAAGAAGACAACCGCAATTGAAGAGGCGAATGATCTCTCAACTATGACATTAGAAAACCTAATCGGTAATCTAATGGCATATGAAGTGCAACTAGAAGAAAGAAAGAAGGAGGAACAACAACACCACTCAAAGAAGAAAGAAATTGCTTTCCATGCATCCTCCGACACGGACGATTCAAATGACGATGAAGAGGAGATGGCAATGCTTTCAAAGAAATTCAGGAGATTTCTTAAGCAAGGTAAATTCAAATGCTTTAATTGCAATAAACCAGGTCATATGAAGATGGATTGCCCATTGCTCAAAAATAAAGGTAAAATCAAGAGCAAAAAGTTCAGAAAGAAGAAAAACTATGAAGCCTCATGGGAGAACAGTGATTCCTCATCTTCTGACGAAGAAGAATCCACTGAACGTGTCAACCTATGTTACATGGCCATAGAAGATGAGGTATCATTTATTGAACTTTCTGATGCATTTCATGAATTGTTTAATGATCTAAAGCATGAAAAACTGAAAAATAAAGTTTTATCAAAAGAAAATGAAAAACTTTTAGAGGAAAATTCATGTTATGCTTTACAAGTATCTTCTATAAATTCTCAACAAATTGAGTTTGAAAAAGTCATATCATCTTTAAAAAATGATAATGAGAAGTTTATAAAAGAGAACATTTTTCTTAAAAAGGAAACTGAGTCTTTGAATAAAAGGATTTCTATTTTAGATAAAGATATTTCAGTTTTCAAAAACAAATATGAAGATATTTTGCAAAATGTGACTAAGTTCAATCAAGGAAAAGAAAAGTTGAATGATTTATTATCTTTTCGGAAGTTGTCACATAATAATTATGGTATTGGTTATATTGAAAATTCTTCATATTGTTGTAATCCATATAGTTCTTTTGTAAAAAGAAAGTCTAAGAAAAATAAGTTTATATGGATTCCTAAGAATTTAAGTATTCATGATAAAAATATCTATATTGCATCATACATTCATGATATATGTGATTCATGCAATTATGTGTATACTAACAGGTGGAAACCTAATTCTAAATGGATTTGGACTCCTAAAGGTTAATATGTTCTTTTATGTTTGGTACCATCTAACGTTTATCTTGCAGGTACCATATAAAAGTTAATAAGAACATATATATATATATATATTTAATGATATATTTGTTACAGGGGGAGAACAAAGTATTTCTATATTTGTTATAACCTAATTTCTGCAGGGAGAGGAAAATATAACCTATTTTCTGCAGGGGGAGCATTTGTGCACACAACGTGTCATCATCAAAAAGGGAGAGAATGTTGGAACATGTTTCGATGAAGACATTTGTGAAGCATTTCATTTGGAGCTCTATCACACGACTATATCAAGAGTTCTACATGATCAAGACTTCCCAAAGAGAGTTGATATGATGTGTTTTGTAATTATGAAATAGCATGTCAAAAGCCTTGATGCACACACACATATCATATCCTATTAGTAGACTTGATCACCTATTAGTAGACTTGACCCTTTCTATTAGTAGACTTGACCCTTGCTATTAGCAGACTTGACCCTTCTTATTAGCAGACTAATAGGGTTATTAGTCGACTTATAAAAATTATTAGTCGACTAATACATGTTATTAGTCGACTTATAAATAATGATAGTCGACTAATACATAGTATAGTCGACTTATAAGTTCTCTAGTCGATTATCTTTGTGTCCAAAATAAACCCAACTCTCTGTTTGTCCATTAGTCGACTTGACAGACAATATTAGTCGACTAATAGACCTTATAGTCGACTAACCCTATTCCCCTAGTCGACTAATAGCTGATCCAGTCAACTTATAAAATAGTTGCAGTCGACTTGATTCAGTTTACCAGAAAACTGTCATTCGAGCTTATCTTGACCTAGTCGACTTATAGTCAAACATAGTCGACTAATAGTAGGAAATTTGCCTTGTATAGTCGACTAACTCAAAAGGCAAGTCGACTATAGGCAGTTTCTGACTGTTGGACAGTTTCTGACTGTTGGTCTTTTGTGCAACGTTTCCCAACGTTTGAACATTCAAAAGGCACCTATTAACTACCCTAACTTACCATAGTCTTCAGCTATATAAAGGGTAGTTAATCCAAAGGCCAAACAACAATAAAAATCTTCAGTTTTCCAAGTTAAAATTCTGTCAAACCTGAAAACTATTTTTCCAACTTCTGTTCTTCACCAAAAGTCATTTCCATTGTGAAGTTCTCTGAAGTTTCTCCTATACTAGACCTTGTCCATGTTCATACACAATACAAGGCTTATAGGAAAGTTGTAATACTCAAAACAATCATTGTACACGGGTGGCTTCTTGGTGTAGAGGCAGTTGTACAAGGTGAAGTTTGTTCTCTTGGTGGAAGAGAAGGTGTTCTCTTGGTGGAAGAGAAGGTGTACACATTTGGCAAAGGGGATTTGTCAAGTGGTGTGTATGGTTGTGATTTTGGGTATACAAAATCAAGAATAAAGGAAAATCTCAAGCGGATGGCTTGGGGACTGGATGTAGGTCACAAGGACCGAACCAGGATAAATCTCTCTTGTTTGCGTTTGTCTATTCTCTGAGATTTATTTTCCTTTTTGCAAGTTTATTTATTTGCTTAACGTTAATCCTTCTTGTTTTAGTTTTGTGTTGACTTGGGTATTTTTAGATCTATAATTGCCAACAGAGATAGTTCCGCATTTGACATCATCTCGGGGACCAACATGCCTACCAAGGTTCGTGTTTGTATCGACTATAGGAAGTTGAATCCAGCTACCCGTAAAGACCACTTCCCGTTGCCCTTCATCGACTAAATGCTTGAACACCTGGCTGGACACGAGTACTATTGCTTCCTAGATGAGTACTCGGGATACAATCAAATCCCCATTGTTGTAGAAGACCTAGAAAAGACCACATTCACCTGCCCGTTCGGAACCTTCACTTACAGACGCATGCCCTTTGGATTGTGCAATGCTCCCGCAACATTCCAACGGTGCATGCTTAGTCTTTTCTCTGACATGGTCGAATGTTTCCTTGAGATTTTTATGGATGATTTCTCTATCTACGAAGATTCCTTTGATTAGTGTCTTCATCACCTAGAGTTAGTTCTGCAGAGATGCAAGGAGAAGAATCTAACTCTAAACTGGGAGAAATGTCACTTCATGGTGAGACAGGGGATTGTCTTAGGCCATGAGATTTCTAGGAGAGACATTGAAGTGGACAAGGCTAGAGTAGAAGTGATTGCTAAGCTTTCACCATCTAAAAGCATTAAGGATATTAGATCCTTTCTATGGCACGCTGGGTTCTACCGACGGTTCATTAAGAATTTTAGTAAAATTGCTAGACCCTTAACCAACCTGCTCACTAAGGACGTGCCCTTTGATTTTAACGATGAATGTTCCAAGTCATGGGAAAAGCTTAAGTAAGAATTTATTTCTGCGCCTATTATTTCTGCTCCTAATTGGGCCCAACTGTTTGAAATCATGTGCGATGCCTCTAATTTTGCTATTGGCTCTGTTCTAGGATAGCGCATCGATGATAGGCAGCACGTGATTTACTACTCGAGTAGGACCTTAAAGGACGCCCAATAGAATTATACAACGACTGAGAATGAATTCTTGGCCCTTGTCTTTGCGTTAGAAAAATTCCGGCCATACTTATTAGGCTCGAAGACAGTGATTTTCATAGATCACTCGGCACTAAGATACCTCATGACCAAGAAGGAAGCAAAAGCCCGGCTGATTCGGTGAATCCTTTTGCTTCAAGAATTTGACCTGAAAATTCGGAATAAACGAGATATCGTAAATGTGGTTGCTAATCATTTGTCACACATTACGAACGCACCTATCATACAAGCTCCGATCAATAAGGATTTCCCAGACGAGCACATCCTTTCCATTTTTAAGGAACCCTGGTATGCGGACATAGTCAATTACCTGACCACTGGACAATTACCCGCTGACTGGACAAAACAAGACCAGTGTCGTTCTTTGCCCAAGTACGGTACTTCTTCTGCGAAGAGTCGTATCTTTTTAAGTATTGTCCCGACCAGATTATTCGACGATGCATACCAGAGGAGAAACAACGGAGTATGCTAAGCTTTTGCCATGAACTTGCATGCGGAGGACACTTCGGACCCCGCAAGACTGCAGAGAAGGTTCTACAAAGTGGGTTTTACTGGCCCACTTTGTTCAAAAACTCATATCATTTTTGCAAGTCATGCGCAAATTGTCAGAAGATTGAAAAAATTTCAAGAAGAGACATGATGCCCTTGAACCCGATCCTGAAAGTTGAAATTTTTGATGTTTGGGGTATCGACTTCATGGGACCATTCCTTAATTTCTTTGGCAACCAGTTCATTTTGGTTGCTGTCGATTATATCTCAAAATGGGTAGAACCTATGCCAACAAAGACCAATGACAACAAAGTGGTTGTCAAATTTCTCAAAGAGAACATCTTCTCCCGATTTGGCACCCCCAGAGCGATAATTAGTGATAATGTATCGCATTTCTGCAATAGAGTTTTTAAAGCTCTGATGCAGAATATTCCATCAATCACAAGTTATCTACTCCGTATCATCCCCAGACAAATGGGCAGGTCAAAGTCACCAATCGATAGACCAAGCTCATTTTAGAAAAGACTGTCAGACCCGAAAGGACTGGTCGGTCAAACTCAATGATGCATTATGGGCTTACTGCACTGCTTTTAAGACAGTTCTGGGGATGTCTCCTTACTGAATCATATTCGAAAAAGCCTGTCATCTGCCAGTAGAGTTAGAACATCATGCCCTCTAGGCCATTAAGCAGCTCAATTTTGATTTGAGTAAAGCCGGTAAGCTAAGGAGACTGCAGATCGCAGAATTAGAGGAGATACAGAATGAAGCTTATGAGAATTCTCGGGTCACCAAAAGCAGGACTAAACTTTTTCATGATCAGATTATAACCGAAAAAACTTTGTCCTGGGCGACAAGGTTCTGCTGTATAACTCTAGGCTTCATATTTTTGCGGGGAAGCTGAAGACTCGTTGGTCTGAACCGTTCATTGTGCGCACCGTTTTCCCACACGGTGCTGTGCTTATTGTAGACCCTAAGAACAGCACGGAATTCAATGTGAACGGGCAAAGACTGAAGCCCTTCTTAACCACTGAGCCTATGACTCGGATGATAGTGTGCTGACTCTTTTTGCCCCGTCATACACCTAACCACAGCGACTATAAAAAAAATTTGCTTATATGCTTACCCCTTCTATATTTTTTTTTTTGACATTTCTTTAGCCTATTCGAACTTGGCCGTCCTGAGTCAACGAAGACGGTGATATCCTTCTTCACCTTATTTATTGCATTTGCATTTACATAACATTCATTGAGGATAATGCATTAGATAGGTGTGGGGGTGCTAACACTTTTTCGTCTTTTCAAAAAAAAAATCTCCAGATTGAAAAAAAAATTTCATACTCTTTATAAAAATACCAAACGGTTGTAGGAATTAAGGGATCCTTATTAATAAATCTTTATTTTGCCTAAATAAACAAGAAATATTGGTTTGACTAAAAGTTGGGAGGGATAAAGAAAATAACTCATACCTTTTATTTAGCCTTAGTAGAATATGCATAAACCACACACACACATGCTTGGGATTTAGAGACACAACTCTGAAAAAAGAACGCTGAATAATTGTGCCTCAAGAAGCATGATTACTCACGCCAAAAAAAATAATAAATCAATATATAATATATAATATCTTGATTTTGTGGCCAACTCTACTTACATATTTGACCTGAGGGGTGTTTTTTCACCTGGTGCCCTAAAACCATCTGGTTTAAGTGTCATCGGTTTGATATGTGTTACATGAGTAAAGTAGAAAGCCTAATGAACCAAGATTAATAAATAAATATTAATAAAATTAAATGATATTCAAATTGAGTTGAAAAATCCCAAGCACATCACACTTACACATTATGCATATCTATCTAAAGCAAAATAACACAATGAGTTAGAAGTGCAAGATCCTTTCTAAATTTAAAGAAAAATCATAATTTCTTCTTTTATAAAGGCTAAAGTATAGGAGGACTTATGAGGGTTGAACCTAATTCTTACACCATTCGGTTATTTTTACTTAGATGATTGAAAGTTCTTTTTCTTGAAAGAAGTTTGCTAACACTTACATATTTTTTTCACTTACTGAATTTTGTGGGTGCAATCTGCTGAAAACCCTCAGGAGATAACACTCCTCCTCTAAGAAAACCTTGAGGTTTAAAGGCTTGTTGCACATACTCAGTGCAATCGCGTCACCTACGAAAATGGTGTAATAATTTTCTTATTTTTGTTTTGCTCGTGACGAGCAAAAAGATAAGTGTGGGGTTGTGATTAGTCTCTAATTTTGCATAATTTTTATCATATCCACATAGTTATTTGATGTAAAATTCTACTAATAAAATTTTGCTTGCTTGATCCTAGGTCTATGGTGTGTAAATGAAGAAGAAGACTCTAAATCACCATTTAAGGGGTGATTAAAAGCCTACCAAGTAGCCATTGACTTTATGGAGGAGATTTTATTAGTCTAGGGCATCAAATCAACGAACCAGAAGATCTACCTGACAGGAGACAGAAGGGACGACACGCTGTCCGAAGCCAGGCGCGTGCCGCCGTGGCAAGGCCGCGAAAACACGGCCCTAGCCACATTTCCACGACCGTACGGGTGCGCGCGCGCCTGGGCTTTGGGCTAGGGGTCGTCCCCTTGGCCCCCTTTCCTCTGGTGCCTATAAATACCCCCCAGGGATCTTCAGTTTGGAGATATCCAGAGCTTTAGGATCTTTATGTTAGTTTGACTTTGGAGTTGTAGTTTTTATTGTTTTTCTTCTTCTTCTAGTTGATTTAGCCATTAGAGTGAAAGAGAAAGAGCATGTAAAAGTTATATTTGGAAGGTGACAAGCTAATATAAGTAACTACTTCTTTTTTTTCTTTCCATTTTCTAGTTGTTTCCTTTACTTTTATCTCTTTGTTTTAGTGTAACTTCTTTTCTCTTTACCTCTTCTCTTTGATTATTTCTTTTACTGCCATGTGTAACTAACTCTTCCATAGCATGGCTAACTAACTACTAACCCACTAATATCTAACAACTTGATTGATAAACCCAAATAAGTCAATAGTGTCAAATAAGCCTTGTGCAAACGAGAGCTATGATATCTTAAGACGAAGGTTCTAACTCTAACTTACCTACAAGTATTCGCTTTCTTATATTTCATGCTTAACAGGTTTTTGATGATCTATGGATTGTATCATTTACTTGTTTTTGTAAGTTAGAGATTTTCCTTTTAACTTTGCTGATACCATTAGTGCACTTGTATCTTCCCTTATTCTTGCCTTCTATTGGATCTTGATAAGGGAATGTCCAAGTTTTTGTCGTGTAAATCTAAGTTAAAGGAAGGACGGACTTTCATTCGTTCCCAACGTAAATAGTTCTTATGCATAAAAATTTTACTTGCCTATGATCCATCGTGAGGCTACATCTTCAAGAAGTTAGGAATTAGTGGGAGCACTTAGTAGAAAGTTAGCAATGCGCTTTTACCATTAAGAAAAATTAACTTTTACCAACAAGCAAACCAATTCAAAACTATTCTTGAAACAAACTTGTTTTCATTTTCAAATTCTTTATTTGAAATAAAGAACTTTCTCTTTTCTTTAACAAAGAAACCACATCAAGCTTTCATCGCTCTCCCTCCTTGTGGATACGACTCGTATAGCCACTTCGCTACTACAGAAGAATCGCAAAAGCAGTAATATCGACCCACACTCTCTTTACTTATTCTTGTGCTTGCTTTTTTTCCGATCAGTCGCCCCGATCAACTCAGTGCCCTAGCTCGGGGCATTGAAGTAAATGAATCGCATTCCGTCGTTGCAGAATCGCAGGTCTCGAACTCTTCTATAGAGAAGGAAGCCTTCGCGTACATGACAAATACTCCTGAGGAGACGGCCAGACGCTTTGAACAACAAGCCCAGGTCTAGATGGAACAATTCGATATGATTCATGCTCAACAGAATCCATTGATTCTCTCAAGCAGATGCTGGCACAATTGCTTGAAGATAGGAGGAAGTCAACTGACAAAACTCTTCTAAAAAGTCTAAAGGTAAACAAAAAGAAGGAGAAAGCTCATCTTCTGTACATATCGAGGAGAAGGAGTAATCTGATTCCGAGTCGTCTAAATCCTCATCTAAGGAGGAAGGCAACCCGGACTATGGGAGTATTCATTCTAAAAGAATGAGTCAATTGGAGCAGCGTCTGGAAGCCCTTACTAACTGGAAAGGCCTCCAAGAAGCAGGAGTGATCCGGCCATATCCGGCCGAGTGGGACCTTGTTCCATACCCTCCTAAGTTCAAAGCTCCGACTCTACAGGCTTTTGACGGCAAAGGGTCACCGAACCAACATATCTACTACTTCAAGTCTTAGATAAGAACTGTGATAGATAATGATGCCATCTTGGTACGTTTGTTTATCGGCACTCTAAAAGGGCTTGCCTTTGAATGGTTCATGAAACTCGCAAAAGGCTCCATTAAAAATTGGGGTGATTTGGAGAAGCTCTTCCTGACACGCTTCTTTGAAGATGACTCGGAGATCACAATACCTACTCTCCTGGCCACGAAGTAGCGAAAGGGAGAGTCAGTCAAAACATTTGTGAAAAGATTTTGGAACATGGCACTCCGATGTCCTAGCAGTGTGACCCAGGCCACCCTAGTAGAAACGTGCCACCACAATCTACAAACCTCACTCCTAGCCCAAATAAGAGTTGCTGAAAGCCGCACCTGGAAGCAATTGGTCCAACAAGGTGAACAGGCTGAAAAAATTGTCGCCAGGGTTAAGGCAGAAGAAAACAAACCCAGACCTGAAAAGTCGACAAAGCGCATGCCAGAAACATCTTTTCAATCAAAAAGAAAAGATAATTTGGAAACGGAGACAAAATCCCCCATCAAACCTCAGCCGGTTAAGAGAGGTGGTTCTTCAAGTCAGCCACGCACCAACAAACAGTATTCCTTCAAATACAAGCATGTCGATTCGTTGTTCAAGTTACTCAACAAGAGCAACAGATTGAAGCTTCCTGAAGCTAGACGTCCTGAAGAAGTCGGCAAGTCTGATAATCCTAACTACTGCCTGTATTATAGGATGCTAGGGCACTCCACCATGAGCTGTTACATCTTCAAAGACATCGTTCAAGCTCTAATCGACGGATTAGAAAAATTATTAGATTTTAATTCTTTCTTTAGATATAAACATTAAACATATTGAAGGATTAATCAAAGACTTTGTGATTTTATTTACATATATATATAATAAAAAATATATATATATATATATAAAAAGAGATGTACATAAATAAATAATAAATACTTAGCCACTGACTAAGCTGGTTAGCCGTGCCTCAAGAAGCATTGCCGATCACGTCTAAAGGTGGTTAAGTCCTTAAATTCCTTCGTGACCTTTTTTACTCGAGACCTTAAACCCGAGGGATGTTTTCTCATCTGGTGCCCTAAGACCGTCTGGTTTGGGAGTCATCGGTTAAAGGCTTGATTAGACGGAAAAGGTGTGTACTTATTATGTAGTAAATGTATTTGATGTACCCTTTCTTGTCTCCGTTATAGCACAAGGCTATACCGAGTCGGATCTCAGGGAGAGCTCGCGATAGAAGCTTTAAACGTTAGGTTGTGAAGTGAACAAACTAGTATTCTTCTCTTGATAATAAACTTAGTGATGCAAAAGAAACTAAAAGAAGATGGATATGTTCATGTGGAAGTCGTTGGAAAAGAAATCAAGAAGTGATGTGGATGTGGTATTCACAAGAAAAGAACAAGAAACTTAAAGAAAGTGATCCAAGACTAGATTACCTTGCTAGCTTGCCAAAGCTTACCAATCTCCTTGATAATGAATGCTTTGCCTAATGTTGTCACTCCATAGGCTTAGAATTCCTCTCACGTGTTGACCTAATTACTTTCTCATTTGCAAGATGGTGGTTTAACCATCGGAGAAGAGAAGATCATACACTTGCAAGATTAACAAAAGCAATCACCCATGAGTAGTAAAGTGGCTAAGCTAGTGGTTAAACTAGTACATGGAATGAAAATCTAGCTACAAGAAGCCATTAAAGAACTAAAACAAAGCTTGAATTAGATTGCAAGAACTAAACAAAGCAAGTAATAAAGCAAGTAAAGAAAGCACAAGAAACTAGAATCAAACTCAAGTAGAGGAATGGAGGATGGATCAATCCTTGCATAGCTTCAAGTTGTCACCCTTGATTACACAAGCTCTCTCCCTCACAATCACTCTCTTTTGTAATGAAATCTAGGGATAGAGAAGAGAGATCTAAAGAAAGAAAACTAGAGAAAAACAACTTAAAATTACAAACCCTAAACTAATCTCCTCTCTTCTCTGATCAGTTTTTTCTCGCAGGTGATGATGCAGTATTTATAGCAGATTGAAGAAGCTTCTGGAGAGGAGTTCGTTGCCACAAAATCCGGGGATCCAACGGCCTAGATCTGCCGCGGATTGCCGCGGATCTGCCGCCAGATCTGGGCCGTTGGTCCAGATCTTTCTGGTGAGATTCGTTTGTTAGGTTGTTGGCCACGTAAGATACTTGGATCTCCCAATTGGCGCGCGGATCTTGGTGAGATCTGATTTGGATTTGGCTTTATCTTTAATCTTTTAATTAATCACCTTAATTATTGCTAATTAAGGTAATTAATTTGCTAACTCTCCTTTAAGTATGTACCTGCAAATAAGTAGAGAAGAGGAGTAAAAATCACTTATTTATTTGTATTATGCATGGGAGTTATGATGTATAATATGCAATATTGTGTACTAATCACACCCCCACACTTATTCTTTTGCTCGTCCCGAGCAAAACAAAGAAAAAGAAAAGAAAAACTAAGCTACAAGTTTATTACACCACTTTCGCAGGTGACGCGATTGCACTGAGCATGTGCAACAAGCCGTTAAACCTCTAGGTTACCCTAGAGGAGGAGTGTTGTCTCCTGAGGGTTTTCAGCGGATTACACCCACAAAATCCATAAAGAAAGAAGACAAATGTTAGTATTTTGAAAACGCATTTTGAATAAGAGACAAGTTTACGAACTATTTTTGCAAAAATATAAGTGATCCTAGGTCATAAGTCCACCTATAATCAATCTTTCTTAAACTTAGTATCCATGCAAGATCTTGTTTTTAATTAAGGTAAGAAGTCAAAATTGGATTGAATATTTTTATCTTTCATAAAACCTAGATAATATGCACACCGTGTAAGTGAGGATTTCCTGGGATTTCAACTCCAACCATAAAGCCATTTATTTATCTATATATATATATTTTTTCTTTTTCTGCTTTTTTCTTCCCTTAGTTTTCTTAGGCTTTCTAGTTCACCCATGTAGCGAGCCTATAACCGATGACTCCCAAACCAGATGGTCTTAGGGCACCAGATGAGGAAACATCCCTCGGGTTTAAGGACTCGAGTGAAAAAGGCCACAAAACTAAAGGGGATTATTCTTAATCACCGTTAGGCGTGAATAATCATGCTTCTTGAGGCATAATTACCCAGCTTAATAGGTGAGATCACTGTTAGGCGTGAGTCATCATGCTTCTTGAGGCACAATTTCCCAGCTTAATAGGTGATCTTTTATTTATATATATTTTTTTCTTTTTTTTTTTTTTTCTTTTTCTTTTTTTTTTTATATATATATATATGGCATTTTTGGTCTTTGTTTCCATCCCAAGAAATGTGTAAGTGTAAAGTGCATATTATCTAAGGCAAAAAATTCCAGATAATAATATCTCACCAATTTTACTTACTTATCCTATAATCTCAAACAAGATCTATTACTTCAACTATGTTTAAGATGTCATAATTAAGGCTTTCTTAATTTCTAAGATACATCTTAATTTTTTTAAAAATAGATCAAAACTTTTGTCTCTTATTTCAAAAAGTTTTTATTTTTTTATTTTTATTTTTTTTTATTTTTATAAAAGAAAGTGTAAAAGAAAGAAAATCTAAAAACTCTATGTTAGTAAACCCTCCCCCACACTTATTTCATGCATTGTCCTCAATGCATCATGATATATGTATGCATGAAACAAAATGGAAGGGGAAGGAACAAGAATTACCTCAAGGTGGTGGTTCCGGTGGTGGTCGGATTGGTCCACGGAACATGGCCCAATCATCTTTTCTTTGGGTTTTGAGGAACCCACCAACCATATCAGAAATTTGACCCACTAAAAAGATGCATGCGTGTGTTATTTTAATTATGTACATGCCCCCATCTAATTTTAAGATTTTCCAAATAATTTCAGACTCAAATTTATCAAATTCCTTGTCACAGAATGGAGTATGAACTGATAGAACTGTTGACTTGGACTCGGAAAGGAACACCGACTCAGGATTATGATTTAAATCAAATGATGGTTCAGGAGTCGAAGTGAAGTCAGAAATTGTGTCCAAGTCAAGAAATGAAAACTCAAGTCCACAATCAGAGTTCAACGATGGAATGTGACTTTCTAAAAGTGATATCTCTTTACTTCCAATTTTAAGAAATTCAAGCTCATCACCGTACAATTCTTCAAAACTTAAGTCAACAGATTCCTTAAGAATTGTACAATCAGTTTCAGAAGTAAAGAGATTGAGAAAATCAAGGTCACATTTGAGTTCAATTCCACAAGATGGAGAACTTGCCAGAATGTCAATGGTATCTTCGGAAGTGTAAAATTGGGCAAGTTCAACATGATCCTCAAAGATGGATGATTCACTTTCATTGTGAATTGTGAAAGGATCCAAAATTGACTCCGGGAAAAGATTGATGTGAGGTAAAGGTACCGGAGTCATTATGGAATAAGGAAAAAGAATTGAATCACTGAGTCTGGGTTCAAGATCACATTCCTCATGTAGTTCAATAAAATGTGGAGAACTTGCCAATTTATCAATGGAATTTTCAGAAGTGTAGAATTGGTCAAGTTCAATGTGATCATCATAAAAGATTGGTGATTCAATTTCACAATGGATAGGAAATGGATCCAATTCTGACTTGGGAAATGGATTGAAATCAGGTAAGGATATGGAAGTCATGATTGAATCAGGAAGTAATATGGAATCATCAAGTGGAAGTTCAGGATCAAAATCATGTTCCAGTTCAATTTCAGAAAAAGGAAAACTTGCCAATATATCAATTGGATTTTCAGAAGTGTGGACAAGTTCATTTTTAGGAAATGAGAAACTTGCCAAAATGTCAACAGGATTTGAATTTTGGACAAGTTCAAGTTTAGGAAATGAAAAACTTGCCAATGTATCAATTGGATCTGAAGTTTGGACAAGTTCAGGTGAGTGTGCTGAAATTGAATCTGGATTTTCAAGACTACATGACTCTTTGGATTTAGAGTGGCTAGTGACATTAGAAAGAGGATGAGAATGAAGAGTTTGGATCATCAATTCTATGTCACGATTCCTAGCATTTTGAGCATGGGTCATGTCTTCAAGCATCTTTCCATAATCGATGATTTCATTGTTTTGATGGAAAGAGGAAGTGTTGTCTTGGAAGTGTGAGTCAAAAGTGTGTGATGATGGAAAAGTTGACTCACACAAGAAATCTTTACTCGGTTCACAAGCAAATGGTTGTTCATTATGAAAAGGTGGAACTGAGTAAGATTCTTGAGAATATGGTGGAATTGGAGAGACAAATGGTTTTTGAAGTTGTTGCTCAACTCTCAGTAAATTGGCTTCTATACTCCTTTGCAACTCAGATTTTTCTTCCATGGGTGGTTCAGAAAAAGGAATATATGAAGTGGACTCAGGAAATGAATATGGTGGACAAGGATTTTGATAATTTGACTCGGGGTACTGGAATCCCCAATTACTCGGTAAAGAGTTGAAATTATTTTGGACATTATAATTATTAGATGGGGGTATGGGTCGTAGTGATTCGGATAAGGCCAACCCGGTGTATGTGGTTGGTGCATATTATAAAACACCGGGTTGGAATTATCTGAATATGGTGTGTGTGTGACATAAGGATTATGATGGAAAGAATTGTAATTGTAAGCCATATCACACAATCACAAACAAACAAACAAACAAACAAACAAACAAAAGAAGAAAAGAAAAATTCTAACCTAAGTTAGGGTAGACTTAGACCTAGACGACTCCTAACAATAGATCGTCCACAGGAGGTTCAGTGTAGACTCTAACCACAAGCTAATCAGCCAGGGAAGGGTAAGGTTGGTGGGAGGTTTTCCGTCCGGAGACGTTCCTTAATTAAGTAACCAGCAACCTTCGGGCTTTCGGCCCTCAACCCCTTTCCTAGACACCGATTTTGCAAGAGTTAAATTCCAACACTTTTCCCCCTTAGGATAATCTCCTAATTGAGTCCGAGATGTCCCTAGGGCCAACGTCTACTTTTTATTAAATTAGAGGCTTGGGTTAGTGAGTGCTTGGGTTGTGGTTTTCGGGCTAAGGAAAGGGTAATGACCTCCCCCACCTTATCTTATTTACGGGTATGCCCTTAACTTTGAATTGTGCAAGTGTACAAGAAAATAACAAGGATTCACTCTAAGCAAGAAAATCAAGCAAGAGTTTGTCCTAGTCTAAATGCAATGCAAACACGTACCTTGCCTCCACGCACTCTTCAACAGTAAAAGTAAAGAATTGAAGAGACACGTGCCTAAAATGCAAGTGTCTAAACAATTTTTAACAATTATCACCCAACTTTTTACTATTTTTTTAATTAACAGGAATACAGTGAAGTATACAGGAAATCAAGTATAGAAACAGCAGTATTTTTGCAGCAATAGAGCCCTGCAGAAAATTGGAGAGAAATGCTCTCAGAAGTGCCGCGTTTCCACTGGATATGCCGCGGGTCCGCGGCTCTTCAGTGGAAGCCTGGTCTCTGCTTTCTTGAGCAGAGAGCCAGGTTCACTTAGATGTTACTGCAGTAAAGAATTTCCTGTTTTCTTCTCCTGAAACCTGCAACAGAGAAGAATAATAGTTTAGTACTTCACTTTAAACCAAAAAAAATACGTCGCTCTCCCCGGCAACGGCGCCATTTTGATTAGACGGAAAAGGTGTGTACTTATTATGTAGTAAATGTATTTGATGTACCCTTTCTTGTCTCCGTTATAGCACAAGGCTATACCGAGTCGGATCTCAGGGAGAGCTCGCGATAGAAGCTTTAAACGTTAGGTTGTGAAGTGAACAAACTAGTATTCTTCTCTTGATAATAAACTTAGTGATGCAAAAGAAACTAAAAGAAGATGGATATGTTCATGTGGAAGTCGTTGGAAAAGAAATCAAGAAGTGATGTGGATGTGGTATTCACAAGAAAAGAACAAGAAACTTAAAGAAAGTGATCCAAGACTAGATTACCTTGCTAGCTTGCCAAAGCTTACCAATCTCCTTGATAATGAATGCTTTGCCTAATGTTGTCACTCCATAGGCTTAGAATTCCTCTCACGTGTTGACCTAATTACTTTCTCATTTGCAAGATGGTGGTTTAACCATCGGAGAAGAGAAGATCATACACTTGCAAGATTAACAAAAGCAATCACCCATGAGTAGTAAAGTGGCTAAGCTAGTGGTTAAACTAGTACATGGAATGAAAATCTAGCTACAAGAAGCCATTAAAGAACTAAAACAAAGCTTGAATTAGATTGCAAGAACTAAACAAAGCAAGTAATAAAGCAAGTAAAGAAAGCACAAGAAACTAGAATCAAACTCAAGTAGAGGAATGGAGGATGGATCAATCCTTGCATAGCTTCAAGTTGTCACCCTTGATTACACAAGCTCTCTCCCTCACAATCACTCTCTTTTGTAATGAAATCTAGGGATAGAGAAGAGAGATCTAAAGAAAGAAAACTAGAGAAAAACAACTTAAAATTACAAACCCTAAACTAATCTCCTCTCTTCTCTGATCAGTTTTTTCTCGCAGGTGATGATGCAGTATTTATAGCAGATTGAAGAAGCTTCTGGAGAGGAGTTCGTTGCCACAAAATCCGGGGATCCAACGGCCTAGATCTGCCGCGGATTGCCGCGGATCTGCCGCCAGATCTGGGCCGTTGGTCCAGATCTTTCTGGTGAGATTCGTTTGTTAGGTTGTTGGCCACGTAAGATACTTGGATCTCCCAATTGGCGCGCGGATCTTGGTGAGATCTGATTTGGATTTGGCTTTATCTTTAATCTTTTAATTAATCACCTTAATTATTGCTAATTAAGGTAATTAATTTGCTAACTCTCCTTTAAGTATGTACCTGCAAATAAGTAGAGAAGAGGAGTAAAAATCACTTATTTATTTGTATTATGCATGGGAGTTATGATGTATAATATGCAATATTGTGTACTAATCAAGGCTCGCTACAAGGGTAAACTAGAAAGCCTAAGGATGCTAAGGAAATGTAAATAAATAAACATTGCAAATAAAATAAAACAAAATAAAAGAAAAAAAATTATATATATTAGTAAATAAATGAACTTGGTCTAAGAAAGATCCTTCATATTTATAGATGTATATATCCTAAGATTGATGCAAAATTCGGTTTTTGATCTTTTCCCTAAAATCTTAACCTAAGCTGAAAACAAAACTCCAATTAGACACTTATAAGAGGAATGAAAAGTTTAGGGTAACCTGAAACCTATAGCTCAAGTTAGAATCTTTAAAACATGGATCAAAGATTTCACTAACCCCTTTTATTTTTCTTTATGGATTTTGTGGGTGTAATCCGCTGAAAACCCTCAGGAGACAACACTCCTCCTCTAGGGTAACCTAGAGGTTTAACGGCTTGTTGCACGTGCTCAGTGCAATCGTGTCACCTACGAAAGTGGTGTAATAAACTAGTTAGGATTTTTCTTTCTTTTTCTTCCTTTTTGCTCGAGGACGAGCAAAAGCTAGGTATGGGGGTGTGATTGTTATACATATTTGCATATTTTACTGCTTCCATACCATGCATATTACAAATAAAAATATGATTTTTAATCTTTTTCTCTCTATTTTTGCAGGTCCACATCTTAAAAGAGAAAAAGGCCCAAAATCTCTTTAATTAGCAATAATTAAAGAGATTTAATTCAAAGCCCAAAGAGCCCAAGTTTGAATTCAGAATCAAGGGAGATCCACGTGCCAACTCAATGTTCTAGAAGGCCACGTGGCTAACAAACTTGTAACAACTTCACAACAGAAAGTTGTTAGCCAACAGCTTTCAAACGGCCGCGCCTTGCCGCGCGCGCGCGGCAAGATCTGGGCCGTTGAGCCCCGGATTTTTCTCCAACGATCTGGGCTCTAGATGCTTCTCTCTGAAGGCTATAAATACAGGACCAGGGTCTGCATGAGAAAAACAGAGAAGAGAAAGAAGAGAACTAGGAAAACTCTTGTATTTTATTTTAGTCTTCTCCTAGGTTTTAGTCTCCATCTTCTTCCTCCTAGAGATTTTGTCAAAGAGAGAGAGAGAGAGAGTGCTGTTGAAAGCTTGTAATCAAGAAGGTGACATCACTTGTAACAAGGGTTAATCAAAGCTTCGTCTTCTCTTTGCAAGCTCTAGTACGTTTTACATTGCATTACTTTCTTGTTTTACTTCTCTTGCATTTTCATTGCTTTACTTCTCTTTTCTTTACATCATGAATTGTTGTTTTATTACTTGTGTAATGGATAGCTAAATTTCTATTGCATGGCTAGCTAACAAACTTACCTAGCTAACTTCTATCTCTTTGGATGATTGCTTATCTTTATACTTGCATTGTGAGAGTTTCTTTTACTTACCAAGGAAGTAGAGTTGCTTTCCCTTGGTCAATGCTTGTACAAACTCCATATGACTCATGTGTGCCTCATTTAGAGCCTTGTCTAGAACAAGAGCCTTGATGGAACATGGAGATGGATCACCAAACATGTGCTACTTGTATAGTAAGAACAACTTCTTTACTTCAAGCTAATTTGTTGTTATGTCTTGAATGTTCAAATGAATGTTGATTCTTCTAACTTAGCATTCCTTGAGTACCAATCCTAGAGTTCATCATTGATAATCTATCTAGAGAGCCAATGAATCAATATGAGGCTTCAAGCTAAGAACTAAAGGAACACTCAACTTCAAAACGGTAAAGTACTTTGAACAAACAAGCAAGTCATACCTATTGCCAATGAATCAACATGAGGCAATCAAGCATCATCATTGAGTTTAGTAAGTTAGCGAAGTAAAGTTAGCTAGCCATGTACTTTCTCATCTAAAGTTTTCCAACATCTTCTTTACTAGCTTCTTTTCTCTTAGCAATACACTTTACTAAAGTTCTTTTGATTTCTTTTCCATCATGCACAAATCAACCACTTCTTCTATTTTCTTTTCCATGTCTCTTGCATTTGTGTAAATAACAAAGAAGAATCTTCGTTTTCATTTCTTCACTCCGAACCGTAAAACTTCCAACGTGAGCTCTCCTCGAGGATCGACCCGGTATAGCCATTGCTATAGCGGAGATTGGAAAGGATATATTAACCATCTCAAATACATTGTGAAGTGACAAAGCACCGAGGTTAACTCTAAACCTTTCTTCTTTCATTTAATACTTGTGTAATAACTTCACACTATCTTTTCCTAATCATTTACCTTCCTTTCTTGATTGTAATCCAAATGAATCTGATAATCTCGATTATGTCTTGCCCTTGCAAGTGCCACTGATGGATTATGGTGATGGACATTTGTTTCTACTAGTTAGTATTCGTTTCTACTTTTAGTTTCTGCTCGTACTTTCGTTTGATAAATCGATAGGAATGGGAAAATCCTATATGTTATGCTATGATCGCCTTCAAGACAAGGTAAATCTTTGCAACAGATCTAAGGTAAGCAAGCGCCGAAGAGATGAGTAAGTATTTCTTTAGTTCTTTCTTTCTTTCTTTCTTAGGTTAGAAACACATCTTCAAAATTAATATTTCTTCTCCATTTATTCTTCTTTCCTTTAACTTAGTTTTTCTTTTCTTTTCAAAACACCAACAACATCACCTTCTCCTCTTTTACCATTAACTTCTTTTTTTCTTTTCTTTTTGTTTAAGAAACAAAGAAGAAAATGTTTTAACCGAATCTAGTAACTTAGAAAAAACTTATAAAAGTTTCTATCACAGTCCCTCCTTATGGATCACAACCCGTATAGCCACTTCCTATAGCGCTAGTATTGAGCAACCTAGCACATTTTATTCTACATTTTTAAACTTCTTTTTTTTTGTGCAGGTTCAGCTTCAATCAAAATTTGGTGCCGTTGCTGAGGAATGAATGGTAAGTTTATTTTTAAAATTACTAACGGTTTAAATCTCTTCTTTGTTTTTGTGTGCAGGAGCTGAATTGAGAAATCTAAAAGCTATAGTGGATATTTTGCTACTCTATGCATCTTCCCAAGAAGGTAAAGCAACAAAGCCCTCCTTTCTGCCGCAAAAACACAGCCAAGGAGATGGACTACTGACTGAAATTTTTGTAGGTGCTTTCACACTGCAAAATACATGTTCTGCATCTATTAGATTTTCTTAATTATTTATTTTGCATACAATATTTAATTCAACAGTAACTTGTACTTGTAAATGTACGCGCCGGAAAAAAGAAAAGAGGTGTTGTAAAATTTCCTTGAATCAAATGAAAAATTACAACAAAACTATTTCCCTTCCAGTTACAAGGGAGGGAGGATGTTGAGTCTTGAATCCTCCCTTTGTTTAATGCTGGGTTCTTCGTGTGGCGGTGGAGAGTGAATCTTGTTCTCCGTTGACCGGATGACCGTCGGGATCGTCAGGGATCTTCTCTTTGGTTGGTAGAAGGAGTAACACAGCTCTTGTCTACCAAAACTCTCAAAGAGAAGGTAGGCAAAGGACAACTCGTACGCAGCGAGCTTGTTGAAGAGTTGAGCTCTCTCCTTTTTCTGCCGTGTCTCTGTCTTGTTGTCGTCTAACTAAAGAAAATCCGACCCCTTCTTCAATAGCGACGGGGCTATTTATAGGGGTTCCAGGGTGAACGTGCCCCTAAAAACGCTCCACAACGAGGGGCTGACCTCCCCGCTATGTGGGCGGCGACTGGCCCCATAATCAGGGCGGTTATAACCGAGACGCGGGTGTCGAGCCCACGCGCCTTGATATTGAGACGCGGGTGTCGAGCCCACGCGCCTTGATGTTGAGACGCGGGTGTCGAGCCCACGCGCCTTGATGTTGAGACGCGAGTGTCGAGCCCACGCGTCTAGAACTTGAAACTCTGCTTTTTAATGGCTTGTATTTTAGTGATTTTTAGACAGCCTACAGAACCCCCTCCAAAGTTTTCGATATTCCGCAGTTAACTGGGACGGATTTTGAAATACTTTGGACTTTAGCTGAATTCGCCTTTATGACTGGACTGTTAATGCTCCGGGTTTGATCTTATCTGGAGTTGGTCTTCGTGAGTGTACTGTTGAACTCTTTGAGGCCACCAGAGTTGATCGTGTTGAGTGTCTAGATACACAGTCTAAACCTCCCCGATTGCTTTTAGTCTGTCATGGACGCGCTTTAAGCCAGGAGTGGACGATCGTCTGCTTGTGCCAGTGTACTGTTAAACTGATTTGCAGAAGCAAGGACTGAACGCCAGTTCTTTTTGAAGAGCAGAGATAGTACTGCTTTACAGACACGACTTTCATGGGGTGCGTCTTTTGGCAAATGCAAAACGCGACTGATCTTCCATAAAGCAGACACGATGTTCAGCCGGGCTGGAAAGACGCGAACTTCTTAGAGAGACGCGACTTTTTGAATGCATTTATGGCGGTGATGACGGGGCATGTCCATCGAAGAGGCGCGGCCGTCGGGTGCGAATCTGTGCCATGTCATGATTGCACTGCCAGTTGGCCTGGGGAACCGACGGGACATCACCTTTTGACGCGCGGACTTCCCGGTTCATTAAATGATCTGTTCCACGTGTCAAGCGATGACTCGCTGCAGAGCCATGGTGCGCGATCTTCGCGATACATTAAAATTGATCTGTTCCACGCGTCAAGCGATGACTCGCTGCAAAACTAATCGAGCCACGCGCCGCGTATCTTCGCGAATCCTTGTGCCTATAAATGGTAACAGTCAGAGAGATACCTCTTCTTCTCCGAGCGCATTTGTTTAAAGTTTTTAAGAAAAAGAGTTCTTCTTTCTCTGTTCATCTCCATTACTGGATTCTTAATCACCAATGGCACCTAAGACCAAGCCAACCGCATCCTCTTCAAGAGCGACCGTCACCGAGGCCCAGAGGGGCGGTTCCTCCGCGCAGGAAGTCCTTTTCCCAGGTATAACGCCGTTTAGGCTTGAACTTCACCATTACTGGAAGCTCATGGAACCCCAAAAAGATATCTTTTGGAGGAGAACCATTAACACAGAACCGTCAACACAGAAAACAAACCGTGTTTGATTCTCAGACGCGGTCTCAGACGCGGTCTTTGAGTTGATAACCAAGGCGCGGGTTTGATGACCCGGTGCCAGCGAGTCCTGCATTTCAGATTCTTCACTTAGAATATTTCTAATTGTGAAGGGTTCGGACGCGGACTTGAAGTTTTTCATCAGGTGCAGGTTTTTGATGAATCTTGCACCTGAGCCCAAGTACTTAGAGATTTTTCATAAGTCTTGGTTTGCAAAACGCGGATTTGATCCCGCGGGTCTTACACCTGGATGCGGATTTGCAGGTCTGGATGCGGATTTGATAATTCCTGCGTCCAGTATTTCTTCTGCGTCTGGACGCAGATTCGCAGGTCTGGACGCGGATTTGATAATTCCTGCGTCCAGTATCTCTTCTGCGTCTGGACTATAGACACTTAGCATTTTTTTTTGCTTCTGATAAGGTGTCTGATTAAGTGTCCTTTTCTTTTGCAATACCACACCCTTCTGCCCCACTCGCCAAGAAGCGCCACTTTGGACATGTAGGTGGTGCTGACCGTGATCTGGCCTTTGTGCTACGAAGGACAGTACCTGTGACTGCTGACAGGTCGCAGGAGTGCCAGGAAAGGCTCTCCAATGTTGATATGACAACCCTTCGGGTGCTTATGACCGATGCAGCATTCACAACGGATGATCGCGTCAAGCTGGAGAAGCCTGCCTTCTTCTTCGGAGATCATATCGGTGATGGCGGCTATTCCATGTATGATGGAAATTATAGATGGCTCCGTCAGATAGGGGATAGAAGATTCTTTCTTCCAGACATGGAAAGGATGTTCCCGCTGTCTTATCTCCAGCACATGTCCGTCCCTCGGAAGATGAAATGGGACGTTTCCCGATATGTCCCTGAGATTACCCTCGGTGACTTGGGCTCCCAGAAGGTATACCGTCATGATGGTCATGATAGGGCGGTTCTCGGCCTGTTCCCCGGGTCGCGCAAGTTTGAGCTCCCAGTTGGAGAGATACCAAAACTCGGCACTACCTTCCTCAACGCGTTTATGAAAGCGGACGGTGATTTTCCTGTTGAGTTCCGTGCGCCCGGGTGGGTTCATTCCACCGAGAAGTATTGGTGGCGCAGGATGGTGAGCTTCGACCTTGCCGTGCAGTATGGCATCCCGCCGAGTTCTCAGAACTTCTTCGGGGTCCTGGAGCGTTACAATTCTTTGACGGGGACATTCTTCACCCCGGTCGGAGAGATGGGCCTTGCACTGCACGAGTTGCATGAGGTCTCGGGGCTGACAACAGGGGATTCTCCCTATGAGGAATATATCCCAACCACTGAGGAGCTCAACCTTATGAAGAAAGGGTCTCCTCAAATGTACGAGACTTATTGGGAAGTGCTATGTCACTTCCATATTTGCGGCCAGATAACCACTTGGAGGTCGGGAGGAATCAAGCAGCTGTCTTGGGCCAGTTACTTGTTCAACAATGTCAATAAGAAAGACCATCCAATAACCCGACTGGCTCCCAGCTCCGACAAGAAAATTGACGACAGGATCGCCCAGGCTCCTGAAGACTTCTACACCACGGTTTCGAACGAGGACGGCTTCGAACCTGACATGGTCTTCGAAAGCTTTCACCATCAAGCCTGGACCCCTATCTCCGATCGAGCATTGTTGGCGGGCTTATTAATGTTGTGGCTGAAGCGTTGTGTGGTGCCCACGCTGCCACATGAAGTCATTGTTGCCGATGTAGTGTACCCGACGGTGCTCCTGGCCCATGGCAGTCCCATAGCCCTTCTTCCGGCCGTGGCGGCTGGCATTCAGAGCGGGTTGCGGGCGTTAACCCACAACTTCTGCAAGCCAGGGAAGGCTGTCAACTCCCATGGCCAACCGATCCTTGACTCAGAGGGGAAGCCGACGGTGAAGCGCTCCAACCCTCGGATCGAGCTGCCTTACACGTACCTCATGGCTTGGTACGTGATGCACTGCCCTTCCCTGATGACGCTGGTGCCTTGGAGTGAGGGTTTCGCCCCTTTTGTACAGCGGTTGGAGGGTTCGGACTGGCGTAATACTTATATGTATTTCGTCCGGAAGTGCATTTCAGATGCTTCGAACTACCAGCTCAATCGCTGCTTCCCCGAGATCCCTAGTGCATCTTTCGGGGATCTATTTACTGATTCCGCGGGCCCAGATGACTTCACGAGGTTGTCCACGGGGGTCTTCTGGTGGTTGATCAACATTCGGCCCGGATATGTGCTTTTCCGGCAAGGGACTTCATGCACAATCGAGCCGTACATGCCGAATCGTTTCGCCCGACAGTTCGGCTACGATCAACTCTACGTCGGTAATCCCAATGCTCGACTCGCCTTCGAAGGGAACTTGTTCGAAGGTGCTCGGGCTTGGTACTACAGTGTGGCCGGAGGGACGGAAGCAACTTTCCGTCTACCTATCGAGGGGTCAAAGTGCCGTATGAGCTTCAGCTTCTGCTCCTGGTACTTCCAAGTCAACCAGACACCATACTTTGTTCCGGAGTATTCATGCATTGAGAGTATCAATGCAAATCTTGAAGCAAGGTCGGAGTCCGGTAAACGCTCGCGAGGCGTCGAGCAGTACCTGAAGGCTCTGAAGGAGGTCGGGAGAAGGTCAAGGGAGGAGCCGCGAGCAACAAGGGCGGAGCCGCGACCAACCAGGGCTCGACAGGCAGTGAGCAAGCGTCGTCAAGGCTCTACTTCCACTGCTGAGCCTGCCCCAAAGAAGGTCCGGAGAGACTTGACGGCTGCAGTTTCTCGATCCGCGGACATCCCTTCTGGTGTTGGGGAGCCGAGGGAGGAAGAGGTGGACAAGGATGACACTCCCTTAGTCCATGCCCGCAGGTTACACCGCAGGAGCCTCAGGATTGCAGAGGAAGGGGAGCCTGCTGACAGACCCACCGCCACTGACGAGACAGAGCAGCTCGAGGTCGATATAATGAGCGGAGGCGATGTTGAGATTCCGGGGATCTCAGCTCAGCCCGAGTCTTCCTCAGCTCAGAGGAGGGATGAGGCACAACAGCCTGGGTCTCCTTCTGTCTTCATCTCTAGTCCACGGATGTTTGACCCTAGCCCTACCACTGGGGTGTTTAGAGGCAAGGCTCCGGCTATCGAGGCCTCTCACGTTGAACTGTCGTCTTCCTCATCCGCAGAGGAAAGCGATTTTGAGGATGAGGTCGACTATGGTGACGAACCCGCTCCTCCTGATCCGAGCAAATTCTCACACATCTCGGAGGAGGAAATACATGGGTGTGAGCCGGCGACGATGTCACCACCATCGGTTGCTCCTGCTGAAGGTACTCTTTTCCCCTTTTGACCTGATTTCCCTTTTCATTTTGAAGAGGAGGCTTTAACATTATCCTTTTATGCTGCAGGCTTGGTTGAGGATACCGAGGCTGCAACCTCCTCGCCTATCGAGGAGATGGTGCAAGAGTTGACCCAGCCGGAAGGAGTTGAGACTCCAGCTGCCGAGGCAACTACCAAAATCGGGGAGACTTCTACTCTGCAGGAAGAGGAGGCCACCACTGAAGTCAGGGAGACTTCTCCTCTATAGGGTTCGCCCAAGGATTCGACATCTCTGGACCTTCAGCTTGGTAAGGAAGTTTTGATGTCTCGGATGTTTCTCTTTTTACCATTCTGGCTAATGTTGAGATAACCTGCAGAGAGAACTGAGGGGGCCCAGGTAGAGAGTCTGACGGTCAGTGTCCCTCCGGAAGGCCACACGGCCTGTAACACCCCATCCTCAGTATACGTACCCAGTTATATGTCCTGATTTTTGGAGTGATTTTTTTTATTTATTTTATTTTCTGTTATTTAAAATCTTACTCTTATAGCAGTACTGTATGATTTGACCTTTTTAGTATTCAAATTTGACCGATTTTAGTTTCAAAAATTATTTTTTAATATTCTAGATTTTTCATGATTTTCTGGAAATTTTCAGAATTAAATTGTAAATCTCAAAACCGGTGTCGACCAGTGTCGCTGACCGACTTTCGAATTTTTAATTTAAAAACAGAGTTGAGATTCTAGAAACGGCTTTCACAGTATTTCTTAAAATCAGGTTTTCTATCTAAATGATTTTTTTGAGAATTTTTAGAATTTATCAAAAATCTGGCCTACCCGGTGTAGACACCGTCTACAGTGGATTCCAGGATTTTTATCTTGAAAATGAGACTGAATTTCTGAAAACCGATTTCACTAAAAATCTTAAAATAATATTTATTATTTTTGAGAATTTTTGGGAGACTTTTCGAGATACTTTATTTTGGGCTTTTCCTGAGTTTCCGGTGTTTTCCCAGATACCGAAATTCTATCCGGATATTTTACTTTTCTCTCTCCTTGCCTAACGTGAGATCTACCAACTCTGAGTTCAGCAATAAATGCGAAGACTCTCTCCATCCCGCATTTAATGCTATGTCCCTCAAGAAAATCAACCCAGATCAAATCACCCATGCCTTTTTGTCTTTCCTGTAAACGCGATTTTGTATCTTTTCTTTTTGGACGCAGAGCAATCTCCGCGTCCAGCTTTAGCAGCCCAAACGCGGGCTTTACTGCATGGAGACGCAAGTCTCCATTCTTGCGTTTCTTTGATTTGAATGGAGGGCTAATATGGTAATAATAAACCTTACCTTTATATAAATATACACATGCACTCCCATCTTCTCTCTCTTTCATTTCTTTTCTTCCTTCTCCCTTTTCCAACAAGCACAGCCATAAAATAGCAGCCCAAGCTCCCTCTTGGCCGGCCAAACACCACTCACCATCTCCATTTCCTCCACCAACTTCACCACCATTCTCCCTCCATCTCCTCCTCCATTCCAACAACAACAACAACCATAATATCATCTCCATCACCATCTTCTTCCTCTCCATTTCCAACCAAAACAACCCATCTTCCCCACCAACTTCATCACCATTTCCACCACCACCTACACCACCTTAACCACCACCAACCATACCATCTTCTTCTCCTCGTCATTCTCTTTTCAACGGACTATAGGTTCGTCCTCCGAAACATCGTTTGCAAAAATTCCATTTCACCCTATTGAACTACACTTGCACCAACAAACAATCTTCTCTTTTGGGGCCTTGTCCACCCACTCCGGCCAACTCCGGCCGCCGCCGGCGACCACGGGCCAAGCCACGGCCGACCTACCTCCTTTTCTCTTCTTTCTTTCCTTCCTTTGTTTTTCTTTCTTTCTTTCCTTCCTTATTTCCTTTCCTTCCTTTTTCTTGATAATTAGTCGACTTACTCACTGTGTTAGTCGACTAATGCCTTTGTTAATCGACTAACATTTCCCCTAGTCGACTAACTCACTTTCCAGAAATAGTTGTGCTCTCTGGTTGACTTCTGTTAAGTTGACTTGCCTCCTTTGTTAGTCGACTAATCGCTTATATAGTCGACTTGTCCCTGATTTATAGTCGACTAATGAAAAGCCCTGGAAGTGCGTAACTCTCTGTTTCCCTGATTAGTCGACTTACCCTAACTTATTAGTCGACTAACCATTCCCTAGTCGACTTACTTATAACCCCTAGTCGACTAATTTCTGGCTGACTGCTGCGTTTAGTTTTTCCTAAACCTGCGTCTCTATCCCCTTTTTCCTGCGTCTTTCACATTTCCATATCCCTCTTTCTCTCATATATTTTAGACGCGAAACTTACTCCCGCGTCCAAGTAATTTCTCAAACGCGATTCTCGTATTCTTGTGTTAACGCGACGTAGAGCACATGCTCGCGTCTGCGTTCTTCCTGTGTTAAAACGCGGATCTCAGACCCGCGTTTGTGACCTCAACGCAGCGCAACCTCCCGCGTCTGCGACCCCTGCGTCTTCATTCTCACTTTTCTGATTCATCCTTCTCCTCCTCTCTTTTTATATATAATATTGGTTACTTGGACTCCAGAGCTTGGAATTTCTCGGTGTATTTCTTAAAGCTTTAGGCGAGTGTTCTCGCCATCCTTCAGATTTTCATGCTTTGTCATGATTGACTAATATTATATTCCTGACACACTTGCATGCATCATGCTACCACATGATACTCACCCCACAATAACATATTGATACTTGATTTTAGATTGTCACATTTACGGGAATCTTGTACTTGCTATCCTGTATTACATACAGTGACTTGAAATGACAATACTCATGACTCTTTAACTCCTGATCTTGCCAGGCACTTGCTTTCCCGTAAATTGATGATTACATAATAAATCATAAAAAGGAACAACTTGCATCGGGTCGGGGGAAATTTGCGGCTATCAATATATGTTCGTGTTTACAGTGGCACTAGGCATGTTGTGCAACTAAAATTTCCAGTCTGACCTGTGGGCCTCCAGGCGACTGAGGGGAGTGCTGGCTCCCTCCTTCTTGGTACCATCTTGATAAGGGCATTCTATAAGACCCTCCTGTAGGCCTTGCGGCCAGTTCCATGCACCAGCAATGGAACGTCCTGGACCGTGGTCCCGGGCATGTACGGGACCCACTGTAAACATTGTTCGTTGATACCCCCGTTGGTTTCCAATAACAGCCTCGATTTACTCATATGTGGATGTATGTGTACTGGGACGCTATTACACATACCTAGACATACGAGTAGAACGAGTAATAAGTATAAATAATGAAAATGGCAGCATTAGATTTATTCAAGCCTTATTACTTTCATTTTATGCTTACTGTACATGTACACTCAACACAGTTTTTGATGCTTAATACTGTTTGATCATATTAACACATGCATGTACTTATCTTTACATGACACTTGGCTTTCACCTACATAATCGTTAGGGAGTTTCTGACTCCCCTGAACTTGCATGTTCAGGTTCTGAAGCTTGGATTGAAGAGGAGCCCTCCACTGAAGATCAAGCTTATCTCTCGGAGCAGGCTGACTTGTCCTAGCTCCTTCTGTTCCTGATCCTTCCTGCTAGCTCGGGGATCTTCTTCTCAGCCCGTGAGCACCTTTTGCTGTATAAATTGTAAATTCCACTTTTTTACTTGGCTGTGATATAATGTACATGTACCAATATATCACGCTCTGTGATAACTTTGTAATCCTTATGTTGGAATGTATATTGTCACGTATTTCCGTACTCTGATTCTTGTCTGTACTGATACTTAGCGTATATACGTGAGGGTATTTCTGACCTGCGTATATACGTCGCAGTAACGTCTCCGTACCCGCCGGATCGGGGCGTTACAGGTTGGTATCAGAGCCCAAGCTCTCACACCTACAATACAACCAAATTGTAAATTAATGGGATCTTAAATTGCACTTGGGATACATGAGTTTCGGTTATACATTCCAACTACAATATACAAAGTTATCCATTCCTTCTTGATATTCCTTCCCCTGATTCCTAAAGTCCATCTATCTTTTGCTTTCACTCCTCTTTCCAGACATCTTTTACCAACATAGATATGGATAGAAGGTCAGGACGTAACAACTCCGGGCAATCACAGGACGGGCCCGCAGGGGGAAATGCAGATATTCTAAGGGTTATCCAAAATATGGTGGAGAATTAACAAAGGCAGACCGAACTCCTTCGGCAAGGCTTGATAACAGCTCCTCAAGAACGAAGGCCGGGCAACGTGTCAGACTTCAGGCGGTTGCAGCCGGCGATATTTACAGGGGGAGAAAGACCGCTAGACGCCGAGCAATGGCTAATTGACACAACAGATCTCTTGAAGGCAGCAAGGGTTCCAGAGGAAGATCAGGTGGAGGTCGCCAAGATACAGCTAAAGGATGTGGCTAGAAACTGGTGGCTAGCTGAAGAAGCGAGACTGGAAAAACCCATCACTTGGGACCAGTTCTCTAAAAGCTTTTATGATAGATTCTTCCCTACTACAGCTCAGAAGGAGATGGAAGAACAATTCATCCGACTTCAACAATGGAATCGATCTGTTGATGAATATGCTGCTGAGTTCTTAAGGCTGAGTCGTTTTGCTCCGTATATGATAGCCGACGAAGAGAAACGGGCAAGCAGATTTCAGCAGGGCTTACAAATGGATATCCAAGTCCTTTTGATTCCCCAACAGCTGAAAACATATTCCCAGGTCCTCACCGTAGCTCGAGAAGTGGAGCGAGGACTGGAGAAAAAGAATCTTGATCAGAGGAGGAAACAGGCCATGAAGAGGCCATTCCAGCAATTGGGCGGAGGAGGTCCAGTCAGAGCTGCAAAAGCCCCGATGTTTAGAAGACCATTTCGACCAGCCCCTCTTCACATAACTCAACCACTTCCTATAGGTGCTTATTGCAAGAGGACAGGCCACACTCAGCGGAGTGTCGTAGGGCCAACGGATTATGCCTGGCATGTGGATCTGGTGATCACACAATAGAAGGCTGTCCCCATAAGAGAACTGGGATGGTGAACCGAACCCTACCGGCACTTCCTGCACCTATTGGACAGAAGACTCCAGGGCCGATGGTCGGAAGGGCCCCTCTCCCTCCACAACAACGGGTTTTTCGCCCAGCTCCAAGGGGAGGAAGAACAACAGCAGGTCGTGAAAGAGGACGGGCCTACAACTTGACAGCGGAAGAGGCCCAAACTTCTGGAGAAGTGGTAACAGGTAAGATTATGGTGCACTCTAAACCTGTTCTAGCCCTCTTTGATTCTGGCGCTTCTCATTATTACATATCAGATAGTTTCACTGTCTTGCACTCTATACCTATTGAATATTTAGACCACCAGTGGGAGATTAGTACCGGTAATGGGGTAGTCATCTCCAATAGAATTTGTGTAGATTGTCCGGTGGAACTATGTAACAGGACATTAGCAGCGGATATGCTCTTACTGGATACTAAAGGGTACGACGTAATCTTAGGCATGACTTGGCTCAGCAAATACCATGCGGTTATTGATTGTCGAAACAAGAAAGTTATTTTCAGAATACCGCTTCAGCCTGAATTCCAATTTGAAGGAGAACATAAACCTGCCAAGGGAAAAACACAGATGACTGCTGCTGAGATCCAGAAAAAGAGAGTACCAGTTTGGAATGAGTTTCCAGAAGTATTTAAAGAGATCTCAGGACTTCCACCTGACAGAGTAATTGAGTTCTCCATTGATATCATTCCGGGTACAGTCCCAATATCTAAAGCTCCATACAGAATGGCACCCACTGAGTTAGAAGTTCTAAAGAAGCAGTTACAGGAATATTCTGACAAGAGATTGATTAGACTAAGTACTTCACCATGGGGAGCTCCAGTGCTATTGGCCAACAAGAAAGATGGTGGTAAGAGGTTGTGTATAGACTACAGAGAATTAAACAAAGCTACCATCAAGAATAAGTATCCCTTACCAAGAATTGATGACCTTTTTGATCAACTTCATGGGGCCCGGGTGTTTTCAAAGTTGGATTTACAATCGGGTTATCACCAACTAAAAGTGAAGAAAGAAGATATTCCAAAGACAGCATTCCGAACTCGTTATGGTCATTATGAGTTTATAGTTATGCCCTTCGAAGTAACCAATGCCCCAGCTGTCTTTATGGATTTGATGAACTGAGTTTTCTCACCATATTTAGACCAGTTTGTCGTGGTGTTTATCGATGATATCTTGATATATTCAAAAAACGACAGAGAGCATGCAGAAAACTTGAGAATAGTGCTACAGACTCTCTGGCAGGAACAACTTTATGCTAAGCAAAGCAAGTGTGAGTTCTGGTTAGACCGTATAGCTTTCTTGGGTCATGTAGTTTCAGAAGAAGGAATTTCAGTCGACCCTAATAAGATCCAAGCAGTAAAAGATTGGCCAATCCCCAGGACAGTAACAGAAATTAAAAGCTTTATTGGATTAGCCGGATATTACAGAAGATTTGTACAAGACTTCTCCAAAATCGCAGCCCCATTAATAAAGCTCACCAGAAAGGGAGAAAGGTACCTATGGTCAGAAGAATGTCCTACAGCATTTGAACAATTAAAAGAGAGACTAATTTCAGCTCCAATCTTGAAGACTCCCTCGGGAACAGGAGGGATGGTTATATATAGTGATGCATCCGGAAAAGGCCTAGGATGTGTATTAATGCAGCATGGTCATGTCATAGCTTATGCATCTAGGCAATTGAAACCACATGAGAGAAATTACCCAACCCATGACTTAGAACTGGCGGCGGTAATATTTGCATTGAAGATCTGGAGACACTACCTTCTGGGGGACAAAGTATTGATCTATACTGATCATAAGAGCCTTAAGTATATCTTCACACAGAAAGAATTAACATGAGGCAACGGCGGTGGCTTGAATTGATGGCCGACTATGACATAGACTTACAGTACCATCCCGGTAAGGACAATACAGTCCCAGATGCATTAAGCAGGAGACCAGAGAACAAAGTATTATTACAACTTACTCAACAGAAGGAATTGCTTCGGGAAATTATGAAGTTGGACTTGATGCTAATACAAGGAGCAGATGAGTCAGGTCAACTAATGACCTTCCAGATTCAACCGACCCTGATAAGTGAAATTAAGGAAGCCCAAAAGGGAGACCCCAGATTACAGAAATTCAGGGCTCAAGTAGAGGCTGGATTAAGAACAGACATCCGTATTCATTCGGATGTTGCACTTTATTTTGGTAACAGAATCTGTGTGCTACAAGGGGAAGTTCGGCAGAAAGTTTTGGCAGAGGCTCACAATTCGGCTTATTCCATACACCCAGGAGGAAATAAAATGTATCAAGACTTGAAGCAGAAGTTTTGGTGGAATGCCATGAAGAGGGAGATAGCCCAGTACGTGGCAAAATGCTTGGTTTGTCAGCAAATAAAGGTAGAACATCAGAGGACAGCTGGACTTCTACAACCATTACCGATACCCGAATGGAAGTGGGAACATATCACCATGGATTTTGTTACAACTCTACCCCGCAGTCCTAAGGGTAACAATGCAGTATGGGTAATCGTTGATCGCCTCACAAAAGCAGCTCACTTCCTACCTTTCAGAGTAGGTCAGTCAACAGAAGTTCTTGCAGATAAATATATGAAAGAAATCGTTCGACTGCATGGAATTCCAGTTAGCATCGTGTCAGATAGAGACACGAGATTCCGATCACATTTTTGGGAAAGTCTCCAAGAAAATTTAGGAACTCGTCTGAAATTTAGTACCTCATATCATCCCCAGACAGATGGACAATCTGAACGAACTATCCAAATCCTTGAAGACATGTTACGAGCCTGCATGGTAGAATTTAAAGGGTCATGGGAAGACTATATTCATTTAGTAGAATTCTCTTATAATAACAGTTATCAGGCCAGTATCAAGATGGCTCCATTTGAAGCACTATATGGCAGGAAATGCAGGTCGCCAATATGTTGGGATGAAGTCGGCGAAAGAAGACTTATGGGACCAGATATTCTAGTTCAAACAACAGATAAAGTCAGAATTATCAGAGATCATCTCCGGGCAGCACAGAGCCGACAGAAGAGTTGGGCAGAAACTAATAGAAGACCGTTGGAATTCAGAACAGGTGATCATGTATTTTTAAGAATATCACCAACCAAAGGGGTAATCCGATTCGGTACTCGCGGAAAACTTAGCCCAAGATACATCGGCCCATTTGAAATTTTGGATCGCGTGGGAGATGTGGCTTACCGATTGGCATTGCCACCATCCTTAGGAGTACATAATGTAATCCATATATCACAGTTGAGGAAGTATGTCAAGAATGAAAGTCACATTCTAGATCACTTAGAATTAGAACTGCAACCAGATTTATCCTACAAGGAGCAGCCGATGGCCATTCTGGACAGAAGTGTCAAAACATTGAAAAATCGGGCAATACCATTGGTACTGGTTTCTTGGAATAGGCATGCCCCAGGAGAAGCTACATGGGAACGAGAGGATATTATTCGTGAACGTTACCCCCTACTTTTTCCATCTTAGTTGGTAAAATTTCTTACCCCTATTCTTTCTGCCTTAACATCCCCATTATCAAAATTTCGAGGACGAAATTTTTGATAAGGTGGATGGATTGTAACACCCCATCCTCAGTATACGTACCCAGTTATATGTCCTGATTTTTGGATTGATTTTTATTTATTTATTTTATTTCTGTTATTTAAAATCTTACTCTTATAGCAATACTGTATGATTTGACCTTTTTGGTATTCAAATTTGACTGATTTTAGTTTCAAAAATTATTTTTTAATATTCTAAATTTTTCATGATTTTTGGAATTTTTCAGAATTAAATTGTAAATCTCAAAACCGGTGTCGACCAGTGTCGCTGACCGACTTTTGGATTTTTAATTTACAAACAGAGTTGAGATTCTAGAAACGGCTTTCACAGTATTTCTTAAAATCATATTTTCTATCTAAATGATTTTTTTGAGAATTTTTAGAATTTATCAAAAATCTGGCCTACCCGGTGTAGACGCCGTCTACAGTGGATTCCAGGATTTTTATCTTGAAAATGAGATTGAATTTCTGAAAAGCGATTTCACTAAAAATCTTAAAATAATATTTATTATTTTTGAGAATTTTTGGGAGACTTTTCGAGATACTTTATTTTTGGGCTTTTCCTGAGTTTCCGGTGTTTTCTCAGATACCGGAATTCTATCCGGATATTTTACTTTTCTCTCTCCTTGCCTAACGTGAGATCTACCAACTCTGGGTTTAGCAATAAATGCGAAGACTCTCTCCATCCCGCATTTAATGCTATGTCCCTCAAGAAAATCAACCCAGATCAAATCACCCATGCCTTTTTGTCTTTCCTGTAAACACGATTTTGTATTTTTTTCTTTTTGGACGCAGAGCAATCTCCGCGTCCAGCTTTAGCAGCCCAAACGCGGGCTTTACTGCATGGAGACGCAAGTCTCCATTCTTGCGTTTCTTTGATTTGAATGGAGGGCTAATATGGTAATAATAAACCTTACCTTTATATATATATATATATATATATATATATATATATATATATATATACACATGCACTCCCATCTTCTCTCTCTTTCATTTCTTTTCTTCCTTCTCCCTTTTCCAGCAAGCACAGCCATAAAACAGCAGCCCAAGCTCCCTCTTGGCCAGCCAAACACCACTCACCATCTCCATTTCCTCCACCAACTTCACCACCATTCTCCCCTCCATCTCCTCCTCCATTCCAACAACAACAACAACCATAATATCATCTCCATCACCATCTTCTTCCTCTCCATTTCCAACCAAAACAACCCATCTTCCCCACCAACTTCATCACCATTTCCACCACCACCTACACCACCTTAACCACCACCAACCATACCATCTTCTTCTCCTCATCATTCTCTTTTCAACGGACTATAGGTTCGTCCTCCGAAACATCGTTTGCAAAAATTCCATTTCACCCTATTGAACTACACTTGCACCAACAAACAATCTTCTCTTTTGGGGCCTTGTCCACCCACTCCGGCCAACTCCGGCCGCCGCCGGCGACCACGGGCCAAGCCACGGCCGGCCTACCTCCTTTTCTCTTCTTTCTTTCCTTCCTTTGTTTTTCTTTCTTTCTTTCCTTCCTTATTTCCTTTCCTTCCTTTTTCTTGCTAATTAGTCGACTTACTCACTGTATTAGTCGACTAATGCCTTTGTTAATCGACTAACATTTTCCCTAGTTGACTAACTCACTTTCCAGAAATAGTTGTCCTCTCTGGTTGACTTCTGTTAAGTTGACTTGCCTCCTTTGTTAGTCGACTAATCGCTTATATAGTCGACTTGTCCCTGATTTATAGTCGACTAATGAAAAGCCCTGGAAGTGCGTAACTCTCTGTTTCCCTGATTAGTCGACTTACCCTAACTTATTAGTCGACTAACCATTCCCTAGTCGACTTACTTATAACCCCTAGTCGACTAATTTCTGGCTGACTGCTGCGTTTAGTTTTTCCTAAACCTGCGTCTCTATCCCTTTTTCCTGCATCTTTCACATTTCCATATCCCTCTTTCTCTCATATATTTTAGACGCGAAACTTACTGCCGCGTCCAAGTAATTTCTCAAACGCGATTCTCGCATTCTTGTGTTAACGCGACGTAGAGCACGTGCTCGCGTCTGCGTTCTTCCTGTGTTAAAACGCGGATCTCAGACCCCGCGTTTGTGACCTCAACGCAGCGCAACCTCCCGCGTCTGCGACCCCTGCGTCTTCATTCTCACTTTTCTGATTCATCCTTCTCCTCTTCTCTTTTTATATATAATATTAGTTACTTGGACTCCAGAGCTTGGAATTTCTCGGTGTATTTCTTAAAGCTTTAGGCGAGTGTTCTCGCCATCCTTCAGATTTTCATGCTTTGTCATGATTGACTAATATTATATTCCTGACACACTTGCATGCATCATGCTACCACATGATACTCACCCCACAATAACATATTGATACCTGATTTTAGATTGTCACATTTACGGCAATCTTGTACTTGCTATCCTGTATTACATACAGTGACTTGAAATGACAATACTCATGACTCTTTAACTCCTGATCTTGCCAGACACTTGCTTTCCCGTAAATTGATGATTACATAATAAATCATAAAAAGGAACAACTTGCATCGGGTCGGGGGAAATTTGCGGCTATCAATATATGTTCGTGTTTACAGTGGCACTAGGCATGTTGTGCAACTAAAATTTCCAGTCTGACCTGTGGGCCTCCAGGCGACTGAGGGGAGTGCTGGCTCCCTCCTTCTTGGTACCATCTTGATAAGGGCATTCTATAAGACCCTCCTGGAGGCCTTGCGGCCGGTTCCATGCACCAGCAATGGAACGTCCTGGACCGTGGTCCCGGGCATGTACGGGACCCACTGTAAACATTGTTCGTTGATACCCCCGTTGGTTTCCAATAACAGCCTCGATTTACTCATATGTGGATGTATGTGTACTGGGACGCTATTACACATACCTAGACATACGAGTAGAACGAGTAATAAGTATAAATAATGAAAATGGCAGCATTAGATTTATTCAAGCCTTATTACTTTCATTTTATGCTTACTGTACATGTACACTCAACACAGTTTTTGATGCTTAATACTGTTTGATCATATTAACACATACATGTACTTATCTTTACATGACACTTGGCTTTCACCTACATATTCGTTAGGGAGTTTCTGACTCCCCTGAACTTGCATGTTCAGGTTCTGAAGCTTGGATTGAAGAGGAGCCCTCCACTGAAGATCAAGCTTATCTCTCGGAGCAGGCTGACTTGTCCTAGCTCCTTCTATTCCTGATCCTTCCTGCTAGCTCGGGGATCTTCTTCTCAGCCCGTGAGCACCTTTTGCTGTACAAATTGTAAATTTCACTTTTGTACTTGGCTGTGATATAATGTACATGTACCAATATATCACGCTCTGTGATAACTTTGTAATCCTTATGTTGGAATGTATATTGCCACGTATTTTCGTACTCTGATTCTTGTCTGTACTGATGCTTAGCGTATATACGTGAGGGTATTTCTGACCTGCGTATATACGTCGCAGTAACGTCTCCGTACCCGCCAGATCGGGGTGTTACACGGCCAAGCCTTGGCTGAGGTTTCTGAGGAGGTCGAGCTCACTACCCTGTCATCGGTTGTGGAGGTTCCTGCAGAGGTGGTACCCCCAGAAGCGCCAGTGGCTGCTCCTGCTCCTGCCGTACCTGTGGTCAGCTCGACTCTTGCACCAACAGAGCCGATCTACATCCCCCACCCCGTGATAGAAAGGGGATCGGGGAGCACTTCGGATGATGATATCATTGAGCTTTTGACACGCCAGGCGGTGCAGCAGTTCCTTACCTCGATGCGAACATGCATCGATTTCGTCCTGACTAGGGGTAGCTCCCTTGACTTCGCCCAGATGTTTCTCGGAAACCAGGTCGAGAACATCAAGTTGGCCGGAGGCCCTTCGCTAGCCCAGGCGAGTCAGCTGCTGGTGGATCAGCTGGGACAGCACCTGAGAGAGCTTCGATCCCTGGAGGATGATGCCGGTTCATCCCACGAAGCCTAAGAAATGCTGAATAGGCTCCTTGTTGCTCAAGAGCAGGAGCGAAGAGAGGTGGAGGAGAAGATCACCGATAGCACTCGTCTTCTTGAACGTGTCCAGGCTAATCACCAAAGGCTGGCGATTGAGTCCGAGGAGTCAGAGACGATCATACAGGCCGCAAAGCAGGCTATCCTTGACTCTCGGGCTGTTATAGCTAGGGCTGAGGCCATGACTGTCTTCAACGAACAGAGGCTTGCTACCTCTGAAAAGAGGCTAGTGGAGTTAGAGGTTGCCAAGGCGCAAGCTGAAGCGGACCTCTCTGTTCGTTCGTCCGAGCTGGAATCCCTCCGAGTGCAAGTGCAGGGATTTTTGTCTGAAGCGGATCTGCGGGCCCGAGCTCTCATGGAGGTTGAGAAGGCGCGTCAACATAAGATACATCGCCTTAGAGAGCAAATCCGTTCTTTGGCAGACCAGGACTTGTAACCTTCTCTTTTTTTTTAAGAAAAGGACACTCTGTTCACTAAGAGTGTTTTGTATTAGCTTTTATCATTTTTGATATAATAAAAGTCTTTGAAGTTTTTGGTTCCACCTCCTTTGTTGCCTTGCTGTGGATGAATTCGACCTCTTGATCACAATCTTTGATTAACTGACTGTGAATGCTGAACTTAGGTGAGACTAAGTTCTTTAAATGAAACGCGGCGTTTGACCCATAGGACCTTAGGCAGAACTAAGCCCTTTTGATGAGACACGGCATTGGTTCATAGGGACTTAGGTAGAACTAAGTCCTTTTGATGAGACGCGGCGTCAATTCATGGAGAGACGCGGTCATCAGTTCATAAGAACTCGATAGAACTAAGTCCTTTTGATGAGACGCAACGTCAATCCATAGGGAGACGCGGCGGCGTCAACTCGCAGAGAGAAACGCGGCTTTGAGTAACGCGAGTCTGTCCTGCCAATGAAGACGCGACTCGAGCGGACGCGAGGGACGCAGCCTTGTGTATTTTCCCCTTAATCTCAGAATGGACTAAGTCCTTTGCTGAGTCAAGTGCTTTCCCTTAAAATGGGCCCTGTTTGCTGAAGGGACGCGATTCTGAGTCACGCGGACTTTCCTTTGGAACGCAGGTGGACGTCATTCATTCTGAAAAAGGAGACGCGGGTTCCAGGACGCGGTTTTCCCATCTGCGTATCGATGTAACTTCCAGACGTTACATGCGGCCTGACATAAAGATTTTATGAGATCTTTGAACATCAAGTCTTCACTGACGATTGAACGTCAAGTCTTCACTGACGATTGGGAAACCGGGTCATCCGTTGTTTCCCGAAGCAGTTGTCCACGCATCGGTTCTTCATTGGACTTGGGCGTTAATACCCTTTAATGTAAAACCGGCGCTGGCGGTTGTAGACTAGCGTCTTCAACGTTTCCCGAAGCGACCCTCCACGCGTCAGCTTCCCATTGGACTTTGACAATCGTGCGGTCATTAAGGCCGACGGTTCCAATTGATGAACCATTAATGACGGTTACCAGGAGCGGCCTATAAATAGGGGCTCGCCTTCTTTAGCAGTCCCAATCTTAGACTATTTTCCCTTTTAAGAGAACGATTGCTCTGAGAACTTCTGCCTTCTTCAGAGTTTCTAACAGGGGTACTGTCTTCATGGATGAAGACGACTCCGGGGAAGAAGATGACCCAGAGCTTTCATGCTTCTGTTTGGTCTCTTCAGGACAAAGTGTCTCTCTGATCACCTTTCATGTCCATATTCTGATGCAGAGAGTTAAACTCTTGACAGAGGCCTCTGCTGGTATGCCGTCCCGACTTGCCGTGATGTTTCTAGTCCACCCAAGTTTGCACTTTGGCATCATCATCATCTGGATTTCCTCATGAAGTCTGAGTTGGTGCATTCCTTCTAGAATTTGCGCAGCCGACTTAAACTTCCCTGGACGCGAGTACAGAAGTCTTTGGCACTTGGCGCTGACTTTGCTCATGAAGCTCGCGTTTTAAGGCCACTGATTTGGATGAATTCCAACTCGGGCTGAAGGTTTCAGACCCGAATTTTGCAACCCATGTTCCCTCGACAGGGAGATGGCAATTTTCGGCGTCTGAGTCCTTTCGCGCCTTGTGTTTTAGGCGCAGGCGCAAAATGAGACCGCGTTTGAATCCTGTGTGTGGCACAGTTTTGATTCGCGTCTGCTTCTGTTGACGCGGTATTTTGACTCACTGCGCGGGCTCATTCCCGCGTCTGAAGTCTTCGACAATAGCCGCGTCTGTCACTTAGTTTCTTTGTTGAAGTATACTAAGTTTCAGATTTTCTAACCCCCTTGTTTATTCCTTGTAGGTAGGCTTGATTGTCCTTTTTCAGGTTCGCTGGGCCCCTGGAAGAATATTCCGGTCGGCGAACTCGTTCGATGTTCATCTACAAGGGAATATATTATGGTCCTCGTCGTCTACAAGGGAATATATTATGTCCCTGACGAGGACTTAACCCTCGCCAAGGTCTCTTCAGATCCACTGCACCAGTCATGCCTGCTGGCAAGGGATGGTCAGGGTAAGTATGGCGGCGAGGAGGTTACGGTGGATACAGTGGCAGATAGGATCCTCTTCCTCTCCCACTCCAGAAGTGACATCAAGGACACTCCATGTTCGTTGGATGGCCTTCTGGCGAAAGAGATGCTTATGAATGAAGGGTTGCATGGCTTTCTGCTGCCACCGGACCTCAAGAACACTATTGCTCTTAGCTTAGTCAGCTAGGGCTCTTCCGATGTTTACGTCATGCACCATAGTGCAACCGGCTCCAATTGTCGCCACAGTTTGGCACTTCTTCAGACATCGTGCACTTGGAATTAGATGCGGCTTCAAGGAGTGAGTACGGCCTCTGAGAGAGAGAGAGGGACTTCTTTGTACTCCTTAATTGTAACACTCAATCTTATTGTATAAGAGAGTATTTTGTATCACTTTCGTATGCCTGGATATAAATAAAAGTGACACTTTTCTTTTTGCCTCTTTCATTGTCTTGAACTTTTTGTCTTCAGTTAGACTTATAGAAGCAAAGAATCTTTGACTTTGTCAAAATTATGATGATAATCTTAATAAGTCAAACTTTGTAGGGAAAGATCCTATTTCAGGAACTCTCACAATACTGTCAGAGGTGTAATATTAACTTGACAGAGATGAAATAATTTTTGGTGGACCTGCCACTTTATAAGAGAAAGTGACAAGTAGAATTGGTACCCCCAGGGAGGGTGAACTTTTATCAAGTGTTTGGGATTAACTTGATTGAGCTCAGCTGGGGATTTGATGGAAACACTGTTGATGGTGTAGTATTAACCTAACAATGTTTTTAGGTAGACTTGTTATTCTGTTGAAGAGAATAACAAGTGAGACTAGACTCGTGGGGAATCTAGGAAAGTTTGTTACCGTTAGAGGTGTGATATTAATTTAACGGGTTGAAAGTGGTCTTGTCAGAAGTGTAATGTTAACTTGACAAGGATGTGAGTCAGAGGTGTGATATTAACTTAACTCAGAAGTGTCACTGTCATAGGTGTAATGTTTAACTTGACAGTGAGGGTAATGCTAGAGGTGTAATGTTGAACTTGGCATTGGTCATTTCGGCTTGTATAAGGAAGTCCGAGGGAAAGTCATGGCCATAGGTGTATTGTTTAACTTAGTAATGACTTGATGCTAGAGGTGTAATGTTAACTTAGCATCATCCATTTCAGCTTCGATATGAAAGTCTGAAGAAAAGTGACTGTCAGAGGTGTAATATTAAATCTGACAGAAACCTGATTACTGTTTAGAGGTGTGGTGTTAAACTTTAACAGTAATTTGTCAGAGGTGTAGTATTAACTTGACAAAGATTGACTCATGATAAGAGCAATTTGAGGACTTGTCATTCTATTGGTGAGAATTGACAAGTGAAAATTTGAAGTGCCAGAGGTATAGTGTTAACTTGGCAAATTTGAAAGTTTGATACTCCGTGTAGAGTTGACAAACAAAATTTGTACTCGACAAGGAATATTGAAAAGTTTCCATTACCAGAGGTATAGTGTTAACTTAGTAATGGTTGTATTTTGTAGACCTACCATTCTGTGGATGAGAATTGGTAAGGGATTTTGGAGGAAAGAGTGGAGCCAAGTCCACTTAGGATTTTTAGCAAACCCTCAGCTATCAACAGATTTGAGGTGCCTTTACCAACTACCGTTTGAGTTGGGCTAGCCATGCTATTCCCCTCAGCATGATGAGTTGTCGAAGACTTATGTTGGGCTTAGAAGCCAACATTTTCCTCTATCCTTAGTCGTCGGGGGCGTCGGATGTTATAATGAAGAAATTCTTCTTACTTTGATCAGAGGTGTACTTTTAACTTGATCAGCAGAAGAATACCATCTAAGGATAGTATTTCTTCAGGAACCTGCCATTGATCGGCATCATGAGTGTATCGCCATTTGAGGTTATAAGGCGATATGACCCATTTGAGTAGACTGACTCTACTACAAATGGTCCTTCCCATTTGGGTTGGAATTTTCCTTTTGTCTTGTGCGTCATTACTATGGGTCTTCTGACGGCTAAGACAAGATCGCCTTTCTTGAAAGTTCGCATTTTAACTTTCTTGTGGAAGGCTCTGGTAATACGAGCTTGGTAGAGCTCGATTTGTTGTTGGGCCTGCAGACGTTTATCATCTAAGGCCTCCAGTTCCTGGAGTCACTGTCGATGCTTCTGCTCTGTTGTCATCCCCGCTGTCAAGGCGACGCGTAGAGATGGAATTTGGATTTCCAGTGGGAGCACGGCTTCACACCCGTATACCAAAGAAAATGGCGTAGCTTTAGTTGGGGTTCGCATAGTTGTGCGATAGGCCCATAAGCATTCACCTAGTTTGTCGTCCCAGTCCCGTTGACTTTTCGAGACGAACTTTTTGAGAAGCTAACCAATGGTCTTGTTGAAAGCTTCTGCGAGGCCGTTAGCGGCAGGATAGTATGTCGTTGAGGACACACTCTGGATTCTGAACTTAGCGCAGAATCTCTGGAAAGCCTGGCTGATGAACTGAGGTCCATTGTCATGGACAATTTGCCGAGGTACACCGAAACGGTAAATAACGTGATGTTTCACGAACTTGATCACGTTCGACGATTTGACCTCCTTCAAAGGAATGGCCTCAGCCCACTTAGAGAAATAATCGGTTATTGTCAAAATGAACCGATGTCCTTTTGATGATGGTGGGCTGATAGGGCCAACCACATTCATCCCCCACATTTCAAATGGCCAGGTAGAGGTTGTAGAGCGGAGATACCCTGGCGCTTGATGGATGAAATCCCCATGCACTTGACAAGCGTGGCATCTTTTAGCATAGGTGACGGCGTCGGCAACCATCTTGGGCCAATAGTAACCCAATCTTTAGAGTCGATGTGCCAGTTTTGGGCCAGGTTGATGGGCTCCACACATACCGTCGTGGGCTTCTCTCAATACCTCTTGGGCTTCTTTTGGTGAGAGGCACCGGAGCAAGATCCCGTCATGCGATCGACGATACAATGTTCGCGTAATCGCATTATAATAGAATTTGGGGGCTTTCTTTCGAATGGCAGCCGCCTCTTTGGTGTCTTCAGGCAGAATGCCGTATAAGACGAAATCAATGTAGGGGAATCGCCAGTCTTTAAGCTCTGGACCGGTTGACAATTCTAGTGCTTCTTTGCCTTGACAATCTCCCTTTGACTCCTGATAGCCCTCGAGAGCATTTCTCGGGCAATACAGGTCGTGGCTGTAGACGAATATCTTCTCCGTTGCTCCAGCTGGAAGAGCTAAGGAGGCCGCGAGGGATGCGAGTGCATCCACGTACGCATTTTGCCTGCGCGGTACATGGTCGATGTAGAAGCTTGTAAACCCCTCGGCCATGCGGATAGTTGCATTGTGGTAGGGTACTAGGTCCTCATGTCTGACTTCGTACTCCCCGCGAACTTGGCTGACGATGAGTTTAGAGTCGTCGTATGCCTCGAGATTTTTAACGCCAATCTCATCGGCGAATTGCATCCCAATCAAAAGAGCGTTGTACTCTGTCACATTGTTGGAACAAGGCTCAGTTAATGAGACAGCTCGGGGAATCACATAATTTTGTGGGGATACGAGTACTACTCCTACCCCCGCTACTACATGTCCCTTTGAGCTTGTTCTTGATGCACCGTCGAAGAAAAGTTGCCATACTTGACTTTCGAACGATGTCTGAGTCAGGCAGACTTCAGCAACTTCATCTGGGAGATCCTCGTAGACTTTGGCTGCCCTCAGATCTGGGTGCTCAGCTAGGAAATCCGCCACTGCTTGTCCCTTAATGGCCTTTTGTGGTAAAAAGTGTATCTCATATTGGGAGAGCAATATGGCCCATTTTGCCAGCCGGCCATTTAATGATGAAGGCTTAGTCATAAGTAACCTCAGGGGGTTGACTTTTGATATGACGTTTATAGTTTGGCCTACCAGATAGTGCCGCATTTTCTGAATAGCGAACACTAATGCCAAACATTCCTTCTCGATCGGGTTATACCGATGTTCGGCTCCGATTATTGTTCTACTCAGATAGTAGATTGCTTGTTCACGTCCGTGATCATCATTCTGAGCTAATAGAGCTCCCAAAGAATGATCCATTGCCCGGACGTACACCAGGAAAGGCTTTCCGGATACTGGAGCTGCAAGGACTGGTGGTTGGGTGAGGTATTGCTTGATTTCCTCGAACGCTTGTTGGCAAGCGTCATCCCAAATGAATGAGACACCCTTCTTCATTAACTTAGCGAAGGGTTGGCCTCTTCCGGAGAGGTTTGAGATAAACCTGCGGATGTACGCCTGATCCGCAACGGCACTCAGAGAGCATTTGGATGAGCCGTTGGCAGCAACACGACGAAGTGGCGTGATTGGCACTTCTTTTCTTCGTCAAATAATCCCTCAAATACATGGGAGGGGGATTGAAAAGATAGCCTCGCAACGTCGAAGATGGGAGGCATCCATGTGCCGTACAGCCTGGACGCAGGCTTCAGGGACGCGGTTCTCGCGCCACAGCTGTTCAGCGCGCGTCTGGCGTCTCTGTTGAGACAAGACGCGCCTGTCACGTTGCTGCTTGGTGTGTCGGGGCAGAGACACTTGAGAGAGAGTGGGCTGCTGGGCCCCACGTCTATAGGCGCGTGCCTCTTGTGCTTGACAAGGCGCAGAGGCTTCACCTTGGCGTTTGGTGAGTTGGTCCTCAAAGGACCTAACTGAAGGAATCTCGCGTTTGGGCCGCCAAACGCGAACTTCGCGGGGCGCGAGCAAGGCGCCAGTTTGTATGCTGCGTCCAGCCTCAGTCAGACAACCAGAGGTTCCAACTTGCAGCTGACGCGCACGTCTCCTCTGTCGACGCTCAGCGTTCCGGTTGCATCGCGGAGGTGGAGAGAGACCAACAACATCCTGATGCTGAACATCAGAGATTTTAACCACGCGGGTCTCCTGAGAGACGCTGACGCGGGTGTTCTGTGCGACGCGGTTGGTCGCAAAGGCAGTTGTGCCTGGGACCACGCGGGCCTTCTGAGAGGCGTTGGCGCGTGTACCTTGCTTGGCACAGTTGGCAGCAGCAACGCCCGAGAGAGCCACAGATCGGGCCTCGGGGCCATTCCCCGTCGAGACCCGGCGGCAGACGCGGGTCTTTGGGCTCTTGGAGCCGGAAGAGAGAAACTCTTCGTACTTCGCCTGGTCGAACTCGACAATGAGCGATTCGACCATCTTCCTCTTACGGAGGACGTCATCCTGCGCCATGATTTGCTCATCAGTGACAAATGTAGTCCCTAGCGGAGTCGCCATCTCTTGTACGCGCCGGAAAAAAAGAAAAGAGGTGTTGTAAAATTTTCTTGAATCAAATGAAAAATTACAACAAAACTGTTTCCCTTCCAGTTACAAGGGAGGGAGGATGTTGAGTCTTGAATCCTCCCTTTGTTTAATGCTGGGTTCTTTGTGTGGCGGTGGAGAGTGAATCTTGTTCTCCGTTGACCGGATGACCGTCGAGATCGTCAGGGATCTTCTCTTTGGTTGGTAGAAGGAGTAACACAGCTCTTGTCTACCAAAACTCTCAAAGAGAAGGTAGGCAAATGACAACTCGTACAGCGAGCTTGTTGAAGAGTTGAGCTCTCTCCTTTTTCTGCCGTGTCTCTGTCTTGTTGTCGTCTAACTAAAGAAAATCCGACCCCTTCTTCAATAGCGACGGGGCTATTTATAGGGGTTCCAGGGTGAACGTGCCCCCTAAAAACGCTCCACAACGAGGGGCTGACCTCCCCGCTATGTGGGCGACGACTGGCCCCATAACCAGGGCGGTTATAACCGAGACGCGGGTGTCGAGCCCACGCGCCTTGATGTTGAGACGCGGGTGTCGAGCCCACGCGCCTTGATTTTGAGACGCGAGTGTCGAGCCCACGCGCCTTGATGTTGAGACGCGGGTGTCGAGCCCACGCGTCTAGAACTTGAAACTCTGCTTTTTAATGGCTTGTCTTTTAGTGATTTTTAGACAGCCTACAGTAAATGCTAAAAAACAGTTAGACATTGAATTTTAGGCATTTGTTATTCGTTACATTTTTTTTACTGTTGAAGAGTGCTGGAGTAAAGGTACGTGTGCATAACATGTAGCATTAAGAAAATATTTTGGGTGATATATATTACTTAAGTATTGCTTCTGCTATATACTTTTAGACTCACACAAAAAAGATTAAGGCCATATCCTTAAACAAGATAAGGTCGAGAAGTTATTGCCCTTCCTTAGCCCGAAAATCATCCCTCACTTACTAACCTAATCATAACTAAAACTGAATAGACATTAGTCCTAGGGACGTCTCAGACTTAATGGGAGAATGACCTAAGGAGGAAGTTGTTAGAGTTTGATTCTTGTCAAATCGGTATCCAAGGTTAGGGATTGAGAGGCGAAACCTCGAAAAACAGTGATTTGACATAATTAGGCCCATTTCTCAGGTACGGATACCTCCCACTGTTCTTATCCCTAACTAACCGATTAACTTGTGGTCAGATTGTTGCAATATACCTCCCGTGGACAGTCTAACTAGTTAGGAGTCGTCTAGGTCTAAGGTCTACCCTAATATGGGCTAGATTTTTTTTCCTTTTATTTGTTTATTTGTTTGTTTTTTTATCTGTTTTTGTCAATTTGTGTGAAATAGATTAAAACAATAATTTTTCAATTTTAATAGTAATCTATATTACATCCCGACCTCTTTTCGGATAATACTACTTGGCGTTTCATAACTTTATCCAACCAAGTATGTCAGATTAGTCTTATCTGAATCAACGTATGCCCTACTCTCAATATTATGAACAAGACTTGAACAATCATCATCTCCACTCTCTACCGAGTCAGTGGGGATACAACTCCCTGGGGTCATTCTATCAACCACCTTACCAACATACCTCTTTTCTAGAACAACCAATAGAGGAGAAATCTGATTTCGAAAAGAGGATGGAAGCCTTTAACCAAAATATTTTAGAAGCCTTGTATGAGTTTAAGCGACAAGTTTAAAACATGAAAGACTCACAATCCCATCGAAATTTCTAAATCCAAGATCCTTACTCTATTTTTCAAGTCCCACAACCACAAGAAAAACTACTGACTTAGAAAAGAGTATAGAAACAATGATTCAGTCCCAAAATGATTATGTTCAATCCTAAAATGATTCCTTTAATAGGTTAGAAGTACAAATAGGTCATTTGGTCAACACAATTAATGGTAGGAATGAGGAAACTCTTCCTACCCAATTTTTTATCATTCTCGATTCCCCTAACCAAATTAATAGGAACCAAGAATCATGGTGTCTTAGAGATTTTAACTAAGATTCAATTCCACCACAACATATTGAATTTGACCAATCCCAAACCTTAGACAAATTGGCAAGTTTTCATTTCAAGAAAATTGAACTTAAAATGAATGTGACCATGATCCCCAAATTTGTGATTCAATTTCAATTTTTGAATCTATGTTGACTCTGCTATCCTTACCTGATTTGGACCCAATTCTCAAGCCAACACTGATTTATATACCCATAGACCTTGAATTTGAACAACCTATTTTGGAAACTCACATTTTATTGATGAAAAAAGAATGTAAATTTCAATTCTTTAATTTGGAACTAACTCTTGAACCAAAACCTAAACTTGAACCTAAACATAATTTAAGTCATATTCCTTAGTCAGTATTGGCTCCCAAACCTTTCATTTTTGAGCCCAAGTCAATAATTTCACCAAGTCACATTCTTTTGTTGGACCAAGGTATAGACCATAATGACTCCGAGATGATATTCCAAGATTGGTCATTATCGGGATGATTATAATGTTAGGGTCTCACATGATCCTATTCAATTTAGGGGTTGTAAAACTGTAAATATGAAAGAGGTCATCAAAGGTGGGTTTTTTGAAAATCAACTTTACTTAGATTGGGCAGCAATGCTTGGCCCAATCCGACCACCACTGGAACCACCACCTTGAAGTAATATTTTTCCTTCTCTTTCTTCTTTTTCATGCATATATGATTCATTCATACATTGAGGACAATGCATGAGATAGGTGTGGGGGAGAGTTCTAACATAGGTTTTCTTCTTTCTTTTTATATATATATAAAAAATATTTTCTTTTCTTTAAAACTTTTTGAAAAGAGAAACAATATTTTGACATATTTTTGTAAGAAATTAAGTTATTTTAATACGAGAATCATAATTAGGATTTCTTGTATTTGATCAAAATAAGACTATTTGTTTGATTCCTGTGGTTAGGAAGAAAAATTGAAAAAGTAATTTACTCTTGATTTTTACCTTGATTAAATATGCATACTTTATACACTTACACACTTAGGGTTCTACAAAAAAATTCTTATACCTTATAAATATATATATATTAAAAAACTTCTGATTAAGTTGGGCATTTGTGCCCCATAAAACATAAATATTCACGCCTAAAAGCAATCCATTTTACAAATAAAAATTTTTAGTTTTGTGGCCGTTTTTGCTCGAGTCCTTAAGTCCTTGGGGTGCTTTCTCACCCAGTGCCCTAAGACTGTTCAGTTTGGGAGTCACCAACCTAAGGCTCGTTACATAGGCGAATTAGAAAGCCTAATAGAACTAAAAGACATTGCTGCCAAAATACAAAAAATGAGGCATAAGAGTTAGAGTTGAAGAATTTTTAGTCAAAATATTATCGGTCACGAAGATCCATATGACTTAGGATAAAATAATAGACTAAATGAGAAATAAATCTTGACTCCTTCCCTTAATTAATATCAAGTTTTTGAATAGAGACTAAGTTTAGAAATGAATAGTCCTGGTAACCCTAAGACTTGTAGATTACTTGATTTTTTGCAAGAATACTTTAAATATTTCTCTCTTTAAAAATGTGTTTATCAAAATACTAACACTTCATTTTTCTTTATTTATAAATTTTGTGGATGTAATTCACTGAAAACCCTCAGGAGACGACAACTCCTCCTCTAAGGATAACCTAGAGGTTTAAAGACTTGTTGTACATGCTCAGTGCAGTCGTGCGAAAATGGTTGATTGAGGTTTTACCTACACATAAAATACAGAATTTCAGAACTTAGAATAAAGAGTGCAAGGTGCTCAATTCTACCGCTATAACAAGTGGCTATGCGAGTCGTGATCCACAAAGAGGGACTAGCGATAAAAACTTTTTAATAAGTTCTCTTTTATGCTACAATCAAGGGTTAAAATTCTTCTTTTAGTTCTTCAAAAGAAAATGAAAAAGAATTAAAGTTAAGTTAGGAAGAAAGTGGTAGATAGAGAAGGTGGAGAAAATGAAAGTGGATATGTACAAAGAAATTGAAAAAGATTGAAAGAAATTTAGAAGATTGTGGTATTGATAATTTATACTAAAATTAAAAGAAAAGAAAACTAAAACCTAAAAAAGTTACTTACCTCTTCGGCGCCTGCTTACTTTTGACGCGTATTGACGATGTACCTTTCGCTTGAAGGCGACCGAAGTATGACAAATAGGATCTTGGCACCATTCCCGTATTAGGCTATGAATTGAAGGGGCAAACTACACTACCATAGAAATGGATATCCATCACCATAAGCTATCAACGGCACTTGCAATGGCAAGGCAACTTTGAGGCTATTGGCTTCATTTGGATTCACAAACACAGAAGAGGGAAGTAAACGAAAATAAGAGTAAAGAAGAAAAGGAAACTTCGACTCGATTCAAATAACAATGGAAAAAAAGATCACTTACACCGGTGTCACCTTCAGTACAAGCTTGCTCTCATTCCTCAATGAAAGTATCCTCTCCTCTCAGTTACATAAAGAAAATAAAAATTACATGAAAGAAAATAAAAAAAATTTAAGTTACAAACTACAAATTAGCCTAAATTCTACTCTCTACTGGGTCATCCCCCTTTGCCTTTGAGATTGCAGGTACTTATAGGAGAAATGCAAAGGTTAGAGGAGTATGAAGATAGGGAAAGCTGGATATTTCTGAATTTGAATCCTCCCCTTATCTCCAGACTTGATTTGATGTGGATATTCAGTTCTAATCTGCAGCTTGTTGGCGTGTTGATTGCTGAATATAACTTATCAAATGACAGAATTCGAAATAGTGATCAACTTAAGAGTTGTAACCCTTTAAGTCTTCTTTCTGGATCATCTTGAATCATTAGATTTGAAGTTGGTAGCGAAAGTTATGATTCAAATATTAAAATATATCCAGTCAGAATCTGAGTCAAATTTGCTTCTCTAATCCATTGATTTTCTCTCTATCCATTTATCCCTTTAGATTTGGACTCTGTATTTGACGTTATCCTCGGTTGATCCTTTAGATTTAACCACTTGATTAATCAAAAACTGAATTTAACTAATGGGTTTGGAATTATCCTCCTCTAACCAAATAGATCTAGTTAAATCTGAATTTAACTGATATTTATTTGATTTTATCCTCTTTCTCCCCATGATTATCTTCTGCAAAATAGACATTTAAGATAAGGAATTTAGCAGATTTATTATATGATAAATGTGAAAATATAATAAAGAATAATGTAATAAATGTGTGCAATCACACCCCCCACACCTATCTTTTGCTCGTCCTCGAGCAAAATAGCAAAACTAAATTAAAGATTATTAGACTACTTTCGCAGGTTACGTGATTACACTGAGCATGTGCAACAAGCCGTTAAACCTCTAGGTTCCCCCTAGAGGACGAGTTTTGTCTCATGAAGGTTTTCAGTGAATTGGACCCACAAAATCCATAAAGAAAAAGAAAATTGTTAGTATTTTGAAAACACATTTTGAAAGAAAAATATTTGAAATATTATTGTAAGATTTAAGTAATCTATAAGTTATAGGAAAACTAAATTTCTCATTCCTAAACTTAGTCTCTATTCAAAATTTTGTTATAAATCAAAGTAAGGAGTCAAATTGTAGTCTCATCTAGTCTATTAGTATACTCTAAGTCATATGCACCTTCATGACCGTAAAAATTTTGACTAAGGGTTCTTTAACTCTAACTCTTATGCCTTATTTATTTATTTATTTATTTTTATTTTTGGTGGTAATATTTCTTAGTTCTATTAGGCTTTCTAATTTGCCCATGTAACGAGTCTTTAATCGGTGACTTTCAAACCAAACGTTCTTAGGGCACCGGGTGAGAAAACACCCCAAGGACTTAAGTAACGAGCAAACAAGGCCACAAAATTAAGAATTTTATTATATGAACTGCTTTTAGGCGTGAATACTTATGCTTTATGAGGTACAAATACCCAGCTTAATCAGAGGATTTTTATAGATATGTATATATTTCTTTTTTTCTTTTTTCTTTTTTTCAAACTTATCTAATCATCTTTTGTATAAATACCAAGGCTTGCTTAGGTCAAAGCACCTAGCTAATCTATAATTAGATTTGTTTATAAATATACATATATATATATATATTTTTTTAGTAAGGCATAAGAATCTTTGTTTTTTGAACCCTATGTGTATAAAGTGCACATATTTCATCAAGGCAAAGATCACGACTAAATTATTTTGACAAATTATCTTTCTAACCCTAAAAGTCAAACAAATAATCTTATTTTGACCAAGTATAAGAAATCCTAATTATGATTCTCCTATTCCTTAAAATTGACTTAATTTCTTACAAAAAATATGTCAAAATATTGTTTCTATTTTCAAAAAGTTTTTTAAAAGTAAAGAAAATGTTAATTTTTTTAATTTTTTAATTTTTTAATTTAATAAAATAAAAATAAAAACCTAAGTTATGTTAGACCCTCCCCCACATTTATCTCATGCATTATCCTCAATGTATGAATTAATGCATAGATGCATGAAAAAGAAGAAAGGAAAGGAAAATATTACCTTAAGGTGGTGGTTCCGGTGGTGGTCTGATTGGTCCACAAAATTTAACCCAATCTAATTTGCGTGGAGTTCGAAGGAATAAGAAACCTCTCTAATATAACCCACTAAAATGATGTATATATGAACGGTTTTATTAAAAAATTTACCCCATCTAATTTTCAAATTTCACAAATAATTTCGGAGTCAATTTTATCAACACCCTTGTCCCAAAATGAAGTATGAAAAGATGGAATGATTGACTTATACTTAGGAAGTACGAAAACTAATACCGACTCAGAAAAGTGACTTAAGTCAAGTAAAAGTTCAGGAGTCGAGATTGGTTTAGGAAGTGGGTCCAAATCAAGAAGTTAAAACTCAAGTTCACATTCATTTTCCAACAGCGGAATGTGACTTAACATTAGTAATTCAAGTTTAAGAATGACAGGTATGGGAATCAAAACTGACTCTAAAATATTACTCAAGTTGGGTAACAAAATAGGAGTCAATATTGATTCAGGAATTTAAACTGGATCACAAATTTGAGAATTTAGGTCACATTTCTCATTGAGTTCAATTTCATAAAAATGAGAACTTGCCAATTTGTCATTGGAATTTTAAATGTATGAAATTGGTCAAGTTCAATATGATGATCATAAAAGATTGGCAATTCAATTTCATGATGAATTGGCACAGGATCCAATGTTGACTCAGAAAAAAAATTGAAATCAAGTGAAGACACCGGAGTCATTATTGAATCAGGAAGTAGAATTGAATCACCAAGTTGAGGTTCAGGGTCATATTCATTCTCAAGTTCAATTTCAAGAAAGGGATAACTTGCCAAACTGTCAATTTCATTTTCAAAATTTGGAGTTTGGGCAAGTTCAAATAGGTGTGCTGAAATGGAATCTTGTTTTTCAAAACAACATGATTCTTCGGCTCTAACAGAATGGTTAGCGACATCAGAAATGATCAAACGGTGAAAATGGAGAGTTTGGACCATTAGATCTATGTCATGATTACGAGCGATTTGAGCCTGAGTCATGGCTTCAAGCAGCTTTTCATAGTCGATTGGTTCATCGTTTTGTTGCGATTGGACTTGAGAAGATGAATGTTTTAGAATTTGTGGTGAAATTATGAGTCCGTCAGATTTTGTGATTGTTGCTTGGACTCACGCATACTCATTTTCAAGATTGATGGTTTTTATTTTGAATTAGTGAAACTGAGTATGAATCTTGAAAATATTGTAGACAAGGTGGATAAGGAGGACAAATTGGTTGAAAATTAGACTTGGGGGAGGTGAATCCCCATTGACTCTATGAAAAGTTGAAATTATTTTAAAAATTATGGTCATAAAATTGGAGGCATGGGTTATATTGATTCGGATAAGACCAATCCGGCATACTAAATTGGTTAAAGTTATGATATGCTGAGTTGGTAATATCTGAAAAAAAAAGGTCGGGGTATAATATGGATTACCATTAAAATTGGAAAAATTATTGTTATAAACCATATCACACAGGAAATGTTAAACACAAACAAAGAAAAACAAACAAATAAGCAAACAAAAAAGAAAAAAATTTCTAGACTAAGTTAAGGTAGACCTTAGACCTAGACGACTCCTTACTGGTTAGACTGTCCACTTGGGCTATATTGCTGAATCTGACCACAAGTTAATCGGCCAGCTAAGGGAAAGATTGGTGGGAGGTATCCGCGTAAAAGCGACAGGCCTAATTAAGCTAAACCACCAGCCTTCGGGGTTTCGCCCCTCAATCCCCAACTTTAGTCACCAATTTGGTAAGAGTCAAATTTAAATCAACTTCCCCCTTAGGTCAGTCTCCTATTTGAGTCTGAGATGTCCCTAGGGCCAACGTCTACTCAATTTTAGTTAGGCTTGGGTTAGTGAGTGAGGAGATTGTTTGTGGGCTAAGGGAGGGTAATGACTTCCCCACCTTATCTTGTTTATAAGACAAGCCCTTATATCAATTTAGTGCAGTGTACAAGTATAAAAAAAATAACATTCAAGTAATATTCATACAAGAATGAACCTTATTCTAAATGCTATACACACATACCTTGGCTCTAGCACTCTTCAACAGTAAATAGAAAATGTAATGAAATAGACACGTGCCTAAATGCAAAGTCTAAATCATTTTTAACATTTACAATCAACTTTTTACTGTTGTGTTAGAAATGTATATACAGTGAGTCAAATAAGAAAATAAATGCTACAGATATTAAACTATGCAATTCAGCCAACCTACAGAAAATACAGGTTAGTAGTTCACTCAGATTGCCACAGGAATGTAGCAAATCTGAGGACTTCTGGGCTCTGCTTTCTTGAGCAGAGTCCAATGCCACTTATATGTCCACTGCAGCAAAAAATTTCTTGTTAAATCTGTACACCAAAAACAAAGAAGAAAGTTAACTAAAAATATAAATCTAAAAAGAGAATAACTTATCGTCCCTCCCCGGTAACGGCGCCAATTAAGGTTTTACCTGTACATAAAAATACAGAATTTCAAAACTTAGAATAAAGAGTGCAAGGTGCTCAATTCTACCGCTATAGCAAGTGGTTATGCGGGTCGCGATCCACAAGGAGGGATTAGCGATAGAAACTTTTTAATAAGTTCTCTTTTATGCTATAATCAATGGTTAAAATTCTTCTTTTAGTTCTTCAAAAGAAAATGAAAAAGAGTTAAAGTTAAGTTAGGAAGAAAGTAGTAGATAGAGAAGGTGGAGAAAATGAAAGTGAATATGTACAAAGAAATTGAAAAAGATTGAAAGAAATTGGGAAGATTGTGGTATTGGTAATTTACACTAAAATTAAAAGAAAATAAAACTAAAACCTAAAAAAGTTACTTATCTCTTCGGCGCCTGCTTACCTTTGACTCATATCGACGATGCATCTTTACTTGAAGGCGAGCGAAGTATGACAAATAGGATCTTGGCCATTTCCATGTTATGCTATGAATTGAAGGCGTAAGTTACACTACCATAGAAATGGATATCCATCACCATAAGCCATCAACGACACTTGCAATGGCAAGGCAACTTCGAGGCTATTGGTTTCATTTAGATCCACAAACACAGAAGAGTGAAGTAAACAAAAACAAGAGTAAAGAAGAAAAAAAACTTCGCTTCGATTCAAATAACAATAAAAAAAAGATCACTTACACCGGTGTCACCTTCAGTATAAGCTTGCTCTCATTCCTCCATGAAAGTATCCTCTCCTCTTAGTTACATAAAGAAAATAAAAATTACATGAAAGAAAATTAAAAAAACCTAAGTTACAAACTACAAATTAGCCTAAATTCTACTTTTTGCTTGGTCGTCCCCTTTGCCTTTGAGATTGCAGGTATTTATAGGAGAAATGCAAAGGTTAGAGGAGTATAAAGATAGGAAAAGCTAGATATTTCTGAATTTGAATCCTCCCCTTATCTCCAAACTTGATTTGATGTGGATATTCAGTTATGATCTGCAGCTTGTTGGCATGTTAATTGCTGAATATAACTTATCAAATGACAGAATTTGAAATAGTGATCAACTTAAGAGTTGTAACACTTTAAGTCTTCTTTCTGGATCATCTTGAATCATTAGATTTGAAATTGGTAGCGAAAGTTATGATTCAAATACTAAAATATATCCAGTCAGAATCTGAGTCAAATTTGCTTCATCTCATTCATTGATCTTCTCTCTATCCATTTATCCTTTTGGATTTGAACTCTGTATTTGATGTTATCCTCGGTTGATTTTTTAGATTTAACCACTTGATTCACCAAAAACTGAATTTAACCAATTGGATTTGGAATCATCCTCCTCTAACCAAATAGATCTAGTTAAATCTAAATTTAACTGATATTTATTTGATTTATCCTCTTTCTCCCCATGATTATCTTCTGCAAAATAGACATTTAAGATAAGGAATTTAGCAGATTTATTATATGATAAATGTGAAAATGTAATAAAGAATAAGGCAATAAATGTGTGTAATCAATGGTCTAATAAATTCTTAGGTTTAGTTTCTTATTTTGCTCTAGGACAAATAAAAGATAGGTGTGGGGGTGTGATTGTACACATTGATTGCATTATCTATTATTACATTCCTACATTTATCTTGTAATAAACTCTACAATTAACATGTCTTAATGTTTAAATTATGCGGGGTGATTACAAATGAAGGAGAGAAGATAATACCAGAAAATTAAATCAGATTTATATAGATCTATTTGGTTAGCTAAAGATCATCACGAATATAGTCCAACTAAATCAGATTTAGTTAGATTTATTTTATTAGGTGGGAAAATCAAGGAGATCGAGGTAAATCCAGAAGTCCAAAAATAACCCTATCAATATACAAAGAGATATCTAAAGGATTGGGATGTATATTCAAAAGATTCAGAGAGATAAAACACAATCCAACTGAAGATCAAGGGATAAAATAAAATTTTATCTCCAACCTTACCAGAAGATATTTTTTGGTGGACCAGCGATCTGGTCTCAACCTCAAGCGTGTTATCCCCTCCCCATTTCTCCTATAATACCACCATATGCAGAAATCAAAAGGGTACCACTCCAACAGAGAGTTTAGTTTAGGCTTTTCTTTAGTCTAACTTAGGTTTTTCTTTTCTCTTTTAATGTAATTTTTCAGTTCTTTGTAAACTAGGGTTAGATTGAGATTCGTGTTAAAAAGAGAGTTATGTTGAGAGTGACACTAATGTAATGTTCTTTTCTTTTTTCATTGTTTTTCAATCTAAATCATAGTTTAGTTTTTATTCTTTTTTTTAATTTACCTTCCTTACTTGATTGTAATCCAAATAAATCTAATAGCCTCGATTCTGCCTTACCCTTGCCAGTGTTACTGATGGCTTATGGTGATGGACATCTATTTCTTATAGTTAGTATTCTTTTCTACTTTTAGTTCTGCTCGTACGTTCGTTAGATAGATCAATAGGTATGGGGAAGATGATATATGCCATGTTATGGTCGCCTTCAAGATAAGGTAAATCGTTGCAACGGATCCACGGTAAGCAAGCGCCGAAAAGGTAAGTAAGTATTTCTTTAGTTTTTTCTTTCTTTATTTCTTAGGATAGAAACACATCTTCAAAATCAAAATTTCTTCTCTCTTTATTGTTATTTCCTTTAACTTAGTTTTTCTTTTCTTTTCAAAACACCAACAACATCACCTTCTCCTCTTCTACTATTAACTTCTTTTCTTTTCTTTTAAGAAACAAAGAAGAAAATGTTTTAACTGGATCTAGTAACAGAAAAGACTTACTAAAAGCTTCTATCGCAATGCCTCCTTGTGGTTCACAAACCGCATTGGCACTTGTTATAGCAGTAGGATTGAGCAACCTAGCATATTTCATTCTATATTTTTAAACTTCTTTTTTTCTGTGCAGGTTTAGCTTCAATCACCTACCAGCAGACTGGGTGATTCTACCAGTCTGATTGTTTTTACAGTTTTGATATATATATATATTCTGTGTGTTAAATTTTAAAGTACCCTTGACCCTATCACCCCCTCGGGGTCCAACATAATCATCGTTCGATTCGATCCCTTTAGCCAGCATATTGTAGTCAATTAGGGCAATTATTTTGGCTTGGATCCAAGTGTGTTTGTAGATTCCTTCGGGCTCGATGAGTATTTCTTTCAAACCCGAGGAATATTCAGCATCGATTCCTCATAACTGAGAGCTAGTTGCTTCACTTTCGATTAGCTTGGTGTGGCATTTGAACCCACCATATTTGAAGTTACCTCAGGGTACCCAAAGTCAGAGGACGACTTCTGCTTGCAACAGTGTCACCTCTTGGCTGAGTTAGAGGTTAAAGTTGTTGACAATCAGTTGAAAACTAACGACTTAATCATTTGAGAATCACAATGGCAATCAGAGAGCACTGCCGAGATAAGTAGCTCACAACAGCATTGAGAAGTGATTTGATGAACACTCTTCTTCTCGGTCAGGTTAGTCTCTCATGTCTATATAATGAGCTCTTGAGGAACTAGCCTTGAACCAATAAGGGTTAGGATCTCTCAGTTGAGATTTGAACTTAGTCACTTGTGACAGAACGCGACTCTCGCATTTTGAAAGTGAAACATAAATGTCATGTTTTGGCACAGCCTTTGGCTGAACGTGGATGTCGCGTTTTGATGCAGAGAAGCGCAGTTCAATTCCCAGTGGCAATTCCCAGTGGTTGTTGCGTCTGAATGCAATTGTTTTATTTCTTTGACATCTGTGACTGAAAGTAAGCATCGCATTTGGTGCATACTGTACTGCTTTCAATTTCTGTTTGCTAACGGTGAGCTCGACGCTTTCATAGACGGTCAGCAATTTGCTTGGCTCGCGGGAGTTGTTGCGAACCCCCTACAAATTGAGTTTGCTCGTGTCAAAGTGAACCATAAGTCTTGCATCTAGGTCACTTGGAGTAGAGGTCTTCCAACAGCGCAAGCGGTTAACTCAAGTTTGTTGAGCCTTGTGAGATGCTTGATGGAGAGATTGATCTATGTCGTTGCGTAGGCCTTGAGCCACAACACAGGTCTTGCGGGTCTCCTGAGAGACTTCATCGCAAACCGAGTTGACTTCAAGGGAGGTTGTGTGAACCTCGAGAGAGGTTAAACCGTGTATACTATTAGCGAGGAAGTATTTCCTTGAGAAGCCTCAGATAAGGCTAGAGAGCGAGTCTCTTTATCTGCGGTATTTCCGCATTGATTTGGAGCTAACAGAGCCCGAGGAGATAAGTTGTTCGAACTTCTCTTCGTCAAATTCGGTAACAAGCGATTCGACGGTTAATCCGATCATCTTCAAGTCAGCTTGCACTACGACCTTCTCATCGCTTGAGAAAACGGTCCCCAGCGGAGTCGCCTTCTTCTGTTTGTCGGAAAAATCAATTTAAATTTTTTAATTGATTTAAAAGAGAATTATAATGGATCAATATCAATTACAAAAGAGGAAAGAGGTGAATCTCCCTTTTGTTTAATACCGGATTCTTCATGTGGCGGTGGAGAGTGAGTATTGTTCTCCATTGACGAGCCGGGCTTAAAGCTTGTTGGATCTTCTTGCTCTTATTGATAGTGCACTGGGTAAGGTATAAACCTTAAACAATAACCGACATCTCAAAAAGATTGAAAGCAAACTTGTGCATAGTAAGTTGTAAAGAGTCTTCTCTTTTATCTCAATCTTTTCTTCTCCAACACTCTCTGTGTTTCCTTCAGCTGTGTAACAACTATTTATAGAGAATTGGAGTGTAACTGACCCCTTAAATCTCTGTATAGTGGGAATTTAGGAGTTGCGACGCAACCGTCTCGTTTACTGAAGAGACGTGATCCTCGCATAGGGTCTGCATCTGAAGTTGAAACGTGATCGTCGCGTTCGATGAAGGGATATAACCCTCGCGCTCAGTGCGAGAACGTGACCCTCACATTTAACAAAGAAACGCAAGGAACGTAAAATTCACATTTAGGGTTGAAACACAACCCTCGCGTTTGGGGATGGAACGCGACATTCGTGTCTGAGATTGAAACATGCACTTCGCATTTGGCGCGAGGCTTGCATTTTGGGGCTTTGTCATCAGCAATTTTTGACAGCCTACATGTGGTGGAAGAGTGGACTAGCACAAGAAACTGCTAATATGGTGATGGACTGGAACGAAGAAACTTCTAGTGTGGTGGATGCACTAGCACAGAAAACTGATAGTATAATGGTAGACTGGGGAAACTTTCAGTGTAATGATATATGTGTGTGCTTATAGGGTTAGGGAAGCAATCCCTTCTCCCTGGAGAAGAAGGATCATATATACCTGATAAGAATGCCGACGAGGAGGCAGAATTGACGGGCTACTGTAACTGTAAGATATGCACTTGCTGAATTTGTTGTAACGACTGTGATTGTTAACGCTGGTTGATTAAGATTGCAGGCCGGGAAATCCGTCATTATCCATGCCTGTCCGCATTGAAAGGAGCGTTACATGTTATGAACGTGGAAAGGCTGAAGTTGCGTAACGGCAAGCGAAAGATCTCGATAAACTGATATTTGGAACTTTTGACTTTGGGTTGGAGACTTTGGGAATGAGAATGACCTCTAGAAAGTAAAGAACTTAAAGTGACAGAGGATGTCATCAAGGTGGAGGGTTAAGAGATGAAAGAGTCTTCGGGACGAAGAAATATGATCTCAGAAAAGTTGAATATGACGTAAACTCTTGGTTGAACTCTAAGAGTTGTAAATTTTTCAGGAAAGCTCTTGGTACCTAGGACCATGTCATTATCCTAGTGAGGTCAAATTTTGACCACTAAAGATGGTCATGATTCTGGAGGAAAAATCACTTCACATGTAATACATAAAAACTTGAAGTGGGAGAAGTTGGAGAAGAATCCTGAAAAAACAGCTTACTCTTACATGTTACAGCTTTAGGTAAAGGCTACAAAGCATAAACCATATGACACATCTCTTGAGTCATCGACACAGACGCCCAAATTTTATGCAAAACCAGTCAGAAACATATACACACAGATTTCATATACAAACAACCAGAGTCCCATCACAAGTTGAGAGATTTACACAATAAAAACATCTAATGAGAGACATAATTGATAACTGACTGATTATTTGATACAAGTAGAAGAATTCTGAAGCGTAATTGAACCACAGTAGGCTCTGCGGTGTGCAAATCAGTGGGCACTGACAAGGAAGGGATGTTGGCACACGCCACATTCTATTGTTTCAGAACCTGAAGTCGGAACTTGAACCTGTAAATAAACAAAAAACATAAACATGTATAAATATCAAAATTTTCATTCTCAGTTACAAATTAATTCACGAGCAAACACACAATCGGTATTCACATAAGAAAATGGATCAGCATCTGACCTGTAGATGGACAGTGCAGATGGGACATGCAACTTCCCTCATGTGCCTCCCAAGTCCATCTGAGGGTCCATCAGAGGATTTTAAACCTAGACACAGATAAACCGAAGAAATCGCATACAGTATTCAGGGATATAATCAAGATCATGAACTCAAGCAAACAGGGTCTCCAAATATCACGAGAAATACCAGATGATGACTTGCGATTTCTTTCCATTTCCTCCTGTTAAAACCACCAAAATGAAATTAGAAGCAGCAATAAGTTACTTAAATCAAAATAAGTAGAATTGTTTCCTCAGTTTTTTAATCAGTAGGATTTGAAAGTTAGATTGTTATCTGAAATGTGCTACTTCCATGGTTGATAACATTCTTACAGTTGCTTTGATAAACTAAGCACATCATATGATTACCATGCTAACCAACAAATTCCCTAGAACATTCATTATATGTTTTAATTGTTGCCCAAAATGATCTGCTTTTCCGGCAAACTTTCACAAAGCTGTTGTGAAATCATATTAATAAATTTACAAAGGCAGAAATGTGAGTAATGCTAAAGGATGGTTACCATGTAAGGTCAAACCAGCACTTGCTCGGATGAGTACATGGAAAACCATCAATCAGCTCAAAGAACATTGGTAAAGACAAAAACAACAGTGAAATTTACTGAGGACAATTTTTGGACTCAGTAGGTCAAATGACAAAATGTGTTCAGCACTGATGCTACAAGCTACAGAAAAATCCATGACCTAGTAACAAGCAAGATAAGAACTTGCTGTTATGCATTACCATGTTTTAAAATAATAATAATTGAAACTCGTATTTTTCACAAACAAAGAATAGCCTACAATACTCAATACAACCCAGTTCCTGCCATATTTGAGCAGAAAAAGAAGTGGCGGCAGAGTTTGTGTTGCTGTACCAATTACCAAGATATATATGTAGCCTACCAACTCAGTATGGTTGAAAATGCATGTCTACAAGTATTTAGAGTATTGTAGGATATCATTTACAAACAGAATTCTAAATATGAAATTTACCTGAAGCTTCCTCACAAGATCCTCATGGCTGCGAATTGCAGTAGACTTATTCACACTCTCCTTTGCACTGCTCAGCCTTTGAGATACTTCTGCCTGCAGTAATTAAGAATAAGAGTCACATATCAATAGTCATGATCATATGCTGAATCAAGACATTGATTTGACATGTACAGGCATGCCAAGCGCAAGAGGTGGAAAGTTTTATATGCATACGTGCTTAATTAAAATGAGCAAACTAGGATTGGCACAGGATATTCATAGATACCCGAGGGACATGGAGCTCTGAACCTTTTTCTTTATTTTCCCTTTTTCCATTTTTGGGGTCTTTTTTTTTTGGGTGGGGGTTGGGGGGGGGGGGGGGGGGGGGGGGGGGGGGTGTGGTGGGGGTGGGTTGAAGAAAGACACGGAGGCTTTAAGCTCTGAATTTGAAGTTTTCTCCTAGTTCAATTGCCAATCGTTGTCGCACACTAGAAATGGAATCATTGTGGCTGACACGAGTGACTGAAGAACAACAAATTGTTCCTGAAGAACAACAAATTGTTTCCTAAGGTCGTGAAACAATGAATTTTTAAGATGTTTCACCACCCTTCAATTTGCTACAGTTTGGGGGATCCTATCTTGTAGTATTTCGAGCTATTTCCACGAACCTTACATGATGGATGTGTCTCCTCCATGTGAACACCTTTCTTTTAAGCTTTGAATTGACATAAGTGAAATAGAAAAAGACTTGGAGAGATGAAAGAGGAAGCATGTGAAAAGTAGGGAAACAAACAAAAAAGAAAAGAATTAGTACAGTGATACCCTTCTTTAATTGCAGTCTTGCAGATCCCTTCTTTAAGTGCAAATCATCTGATAAACAATATATGCTAAAGATCAGCCTAATGTTAAATCCAACTATTACTTGTTTCCAGAGGGTGAACGATAAAAAGAGGGTAGGCGGGCATGTGGGTAGGCAGGGGAGAGAATGAGTTCCAGCATCATCATTTTATTTCACCTAGCAGCTATATATCGAATGTCCTATTACAATAGGTACATCTTTGCCTTCTTAGAATCATGATATAAATATCACGTAGTTTATCATTAGAGTGTTAGCTACTACCCTGCTTTCCAGCTTTGAGCTAAAGATAAACCGGGCATTGCTTTGCTTATTCTACACCTATATTGCATAAGATGTAATGGAGTAAATCCATTGTGATAGATCCATAAAGGCTGAAGTTTAAAAAACTACCATGAAATTTGACCCTTCTCAAAAAAAGGAAAAAAAAAAAAAAAAAAACCTACCCAACCTTTTTCTTACCCGTATATACCAAAAACTTTGTGTGCTGCTAAAACCTACTGACATCATTGACTACATGATTAAAAATGTCCAAAATGTCCTTTTAAAATATTTGTACTTAAAATAAAAAATAAATTAACCCTTCATGTCAAATAAAATAACTAGAAGGTTTTGTTTTCTTACAAAAACTTCATCTTCTTCTCTTCCTACTTCAACCACCTTCCTCCCCTCCCTCCACCCGATCACCCTTTCTCCTGCACTGTCCTCTCCTTTCCCCTTGGGTCTTCGGGTCTCAAGTTGGAGAGGGAAGCACCGCCCCTCCTTTCTTGGCAAAATCAAGGGTCGCAGTGTTGTTGTCCTCGGTTGCCCCAAAGGGGTGGCCCCATGGTTCGCCCAATGAAGAGGGAAGGAGGGTGTTGGTTGGGGGGAGGATTAAGGTCTAAAATTGAGGAAGAAGTGTTTCTATTATACATATAATAATTATTAATACTGTTATAAATTTTCAAATAAATATATTTTACATTTTTATAACTTTATAATATAAAAGTAATAAATGCTTACTTTTATAGTTTTATATTTTGTTAGAATTAAGATTATGGTAAATAATAAACATTTTGTTAGTTTTCTGTTAGTTACTTAATTTTTATTTTAATGATAATCTTTTAAATAATCCTAAACAGATTTATAATAATAAATCTTCTTGACTAAAATAACTGAAATAATAAATTAATACATTATTTGCTAGTGATGTCTCAAAATATTTTTCAAACGAATTTTTGTATTTTTCATAAGAAGATTTTTGTGATGTCTTGAATATTTTCTGAACTCAACTTGTTTATCCGGCTAATTGTTCGTGTAGGGGTATTTTGTCCTGAAAACGTGACGTGGTAGGACTTAAGATAGGTCAAAGAAAGAGATTACTAGAAAAAGTATATGAAAGTTTATGGTATATACTGGGTATAAAAAGAAGTGGAAGGGAGTTTTCTATAGTGGGTAAAAGATCATGGTAGTTTCTAAAAGTTTATCAATTTAGAAAACTTGCATATTTTCCAACATTAGATGGAAGATGAGGAATAAGACAACTTTCATGATTGAAAGAGATATATAGTGAGAATGTGGCATTCCAATATGAACGATGTTGACCATTTCATCATAGAACTTCCCATACACAGCTTTGGTCAATGGTACAAAGCCTCATTAAAACAGGGCAACTCTAAATTTCCTGGGTCATTAAAACAGGGCAACTCTAAATTTCCTGGGACTTGGACTTGTTGATCATTAAAAAGAGAGAATTTTTAATCACTAATAATATAGTATTAAAGTAATGAAGACAAATAGATATAGAATGGACATTGAGAAGAAACTTACATGAGGTAAAGATATCCGAGATTAAACGCGAAACCGAGGGTGTGGGACAACCGCAATGGTTTTAGTATGAGAAGGAAGTCAGTGGGAACTTTCAAAGAAGTGCCAAACTTTCAGAAAGTCATTATCATTGAACTATAGATTCTTTTATGGCACAGCTGCAATGTTCCTTGCATACCGTGGAGGGAACATCGACTAGACATATTAAGTTAGATGATGCAGATACTTATATATTCGCAGATACTTGTATATTCATTTTGACTCTTATTAGGCTCCTATTTATACAAATTGACTTCCAGAGGCCAAAGTCATTAGGCCATACAGAAGGAATTTAATGTCCAAAACTATTGTTCAATCTTGAACTGCAGAAGGCCCTGCATGTTCAGGCATTGGTCCCCTGTGATTGATGCCATGCAAATATATTAGCATAAGTTCAGAAAAGTGAGGTTTCTGACATATTAGGTAAGGGAACCAGTGTCAAAGCTACAGAAATATCCTACAGATTTCCTCAATGGCCAACTTCATAATCTGTGTAAATGGTTTACTTATGACAGCAATTACGTTAATAAAACTGCAGACGATAATTATCATGATTTAGATAGAAATTAGGTATTGGCTTATCAAATACATCCAAGTAAAAGCTTCTAAAAGATTAATAATATGTAACAATGGAAATAATCCCCTTTTGCCAGTGACATGCTTCGAAGCATCTAAGCACAAGAAAGAAATGAATAACACATTGCATAGATCATGTATCTTTGATGACTTAGGAATTAGAATATAATTCTAGGAAATAAAATATTTATCAATGTGCCTTGCATAGGATATAAAGATTTTCCCTTATCAGAAAAGGGTAACAAAAGAAGAATACATCAGTCAGTCAAAAATGACATCCTAGAATAAGATTGCAATATTGCATATCTCCGATAAAAATAAACTTAAGGCCAAGGAATCCACCCATGACACGAATAATCTCAGTTCCATTTGTACAAAACCAAAAGCTTGGGTGGAAAATTCTCAGGTTTCTTCAAATCTTATTCTACACTAGAGTATCCAGTAAATCCATAGTAATGTGGCCTGAAGACAGAGAGAATCATGAAAACACTTTAGGCTGATAGACTTTAAGATCATCATAGAGACATCATTTTGAGAATAGGAAATATTTATTATTTACTATTCGGTTATTTTATGTAGTTAACAAATGGTAGGATAAAATCTATTAGACAGATAACAGTTATGTAAAGATATGTCTCTACCCTTCGCTTTCTTAAGAATTATCTTTTCACCTTTACCTTAACCATTTTTATCATTTACTGCTCCTAATTTTTATCACATTATGCAACCTGTCAACCAACAGAGCTCTTTGCATAATTCTGAAAATTGTATGGATATGTGTGCCATTAATGCTGAGTCTTTCATAAAAGAAAACTAAAAGAAGAAAGGTCCTCTGATTCAAATTAGCTTCCACTGATGCAGCTAAAACCCAGTTCATTTGAAAGAGAGAAGATTGACTTCTACATCAGGAGAGGTTGGACAGGGCTTAACCGCACAAGAAATATTAGGGAAAATCAATCATAAAGGTAAAGCAGAGGTCTTCCAAGTGATCGAGGGCATCGTGGCATGCTAAATGTAAAAGCGGGACAAATCATTAGGAAAATTTTAGAGGGATATGAAAATAGTATACAGCCACATTTTTCCCTAAAAATTATTGCATTAATCATCAGCTGACGGGTGCTAAAACTTACATGATTAATGAGAAACAATTACACTCACAGTCCAAATATTGACAAATACATATTCATGATTGTATCCCATATCATGAGTACCTAATTAAGAAATATTCTCAAAACATAACTGTAAAAAATCTGTTTAATATATCACAGGGCATACCATGCATCTGTCACAAACACGAACCGGCTGAGCCTGTTCATCTGCAGTAAGAGCAATTCTACCCTGGGTACACTTGTCACAGAAAATATCACCACAATTCCTGCAATGGTGCTGAGTAATGGTCCACCTTGTTAGCACATAAAACATTCATAAAGCTAAAAACATAATTAAGTGACAGTAAATATGGCCATCACCTTACGCACAAATGCTCCAAAATCGGTTGCACACGATGTGCATTTCGAGACTGCTTCGTCTGGAATCTGAATACATAATATCAACATACCTCAGAAATTATGGATATTAAAAAGAACAAAAACTAACAAACATGTTTCAAAATAAAATATGTCAGAAATGAATAATATCAACTCTGACAAGACCAACCCACAGCCAGATACTCACAGAAGGCACATTTGTACAAGATATCCAACAGCCAAGGGAAGCTATTGAGCGCAAGAGAGTTATGTGCCTAAATATAAAATTTAATAAAAGGAGGATTTGGAGAAATGCTGATCCGAGGCAATCCAGGCCTCCAAAGTTTCTCTAACGAGTGTGAGACCTACCACCAAACACTGGCAAGGTGGTGTTTACTCGAGGAATTGAGACTTGCTTTCGTGACACTTTATGATGCTGGATAACATCCGGAAGGATTTTTAAAAGCAAGAAGAGACCAGAATATTTTGACAATTTAGGGTTATGATGATACTTGGAAATAAGAGACAGGCTGCGCTCGACTACCAAGAAGGGGAATCCCTCACCCAAACAAAAACGGGCTCAACTAGCTCATTATACAAGCTTCAATCTTTCAAAGGGTTAACAAAAAATAACCCTTACTCCCAATAAATTCAGTCCTTATAACACCTGACTAATTAGAACCCTTTAGTTCGCTTCTTTATGACCTCTTTTTGGACACTTCTTTTTAATAAGGACAACAGCTGTCCCATGCAGTCCTTATTTCAACATGAAATAATTGAGCCCATGTACTTTTGTTAATACATTATTTCCAGTAACTGCTAGAGCCTCTGCTTCTTCCTAATGCATACGACTGCTGAAATCATGGACTTGACTATGGATTAATATAGTGAAATTGAGATGCAAATGGAGAGGCTTTTTTCCGCTGTATCACTAGGTACATGGGATTCTGAGGGTCTAGATTATATAAATCAATGCATGTTTATACCACAATGGCTACAGCCTTTGGTTCCTTCCAGTATATTCAGCTGCTGAAGTCAAGGAATTAATTATGGTTTAACACAGTAAAATTGAGAAGCAAATGGAAAGGCAATTTTGCACTGCATCACTGGGCGTAGGGTTCTGGGATTCTTGAACATATAGAATTATGCATGTGAATGTCAGAAATATTTCTGCAATAATCTGTCATATCAATGTCTGTAGCAGCGAGGAAAAATAAATTAGTATTATATTGAGAGGAGCTGATTGATACTAATGTAAATGCCGGATCCAAAGGAGCAACAAAATTTAAAATAAAATACAGATTAAATATAAACAATTCATCCATGCCTGCATCCATGAGAGCTGCGAACAAATTCACTGTGTTAGAATAGGGCTGTAAAAGGCCAAATTTTTTTATGGGGAATGTCTCACATCTGACAGTTCTAATGGTGTGAAGACTAATGATTTCTACATGCTCAGACTCAATCTGCACATTACATTCTTTTGGGGGGGGGGGGGGGGGGGGGGGGGGGGGGGGGGGGGGGGGCGGGGGGGGGGGGGGGGGGACTACTCCAATATAATGCTTACATGACCATGTTTTGAAAGATGATTATAAATGGTCAACTTTTCTTACTGGGCACCTCTCACATTTGACAGCGGAAACAGTGTGACTAATGTTTTTTATATGCTAACACCTAATCTGCACTATTATATCCTAATAAAATTTTCAAATGAATCCAATAATATAATGTTCACAAAAACAATATTTTAAAAGAAGATATGAAAGCAAAGCAGCTGACGGGTCAAATGAAATAACAACTTGGGTGGTAGGTGGCCAGTCAAGATTTTTGCAGAAAATCATGGTGTACTGAATGCTATACTCCTAATTAACGCTTAGTTACACATGAAAGTCAATATCAACATTATCTTACAAATCATAAAAAGAAAGAGAGAGAAGAAAGAATAACCAAAAGGAATAGAGAAAAAGGAAAAAACAAGTATAAACAAGGGGCAGAAACATAGAGAACGGGGATGCAAAGACAAAAGAAAATTAGCAGAAAGAGGCAAGAAAGAGTATTTTAAAAACATGATGAAGAGGACTCCATATGTCAGATATCAAAGGGGGAGAGGGACAGAGTGAAGCACGTGATGGTGATTTCCCTTGATGATGATAAGGATGAACGGGGAAAGCATTTTTAGAGTTTAACTATATGGAAGTGATTTTCTCCCTTAAACTTATCCCATAAAGGCATAACGGTCAAGGGAAAAGGGAGGGTACATATTGAACCGCATTATTGAAAAAGCAACGAGTTTTCCCTGAGGACTTGGGAAGACCGGTTAAAGAACTGGAATAATTTTGGAGAACTGCAGACGACTGCTCCACTGGAGGACTGGACTGGGGCTGAGTACTGCAACTAAACCTCAATGAGAAATCAACTCATAAATATAAAAGAACACTGAGAAAAAGGACAATCCAGAAACAATAGTATAACACAAGGATTGCAACTTTGCAAAGGAAGAACCTCTCCATGTCCACGTGATCGAGTTACCAGTGGTGATCGAGTTCAGTGGCTGCCAACTAACACAACTCAGACTGTAAACGCATAAGCTTTCATGTCGCTCATGCCAAACCAAATACCAATCCTCTAAGATTAGGCAGGATCCAAATCTGAACTCAAAACCAACAAGAGAGATAAGATGCATATCTGATCCATATTAATATAGAATTTTTTTTTTATGTGCAATCACAAAATGTCATGATTTGGGAATTTTTTGGAAAATTAGGGGAGAATCAAGTTATATCGGAGTCAACTGGGGCAATTTTAATCACTTTCGAATTTCAGAATCTTTTTTTTTTTTTGGGGTTGGGCTCTTGCACATTTGTAAGGGATAAATTTTAATTTATTCTAGTCTTGGATTAGAGAATAAGAAATTTAGGCTGGTAAGTCGGCATAAGTAGGAAAGTATAGATTGTTTCTATCTTCAGCAATAGCGATTACCTCTTTATAATGTGTGAATTTTATGGGTAAGTACAGAACATAGAGCATGAACAAAAAGATTCAATCCCTTATCTTACAGAGATGCCAGGAAGGCCACAATCCCCCCCCCCTTCCACATTCTATCTTTGATCAAACTCCATTTGGGTCTGTTTTAGAAGTATTTTAGATGCTTTTGAGTCTTCTATATTGTAGTAGGCCAAAAGAATACTCTATAGTTTTTAGTTTTGGGTAACTAAAAGTGTTTTGAGTAGGTTGTCTCCAACTGTATCACTGAAACCCCAAGTCCACTTAAAAACCTATTCTAAAGTTTTGGTTATTAGATTTTTTATAGTATCTTACTTATTAGATGTATGTGCAGACAAGCGTGCGCGCGCGCGCGCGCGCACACACACACAGAGAGCAAGAGAGAGAAATTATTTCAATAAAAAGGCTCAAAGTGCGAGAGAGAGAGAGAGAGAGAGAGAGAGAGAGTTGTGGCATTCCCACATCTCTAGGAGATGATTTTGATGTAAAATCCTTTGATGTTACACACACACACACACACACACACACACAGAGAGAGAGAGAGAGAGAGAGAGAGAGAGAGAGAGAGAGAGAGAGAGAGAGAGACCGGGCTTTCGAGTTTGAGGCTCTATCTCTCTCTCAAAATAAATAAATAAATATAAAGGCTCTAAGCATTAATTAGTACCGAAGGCATTATAAACCTTACTGCTGAGCAAAGATTCCCTTTGCCAACTCAAAAAGGACCAACTTCATGAACCTTTTCCTGAATCCTTCTTTAATTTATTTAAACATGATAACCCCGCAAGAAGTGATGAAACTATTCCTAGGATATTAATTTATCATTTGATGTAGAAACCAATAATGAACCCAGAATTTGATGAATAAATTGTAACGCTGAGGGCATTACCTGTTCTCTCTATTATTTCCTCTTTGCTTCTATAACTTCACAGTTTATTTCTCTCTGGTGTGCTGAAATTATTCTCTCAACGAATGCAGGCCTATTTTTTCTTCTTCAGCAAATAAGATTCCTCCAAGTAATGCAGAGATCTACTAAGCTGCCATGTTCACACCCATAACGTTGCAACATATGTAACTGTTTTCTGGGCTACTAGAAGAACATTCAGTTTGCTGCAATATTAAAAAAAATGCATACTATACCACTCACAAAAGAGGATTATACATTTGATAGCTTCATTCCTATTTGATTTAGCCACTCACAAAAAGAGGATTAGATACTGATATCATCTTTCCTATTTGATTTAGCAAAATATTTTTGCCATTGTATGATCGTGCACACATACAATGGACATTAGGAAGCTTACTACCTTGGTGGTAAACTCTATTTGCTTTCTATTATAAGAAGTCTATCCTTTGCATGGTGAGATACATATGAAGCACAGAAAACAAGAAGTGGCAAAGGAGTCCTCTCTCACTCAACTTGGTTAGCAATTTCTCTCTTATAACAGAAAAGAAAACTTTTCCATACATTCCAACCGAATCACCTGTGACAGCAAAGGAACCAACAACATAATAGCCGTTGGATATATGTACCTACTATAAATCTTTGGTTTATTTAGACATGACAAGCTAGCAAATTATAATTCAGCATTGACAAGCCAAAAACATAACAATCAACCTTTTACATTGACAAGCTACTAAGCGATTATACTGAAGCATATAACATAAAGCTAACAAGACCCCAGAAACAAAATGTTATGTCATATAACAGAAACCTAACAAGACCCTAGAAACAAACTGATACTTAACATAATCTTGTTTTCACTAAATAGTCAAAACATAAAATCTGAGGTAAGCATGTTCACAAACAAAACTCAACTAAACAAGAAAAGGTTTTAACTTACCCAATGGTCTTTCTCCTCATTGCCAGGTTTTATCAGATTCATCCAATCGGCAATTCCTTTCTTCTTTTCAGTAGTCTGCTCAGCTGGCTTGTTAGCATCCATAATTCCTTTGCTTCTAACAAGGCTTTCGTTTCCCATTTCCTTAAGCTACAATCAGGGTTAAACACAGCAACACAAATAAAAAACACATGCATGTTGGAAGCATACCACAAAATTACTGTTTGAAAATATAATAAATGACAAAAGCAATCAAAAAGAGAGATAAAAGGTGATCGAACATTGCAGTTGAGAAGTTCTTGTTAATCATTAATTTAGTACATGTCCTGGTATGTGAAATGGGACCAGATATTTATCAATTTTCTGAAACATTATAGAAAAACAAATAATCATGTTTATGGCTGCAGTTTGCCAGGTTGAACCTGTCCAACCCAAATATAGCCCGACCAAGAGCAGTTTAAGATTTTAAAACTTAGTTGCAATCTGGATGGAAATGCCAGCCTAACTTTATTTTGTGTTGGGATAGTGTTGAACTGAAAGACGACGACCTGACTCCACTAACATCCTTAACCTACCCCAATACAAAAAAGGTCAGTTAATAGGCAATTATATGCATTGTATTGATATAAAAAATGTGGGAGTTCTCTATCTATAAGTTCAACTTTACAGAAAACACGTGAATTTAATTAGCTTTAAATTAATAGGTAATAAGATGAAAAGAAAAGACAAGGAAGAAGGAAGAAAAGTAAAGAAATGAACAGTGAAATAAGAGGATTTTAATAAACCTAGAAGAGGAAGAAAAAAAAAGGAGAAAGGAGAAAACAAAAGGAATGGAGAGACAAAGAGAAAGAGAAAGAACTTATTGGCGGGAACAGCAAGGAAACAAGACTGGCTAGGAGAATTCTTCCTTCCTTTCCTTTTTTCTCTCTCTTTGTCAAACCAAAAGAGTACCTTAGGTCTAAATAATATTTAGTTATCCTAAAACATTTTATATACATATTCTACCTTGTAAGGTAAAGGATAGTGCGTGTTCAAAAGAAAAAGGGTTGAAAATATGTATTTAGCTATTCTTGCCCACTTTACACATTGTATAATTATAAGTAAATATTGTGTACCTGAGGACACACAAAAATATTTCGCTACTCAACGCCCTCTGGATTAAACACTTCCTATCTAAAATGTTGTTTGTCCTCAATTAAAATATTCAACAAAAAATTGACGGAGTTACATGACATTTCATTACTGATGCGAAATATACAAGTATACATGCCAGATGAGATCCTAACAATTATTTTTGCACTGTATAAGCATGTTTGCACGAATAATCTAAATAAGCCTACCTCAACGATACCCTGTTACTGGGTAAGTGACATTATGCTGCCCATTTTCATTCTGTTTACCAAAGCTATAAGAATCCAAGCACCATTGGTTACGACTGATCCTCCATCAGACCCACTTCCACACAATTAACACCCCCCCCCCCTTCTTTTATAAGACACGCACACACAAACACACACAATAATGTTTAAGATTCAAAAGCAAGAATTGAGGAGAAGAATATATTTATAAATGTGATCGGTTTGGTTTTTCTCAGTGTATGAAACCCAATCTTGGTTTTTGGTTTGATCAAGAACAAATATCTGCTATGCAATATGAAACTCATATAAAGCTTTGATGATATTGTTATCTATTTACTATGATATTTAGATCACGTCTTGCCAAATCAAGCACATTTAAGAGACATATCAGAATGAGATTTGGAGGTGTGAGTGTGTTTTTTTTTTTTGATGGGGGTGGGGGGCTTTAATCAGAAGATCAGTAAAATTGATCTGACTATAATAAAAATGATATAAACGTATATAAATATCATACTAACACTTCATATGAAAATGTGCAAAACACCATCATAGGAAAATTCGTGGTAAATATTTACTTAAAAAAATGTCAATCTATGTACATGTACATGACAGCATGTCTTGTTGTTAGCTTTTTTGTTTTCCATGCCTTGAAGATGAAGAAAGTTCCCTGTAGCTAATTTATCAGCTGCATCCCTTCCTCTAGATTCATTCATGATCTAGGATTACTATAGAGGGTAGACGCTTAGTTACATGAGCCTAATATGCATTGTGAATAAAGGACTCTGACAGCAAAACTCAGAAATTTACATCAGATTGACTACCAATCATAAAATAAAATCTTTTCCTATGACATTCTCAATATGAAGTTGCGTTCCAGAGCTCACCCCATTTTGATGAGAAAAGAACCAGATGAGCTTGATTGTCAAACCTCCATAAAAACTGATGAAAGAGGTTGTACAGAAAATCTAACTCATACTACACGCTCGCCTTGCCAACAATATTTCAAGGTACAAACTGGCGATGCTTAAAAAATGGCATGCCCATATAAACCAAGCGTGCAGTACCTGCAGTCATACATGCATGGGTGCAACCTAAGAAGCACGGACACTTCAAACGTGGAACCGTGTCATATCGAACACGTGTCAGACATGTGGCACGACACGATTCTTCTATTTTCTATATACTTTCTGGAATTTCTTACGTGTCTGTGTGTCGTGTCGTATCATGTCCGTGTCGGTATGTTCATGCAACATAAAGAGGGTGTTGGGGGGAGGGAGGGCGAGGGGAGAACCAGAAAGATATAAATAATAATAAAATATATACAGAAAGAAAAACGTAAATCTATGAAATATGTATAATTTCTAAAATGTCAATATAATGCATAGAAATGACTGGTAATGATAATTAATTATGCGTACAATGACTAATGAAGGAGAAAAAATATATATTATCTAATAACTAACTGACTTACAAGTACTATACCATTTAACAACTGACTAAATATTTTTATGGCTACAACTACTAATGGAGAGAATTAGGTTTAGCGAAGAGAATTCAATTTATGTTAAACAGGTTGGCTTGGAACTCGTGCACATAGTACAGTTTGGCTGCATGTGTGCGGCCAGGTATATGTCCTCTTTATATACTCAGGCCGCATAATATGATTTATGTGGCTGCAGAGGTGCTGCAGATTTGACTGTGCATGTACGCCCATGGTTATGCCAGTTTCCAACCATATAAGGTATAGTGGATATACTACTTATATGCCAACCAGATAAGGGTGGGTTAAGTAGTCACCAACAAAAGACAATCTCAAAAATAAAAATAAAAAACCAGAAGAAAGACAAGGCCAATTAATGAAGTTAGTCAGACATTACCTGCACCGTTGCAGCAGTCACCGTGTCGAGTATTGTTCTGGTTGTATAACTGTTTGATTGGAGTCTTATTCGCCTTGGTTCAATATCAACTGGACTCTTCGACCAAAAGGCAAATATATTTGTATCTAGTACCTAAATACAGAAAATTCAAAAATACAAACTTTTAGAGGGCATTATCAAGATTGGAATTAAAAATCACATACTAATTTCTCAACAAGACCAAAAGACAAAGGTATTTGAGTTCAGTACCTATATACAGAAAAATCAAAAATTACAAATTCTCAGAGGGCTTTATCAAGATTAGAACTAGTAATCACAAAATAATTTCTCAATAATGGTTAATTTCTATCTGCACAAGCCAGAGACTTACCTCCCATCTTGTCACATTTTCAAGAGGGTAGATTCTCAATGTTCTGTTAGTGCTGGGATCAAGCATGCGAATCCCATCCAAACCAATCTGTAACAGAAGATAAGAAATAACTGCAAGTTTAAAATGAACTTGGTGAATATAGTTAATATTTAAGCCTGCTAGTTAATGGTTATGTAATTAAACACAAAATAAGCAAGAAATCAAATTAATTTGAGCATGAAGCAAAATTTACATGAGCAGAAGAAATCCAAGGAAGCTTTTGACAGCTTGATAATTGGATAAAGCAAGATCATGCTCAAGAAACTAAGGTCAATGACAAGCCCAAAACTAAGTTTGATGAAAAAGCCCAGGATCAGACCAGTGTGTGTGACAGATTCTACTAACGAACAGCGAGAGCTACCACTAATGTCCTGCTAAAGTGTGTGCTACCTTGATCAAGATCATGGCAGTAAGAACCTGAGAAGAACTAACAGTTGCCAGTCAATATATGCAACATGGACACCCATAATCACCGAGATCTGTTAGCAACTGCCACGAATATTTCTTATCTGATCCATAAGGAAAGGCAGTTTCTCCAAGCAATGTTCTCACACCCATTTTATGGTATCTTGGCTGATATGAACTTTGGAGGTTCTTTGCTATTGTAGAAGTAAGCTTCAAATACAAGAGATGGCAAGTACATATAGAGATAAATAGAAAATATAGCTAATAAAGAAAAAAAGGATAGCACACAAAAATTTAACGTGATTCAGTCAATGTGACCTACATCCACGGGAGAAGACAAGAAGACTCCAACTCTAATCTCACTCACCCAAACCTACAAAACTCAGCTACACTAGGCTTTAACAAGAGGTAGAAAGAAGATGAGGTGGAAGGGAGAGGGCAAACAAAGTTCAGCTCAACTCTCTCTCCTCTTCACTTCATTTTTGTTTGCTTTCTCATGCAAACTCAAGCCTGTTTATAGGCAAGCATGACAACCCAAAATCTTGTCTCACACTCCACAAATGAGAAACTCAGGGGAACAACTACTTTGGTGTAATAGTTGAGCTACTAACTAGGTATGCTGAACTTTCTAGTCAAAAATAAGGCTAAAATCATGGCTCAAATTTCACATCATCGGCTCTCATCCAAGCGTACACTAATCGTACGGGTAAATTCCCAGAAAGAATTTGTCTACACTTCAAATTGTAACATGGATCTAAAAGGGTGTAAAAAAAATCGCAAAGACTTTATTTTACATGGAAACCCAATTTAGAAAAAATCACAGGAAGAAGGGGGAGATAGGATTGCAGTAGATTCTACAGAGGTGAACCCTGTTCTTCTAGCTAGATATCTCTCAAAAAATGTATATCATGTTCTTGTTCACTCTAGATATCTTATATACCCAGGGGTTTCTGTTGACAATGTAAGTCATACAAGATTCAATAACCGCATGATTTAGACGTTGTGATCCTTTGCCACAGCATGGATTATACTTTTAATTGCGGGAGTGATATTTGTTGCTTTCTGTAAGTGCTCGCGTTGAAATATGGATCGTGGATCATGTTTGAAATATGGAATGACCTGGTGGCGTAACGGACTCCACAAGTATAGGCGGGAGTTGATGGAGCCAGTTGCAGAGGTTGTCTTACTCAAGTCGGAAGAACTGACTTTGAGAGGATGAACACTCACGGGACAATTAATTTCTCGGGAGAAGAGAATAGTCTCGGGAATATTCTGAATGATGCTCTTGCTCGAAGGTTATTCAATCCTTGCGAACGTCTTCGGGAAATTCTGATGGTGAGAGACACGTCTTGATCGTGGTGTGGATCAGATTTGATCACTACAAATGCCCCCTCCGCTTTCTCTTTCTCCTGACTCTGAGGGAAAAGAGTGGAGCGGACTGAGTATGTCCTGGCTCAGAAAGGTGAGGTGTCGTTTGTAATCTGAAAGGTCTTTGTCAATCCCTCTTAGTACTCTAGGCTCTCTTTCGAAACTGGTGAAGACAGCTGGGCAATTAATGACCCAAAACTTGACTTCGTAATGGAGGAGATCATATGACAGGATTGAATCGAATCTGGTTGATCTGACATGCCGAAAAATCTGAAATTCAAAGTATCTTTGCAGATGTGAAAGTTTTGAATTTGAGGCGGTTCAGCATTTGCGTTTATAAATAGGGAGTATTCTGGAAGTGGGAGGCCCATCTTCAGAAGGCTTTATATTTGCCCCCCCTGATATTTCTTGTCCTGATGTCTGGTGGACTGAGTTGATCGTTCTTCGCTCGATGGAAGAAGAGATGGAGAGGATGCCAATGATGAAGATGGTGGTTATGCCACATCTTCCCCTTGTCATGTAATATTGATTCTCGTGAAGGCCTGGTCACGAAATTTTGGTTCTCGTGACAAGGTCTTGCTCGGGTGGCTGCGGTGTTGGATCCTGATTCCATCACTGTTGTCCACATCTTGGACTCTTCGCTCCGGGCCGGGTCTCGTGGTCCTCGCACCAGGAGACTGTTTTCTTAAGACGGGGTCCAGGAAGAAAACACGGGTGGATGGGTGGATGACCTGGGATGATGAGGCGCCCCTGTTTGGAGACTCCTGGATACTTGATCGGGTGCGGAACCATGATGCGACGTCACACGTTCTTGCACGTCCTGGACAAGATTGTCTGGCTGCCATGGAGGCATGCTCTACTTGGGGAGAAAGAGGTGGTTCTTTATTTAGGAACCTTCCTCTTTTTATGCAGGAACCTCCCTCGGCTTCCTCGGCTTCCCTCGCGTGAACAATAGAAGCGCGCATGAAGTGTTCCCCAATTAGGGGATCTTTGTTTGCTTCAGCATCACGACTTTGGCGAGTCTTGTGTCAGGGTATGTTTATCTGTATTTTTTCAAAAAGCAAACGCAAGCATTTAATAGACCTCGTATCACTCTTGTAAAATGTGACCGAGTATGTAAATTGAATGGACGTAATGAGGAAAATTTTGTAATGAAAGTGATTTCGGAATGGAAATGGAGACGTGTGTTTAGATCATGCCTGATTTACTTTTGTTTGTTTTGTTTGGAAGTGTATGTATTCATCCGCCCGTAGGTTCAGATGAGGGGAGCCCGTAGCTTGCCTGCTCCGAGTAGGGGAAACCCCTACTGCATAGTGGGAGACTCTGAGCGGGGAAAATTCCTACAACGAAGGGTTTCGAATCCCGTACGACGATCGAGAAAGGCCCGTAGGCATGTGGGGGTTCCAACACCGCGCTATGGGGCGGGTTCTGACGCCTAGAGCGGGTTCTGACACCGCGCTATGGACACCGAATGGGAGAAATCCCATCTCAGTGCGGGTTCTGACGCCGCGCTATAGATACAGAGTGAGGGAAATCCCAACTCGATACGGGTTCTGACGTCACGCTATGGAGCGGGTTCCGACATCGCGCTATGGATACCAGGTGGGAAAAATCCCATCTCGGTGCGGGTTCTGGCGTCGCGCTATAGAGCGGGTTCTTACAGTCGTGGAAAAAGCAGTACTCCAACGGCCCGGTCAGTGATGGATTAGGCTGGATCGACTTTGGGCGTCTGACCCATGGTTGATCTTTGAAGGTGTTGAAAACTTCATCGATCGAGAGCTATAATGGAGTGAAACATTCTACAGACATGTAGCCCTGAAACGGACTTGACATCATTATGGAGAGCACCTGCTTCTTGTAGGGAGGTTGGCTCTTATGTCAGTCGGAAACATGATTGGGAGATTCGGGGGCAGACTTTGATTTCATTCTATCCTCACTAAACTTTGTTGAGGGGTTGGAGGAAGCCTTCATTATCTCCTCCAGCTGAATGAATAGTTGCGTCTGAGAGAGAGCTTCGCTCATTTTGGCGACATTGTGCTTCAGGAGATGCTTGTATAAAGAGTGAGTGACCTGTAACCCGCTGATAAACGTGAGTGCAGATGCTTCCTCTCTGCAGTTGGAGACTTTGGCGAGTTGGCTCTGGAAGAAGTTGATATAAGATTTGAGGTTGTCTCCTGGCCTCATTTGATGGAAAGGAGGTAGTGCCTACTCCTTTTGGCTTCCTAGTGAGTAGCATATTGCGTAAGGAAGGTCTCGATGATCTCTGAGAAGTTGTGGAGAAAGCAGGATGGTAAGGAGTAGAACCACTCTGATATTGCACCTCTAAGACTAAAGGAAAATGTAAGGCACATTATCGGGTCGTTCCAGGAGCATAGCATCATCTTGTCTTAAAAATGACGGATGTGCTGGACAGGATTGCTAAATCCAGTGTGGCTGTCGAAAGTTAGAGTCGAGAACTTCTTCGAAAGCTCACACTCTTGAATGTCCTTGGAAAGCAGGGAATCGAGGGGGTTGTCAGAACCAAGTGCTGGGGGAACTTAGCCTCTATAATCCGCTTCTGGATCAGCTCCTCGAGGACGTGGAGATCTGCCATTCTCGACGTCGCCCTCTATTTGCGCGGATTTGGTCTAAAAGGCGATGCTTGAGCCTAGATTTGTTGGTTGAGCAGCTTCAGCTCTTCTTGTTCATTAAGGATGTTGTCGTGATCAAGAATCATCTACTCCCGCTCGCGATTCGACTTCTATTGATGTTCCTTCATCTCCTCTTTCATCTCTCGGAGCATCTAAAACAGCTATTCTTCTTGCTGTTATGGAGGTAGGGTGCCGAAATATGGCTCATGTAAAGTGGCAAAGGCGGTACCCTCTGGGAACAATTGATTGTTGATTCGCTTGGAGGCCGCGCCTCCAGCGGTCGCCTTGGCCTTTCCCTTGGAAGTTGCACCACGGTAACTTTCTTATGTGGGTCAATCGCTGATCAAGAAGAGGTTATTTGAGAAAGGTTGAAGAGCGAAAGATCTTAAGTGTGAAGACTGATGTGAAACAAGGACCCTATAGTGTGGCACATCAGTGATAAACTTGAACTCGCAATGTTTCACCCAATAATACAATCTTTGGTAGGAAATCACTTTAAACTAGTAATGCGATCAGATGGATTTTAATAATAATTTGCAAGTATAATTTAAATGAGTCTAGTTTCAAGAAAACAACTACAATACTCAGTTAAATTGAAACAGTCCTAATTGCAATACCAGAATCAGCAAATAACAAGCATCAATAGTTCACACGCATTATCACAGTAGTAATGAACAACGAAAAATATAGATAAAAATTTAGAGATAAAAGACAATGTAATCCAACAGATATTCTAATTGCTGAAAATAAAATATTGCCTACTGAGAAGCTCGTTCTGAGGTACCCAATACTGTGTTGATCTTACTGTGGATAATCCTCTACTTGTTGATGTACCAGTGATGTTTGATCTGATGTTGAATTACTCTCTCTGATCCTTTTGTCTGTTCCCTTATTAATTGGACAGATGTGTTTTGTTATGTTGCGCGCAGGGGAGAGAGGTAAACAGTGAGCTGACTGTTATTGTTGGTGCTTGCAGAAGAAAAAAGGGACAATGAAGATCGACACGCAGAGGGGAAGATAGGGCGATGGAGGCCCTGGTGGACACCTATACTTACGCAGAGGGGGGAGAGAGAGGTGGTGAGGATGCACTAGTTGCGAGGAGGGAGGAAAGCGAGATCTGGATTTGGTGGTGGCTGGAGGATGCCATCGACGAATCCGGTCGGTGATCAGTCGAAGTGAAGGAGATGGAGTGGGTTGCCTTGCAGGGATGAAGATGGTGAAGTTTGGTTTGTTAGTTTCCATGTTGCAGGTGAAGAAAAGGAAAAGAAGAAGAAAGGTAAAGGGGGTGGGGGGCACATGACAAAAAAGGAAAGGGATGGCTGCAGGGGGAGGGAAATCAACAGATTTTGTAAAAAAATCTTTTTTCTTTTGTAAATTTAATGGAGAGATAAAGGATAAGGATTTGAGTTTGTAATTGGGATTTAAGAGATTGGTAGAATTTGAGATAAGAGATAAGAATAGGGAAGTGGGGATAAGATTTGGAGGGGATAATTGGGATATTGGTTTCACACTCAAGATCCAAGAGAGATTTTCATTTTTTTGAAAACACTAAAAAATACTTTCATTAATCTTCATTATCATTTTTCTAATACAATACCTTACCTTAAATAGGCCTACGACTCTGGCTTTTCCCCACACAACCGATGTGAGACCAAAAAGAATACAAACTAGTAAAACAAAAGGAACAAAATAAAAAACCAACTAGACTCAACTTACTAAAGAAATAATCCAGACTCCAACTAAAATAGCTCGACCTGTGGCGTTGGCTGGTGTCCGCATCAAGGACTCAGCTCTCAATGAAAGCACCAAAAATATAGCGGTAAATTCCCAGAAGGAAATTGTCTGCACTTCAAATTGTAACCTAGTCTAAAAGGGCGTAAAAAAATCGCAAAGACTCAGGTTTTACATGGGAACCCAATTTGAGAAAAACGGTGAGGAGAGAGAATTCACTATTTTCAGAGGATTACAGTGGATTCTACAAAGTTGTATTCTGTTCTTCTAACTAGATATCTCTCAAAAAATGTATATCCTGTCCTTGTCCCATTTAGATATCTTCTATACCCGGAAGTTTCTGTTGACAGTGCGAGTCATGCGGGATTCAATAACCGCATGATTTACACGTTGTGGTCCTTTGCAACGGCCTGCATTGTGCTCTTAATTGCGGGAGTGATATCTGCTGCTTTGTGTAACTGCTCGCATTGAAATAGGGATCGTGGATCATGTTTGAAATATGAAATGACCGGTGGCATAACAGACTCCACAAATATAGGTGGGAGTTAATGAAGCCAGTTAAAGAGGTTGTCTTGCTCAAGTCAGAAGAACTAACTTCGAGAGGATGAACACACTCGGGACAATCAATTTCCTCAAGAGAAGGGAATGGTCTCGGGAATGTTCTGGACGATGCTCTTTCTCGGAGGTTATTCCTTGTGAACGTCTTCGGGAAATTCTGATGGCGAAAGACACACGTCTTGATCCTGACGTGGGTCAAATTTTGACCACCACACTAATAATGTGTTCACATTCAACTCCTATTGATCTCTCATCCAACTCAAGTGTAGGCTACTCGTGTTCATATTCAAGTCACATTTAACATTTGCCTATTATGCAAATCGTACGCATATTATGAGCAATTCTAGCTTCATATAATTATCTAATAAAACCAATATAAATTCTGCTCTATGTTGTAGAGAAGATTGCTTTGAACTAATGAAAGTAGAGCATGGGATTGGTCCTATATGTAGGATATATGTATTCTCTTTCTTAATTACTGAACATGACCTCCACAGCTGAATATCATTGAGCTGGTCGATGATGAAAGCCATGAAGTTGTCTGTTGGCACACAAAAACAGGCATCTGATTGTTGCCATGACTGCAGAATAGTACAGCCCACCATCTCCATCAGCATTGTGGCTTATATATCAAAATTCAGAGACCATCTCTTAAGTCTATTATATTTTTGGAAATTCTTTATTCAATGCCTGATAACAAAGATAAAACATCATTGTATCATTTAGTCCAGTATTCAACCACAAAAGCGACACCATATGACCATTCATTTTTCAGTTAGGGGGCAGAAACCCCATTCAATAAGCCACTTATATGACTCCTAGAGCAAGTCATTTGGTCTACCCAATTTGGATCGCCAATAGGGAGATCCATTGCAACTTTTGGGCTCTAATAGCTATTAAATAGTGACTTTTTTAGCTAGATACTCTCTACTGTTGCACAAATTACTCGGGAATACCTTCTTGGTATTTTCCCTCCAACATAGCCCCAAGGGCCTTGTTTACACTTATTTTAACTTTGAGCAGTAAAGTTTCAAAAAGACGTCATTTTTTATCCGCAATTTGTCCCAAAAAACATGATTTTATCCTCTTAGTTGAGTCATGGATATCCTTGCTTCATCAATGTCTCTTGCGGAGTATTAATTTAAATTAGATTTAATTGGAAATATTATTTTTATCAATGAACTTAGATTCTAAAATCATATTCTCAACAGATGTAAGAGAAATTACGAAATAAATTCAGCATCTCTAAGAAAAATAACAGAGCTTTGATCCACAGCCGGAAGGTGTGATTCTTTCAACCAAAATCTCTTGACCACAACAAAAGCAGGCATAAAAGAAAGTTAACTTAGCATGCGGATGCAAAGTTATGCAGGTTGGCTAGATTGGGTCGGGCAAAGTCATCCAAAAACAGCAGCCATTTCCCTTAAACCCAGGAACTATGTCATTCAGTTTAATACACCTCCTTAACTAGTCATTCTTGATAAAGCAAACATCAGTATCATCATGGATCCTAAATCATTTTCTCTATACCACCAACAATAGAAATTCATACACAACGCTCTGTAGGGCATGTCTGTACTATGTACTACCATATTGAATTCACCATCTTGTATAATGTTGGCACACAATCACAACACTAGTTCAATGTTCATTTTTCATCTGCTGTTTTACAAAAAATAGATCCTATCACTCTATTTTCCACTACAGAACCCTTCTTGTTGCAAAAAATTCCAAATCATACAACATCAGCATTTTCAAGATCTTCAGGTCCAATTATATTGGAAAGAACTAGAAAACTGTCAATATCAAGATTACAAACACCTTTCTGAGATTCTCCATGCTATACCATTATCAGCTCAAATTTAAACTTATGAGCTTAAAGGAGCAAAAGGATAAAGAAAAAAATTTTCCCTTTTGATACTGGGGAAAGACATTCACACCCGTTCCATCAACAACTTAACCAGGAATTGTGTGCCAAAATTTCACATTAGATGAAATCTCCAATTGATATCATCCCCTCAGTAATCGTTTGAACTTCCCACTGAAGACCAGACCATTCAATGAAACATCTATAATCATCAAACTTTAGCCAAGAAGTTGAATTCAAAAAAGCCAGCCTGAAAAACCCAGTTTCCTAGTGTAACAAAGCTCCATCCTCCGCCTATAACAAGCATAGAACTCACTTGTTGCCAAGCCTCTCAAAGTCTGTCCTCCAAAATTCTTATTAACATAAACAATGACAAAATCCATACCTACCTACAGAATTCTCACTCAAATACCATCCCAATCAGACCTATATGAATATCATTTTTGCATTCATTAAAAGAGTATATAAATGATGAGTTAGGGATAGTTGGACAATGTTACCGCTTCCTAGTCATAATTAGCTTTAGGCTGAAGGGACTCAAAGGGGTATTTGGCTGAATAAGGTGCTAGAACTATTCTCAGGGGCAAAGAGAAGAATTGATTAAAGTTACATCAAAGGTATACATCATGTCTGCTCCGTAATGTCTCTATATAACAGTGACCAATGTCGAGCAAGACCAAATCAGAGTAGTTGTCTGTACTCTAGAATTATGCCACATCATCATCTACCTAACTGTACTTTTATCATTATAACTGATATCGAGAGGTCGGCGAGAGGTCGGCGATTGCACTTTTGATTTGTCACTACTTGTTTACAAGGCTTAACGCTCTATGTATTGAGTTTTTCATATTTAGTCTTTGGTATCTTCCCTTATAGAATATCAATCAATTACCATGTTACCATAGAATTATCGTATATCATGTTTCAGTCTCTTATTTGATTCATGGAATATCCTTGTTTCATCTACCAAGGTCCCTTCTAAATTTAAATACGATTTGGTTCAGTTAACTGTTCAAAATGAAATCAAACTTGAAAATATAACCCAAATAAGGTCTGAAAAGAGTGACCCCCACACCCATATAGAAACGGCGCCCAACCCACTCAAAATCGCTTGGCTGTACAGAAAAATAAATATAACTAAAATTGTAGCAGAACATATTTAAAAAAATTAGTTTTTTCTCATAAATACTAGGAGTCTATCAACTAGAAATCCCCTAACATTTCAACAAGGATTAGAATATGCAACCATTTATTCAATCCTAAAGAAGCCACAGTACAAGGATGTTAATGAGACCCCGTTAGTCTCAAGAGAACAAAAAAAAGGTATAAGATGTACATAACCATCAAGTTCTATAGTAACTATTTCGGTAAGCCTATGAATCCATCTTCATTAATCATTTATATTTGGGGCCATAACAGCTCCATTCTTGTAACCTTCATCTATATTACCATCTATACTACCAGTGTTCCAAATTCATTATTGTAACCTTCATCTATATTACCATAGATCTTCCCTCTAAAGCCTATCAAAATCTCTGCAAATGTCATCCTTAACTTTTCATAAAATATGACTAAGCTCGCCTTCCATCATCTTCTTCAACTGTGCAACTCCAATGTCTTCTTTAATATATTCATTTATATCATATTTTCACATCTTTACAACAGCTCCATCTTTGCATTTTCCCTTGAGCTACAATCATCTTGTCACTATTTGCTTGGAAACTGTATATTGCTCACATTACAAATCATATACAATTCATGCATATCACCATTATATGGAATATGAAATATTTGCTAGAAGACTAGAAATGAGTCTAATTATAACAAGTGTGTACTACAAGTACACTTACAAAAACTAAATCAAAAGTAGAACTTTAAACCTTCTCAGTAAACACAAGATTTTTCAGCAAACAAATCAACCTTCTCAGTAAATTCAAAAATATTTTTTTTTATATAATTACAAGCCTAATTTAATAGAAAAAACTGAAAAGACACAACTTAGATTCTTTCATTCCATTTCTAACCTGGCAGAGGACATCCGTGGTGGTTACGCTCGCCCCTTCCGGCAGCAGCTTGACCCGGTACTTCTGCACCACATTCTTCACATCCTGCTGACTCTCCATCTTCGGCACCGCCCTCACGATCTTGGGCTGATCCCTCACACTCGAGGCCGGTCCCGGCCCCAGAGACCTCCCATAATCATCAAACTTCAACCCAGAACCCGCAATTGAAGAAGAAGACGACATACTGAACCCGCCAGTTCCCCTAGCCCCATAAGGCTCCACCTTTCCACCATCATAAGCATAAACCCCATCCCCGAGCCCATCATCGCCGCAGATCTCAGGACCAAAACTCGTACCTCCCCACAGAATTATCACTGAAATACCCACTCCCCTGATCAAATCTAGCAGGATTCTCATAAGGGCTCTCATAAGAAGCGTAGGGAGATGGGTTAGGGTTCGCAGCCGGGCCGTAATTCGCATGTGGCTGATGTGAATCGTAGGAGGGGTAGTAGGGCTGCTGGAGATGGGGATAAGGCGCCGGAGCGGGCGGCGGCGGCGAAGGATCTTGAGGGACAGGTGGAGGATTGAAGGGCTGCTGCGAGTGAGGGAATTGGGGCTGGGAATAAGATGGGGCAGAAGGGGGCAGATTGGGGATAGGATTGGGATTTTGGGAATAAGGAGGGTAGGGAACGGCGTAATTGGGAAATTCCGACGAGGGGTAGTGGGAATAAGGAGGGTCGGAGGCGAAGGGAGGCTGAATCGGATTGGACGATGGGGGGAATTCGGCGGGATTAGGGTTAGGGTTTGGGTTTGGGAGAGAGGTCGGGTATTGGTGGGGATAGTATTGGAAGCTGTAATCGCCTCCTCGCTGCATGATTTTGAGATCGAATTGGGGATAAATTATGGTTAGGGTTTGCTGGATCTGCTGCGTGGGGGGGCGGGGGGGGGGGGGTGGGGTGGGACGAAGATGGAAATGAGAAAGCGTGTTGTTCGGTTGCTGCGCTTTGTAACGGAATTTTACCGGTGCTTGTCTCTTCTCTTTTCTTTCTTTTTGTTATCCTTTTCGGAGAATAAGACTTAGGGCTGTTTGTTTCGTTGCGCGTAAACAATTGTAGATGTTCATAATTGATAAATGATCTAGGGTGTGTTTGTTTCGCCACAAAACGTCACAAAACGCAAGTCGTAAAACTTTTTTTCCATTTTTCGTTGTTTGTTTCGCTGAAAAAAAGTTGCAAAATGTAACTTTTCTTTTCTCACTTGCAGTTGCTACAGTTAAATTTGTGGTCATGTAAATCTCACTTTTACACTCATATTTTCCCACTTGCAGTTGCTACAGTTAATTTTGTGGTCATGTAACTCTCACTTGTAGTACACTTACAGTTCAAAACAGTTACTTGATAATCAATATATAATTTAATATTATTAAATATTTAATATTTTAAATAGTGTTCAATTTCTTATTTAATCATTTAATTATTTTATATTTTTAATATTTAATTTTTTTATTGTTTTTTAATATTGTTTTAATATTTAATATTTTACTATTTTAATTTAATATTTTTATTTAATATTTTACTTAATACTTTATTATTTTATTAATACTTATCCATTTTATTATTTTATTTAGAGTTAATATTTTATTAATATAACAATATTATACTTTAATATAAAATTACTATATATTTAATTATTTATTTTTTAATATATAAAAATTACTTTATTAATATCATAATATATTTTATTATTATATTAATATTTTATTATGTTAATATTGTAATAATTATATTATTCCTCAGCTACAATATTTATTTAAAATGTAATTCATAAAAAATTTATACAATTCAACTTATCACTCACTTATAATTCACTTACAGGACATGTTTGATTAAAGATGAAAGTGAGGAAGTGAAGAAGTGGTAATAGCTCCTTTGGAACTTGAGAATTGGTTAGTAAGTTTTTCGGTGTTTGGATGTTGTTGGGAAGTGTGGTTTGAAAAATGTTATGTCTTTTCTGATGTTTGGATGATAATTTGACAATAAAGTTGACCACAAAATAATATTAAAATAAAAATTAATTAACAAAATAAAAATTGGACTGTAATTAGATTGCAAATGAGATTTACATGAGCAAAAATTAACTGTTTTGTACTACAACTTATTATAAATGAGATTTACATGACCACAAAATTAACTGTAGCACTTTGGAAGTGAGAAAATGGTTGTGTAAAAGAGCAAAGAGAAAAGGAAAAGAACTTTTTCCATTTTCCTTTTCCAGTGTTTGGATGAATAGCGAAAATGAGAAAAGATACTTCCCACTTCCTCACTTCCACCCAATTCCTTGAATCCAAACAGCCCCACAGTTAATTTTGTGATCATGCAAATTTGTATTATTTTTATATTAATATTAATTTTTTTAATATTTAGTATCTTTAGTATTTATTTGCAATATTTAAATTTCTTTAAGTCACCAAATAGTTAATTTTGTAGTCAACTTTTCCACTTACGACTTACACATTGGGGCGGTTTGGATGTCTGGAAGTGGGTGGAAGTGAGAGTGGGAAGTATGATTCTTTTCTTTTTGGAAAATGAGAATTTGTGTTTCTTTTCCAGTTTTTGGATGGTAGTTGGGAAGTGTAATTGAAAAAGTGTAATGTCTTTTTCGATGTTTGGTTGGTAATATGAAAGTGAAAGTGGAAAGGTTGACCACAAAGTTGACGATAAAATAATATTAAAATAAAAATTAATTATGAAAAAATTTAAACTATAATTAGAATGCAAGTAGATTTATATGACCACAAAATTAACTGTTTATAGTTACAACTTATGACTACATAACCATAAAATTAACTGTAGCACACTGGAAGTGAGGAAATGATTGTGTAAAAAGAAAAGGAAAAAAGAAAAGGAGTTTTTTATTTTCATTTTCCGGTGTTTGGATGGACAGTGGAAGTGAGAAATGACACTTCACACTTCCGCCCACTTCCTCGAATCCAAACAGCTCCATTACGACAACTAAACACCGTAAAACACACTATATTTCTCACTTACAATTTTATATGACCAACCAAACACCGTAAAACTTAGATGCATGTAACTCATTTACAATTGTAAAAGAGTTTACTAATTAAGATTACAAATTACGGCCAATAACGACAACCAAACACCCCTAGAATAGCGCATGTTCTGTGCTAGGGGCTTTTTACACTTTGATGACACACTTTGAAATAATTTGCACTTTCAAATAATTTTAATTTTGTTTTCAACCTGAAATCTTTTTATTTTAATTTGGAATATTTTGCTACTGCCACCTACTTTGCTTCATAATTAGAAAAAAAACTCGGCGTCATAATTTGATTCACTACAGTCTCATGCACATCAGCATAAATTGATTCCTCCTAATCACTATTTGTTGATATATTTCCATTTTATATTTTACCCCTCTCTGTTACACTTGATGTTGCTCTCCCCTCAGCCCTTGATCCTGACGTAGAGTAATTCACGGGTCGACCTACGCGGTCAAGTCGCCGTGGGGGTTAGAAGGAGGCGATAAGTCCCCCTCCTAGGGTCGAGGGTGGAGCCCTTGGAAAATTTTTTGGGATCAACTTTTTTGCATATTTCGTTTTGTTTGTGCTCGCGAAGAGTTCTGTGAGGACAGACTTAGAAATAGGGTATTTTGTGAAGTCTGTGATCATGATCGCAATCCTCACAAAAACTCAAAAATAGATTAAAAGACTGCGACCATGGTCGCTGTCCTCTTGTAGTCCTTATAAAGACTCAAATATATGATATTTTTGTGAATACTGTGATCATGATGGTCGCAATCATATAAAGACTCAAAAACATGACATTTTGTGAGGACTACGATCATAGTCACAGTCCTCATAACTAGTGCATTTTATGATGACTGCGTAATGATCGCAATCTTCAGAAATAGAGCTGCGATCATTTTGTAAGGACTGCGATCATAGTCGCAGTCATTTTGTAAGGACTGCGACTAGATCACAGTCCTCAGAAATAGGACATTTATGTGAAGACTTAATCATACTCGCAGTCATCTATACTGTAATCATTTTGTGAGGATTGCGATCAAGTCGTAATCCTCAGAAATATGGCATTTTCGAAGTCATCCATTTTTTAAGCGATTACCTAGGGGTATTTTCATCTTTCGTCGTTGATGAGCGCTTCAACATTTGACTAGTGGGCGCATATCCTTACTTTAAAAAACAGAGGTGGCTGAAACAAACAAAATTAGGAAGCTGAGTTTTTTTTCTAAATTATGATTTGACATATGGGGTATAGCAAAAAAGCCCTTTTAATTTTAAGGCTTAAATTTCTTAAGCTGGTACAAAAATTCACCGAACGTTGATTAACTTGTTTCCACATGAAAAGCTATATGAAATATTCTTTTTTAGTTTTAAATCTTATCAGATCCATTATAATCTGCCAAAATTAACCTTTCATCTGCTCTCCTTCTTATTAACCCTTGAGGCTAATTTGGTATTTAGATTTTTTTCCAGTCAAAAAAAAAAAAACAACCATATTTAACAACGGGTGAGTTTTTGTTTTAACTTAAATAATTTTAGTTTTGAAATTGAAATACAAAGATTTCATGTATGAAAATAGATTATCAAACATTTCAAGTAACGATATGAAAAAACCCCTTAAATTAATTGAATATTTATTTGAGAATAATAAGTATCAGGTGGAAGAAATTTTCAATGTGACGGGCATAAATACATGTTGCTTTTCTTTGTTCGATTAAGTCTCACTATGTTAATATTCATACCCCATGACTATCATACAGAAAAATTATGTGCATATCATTAGATTTGACTTCAAATCAAATGGATACAAAATGTTCTATTCTTGAAACACCATTAATTTTAAATCCATTTGATGTATAGCTAAATCTCAGGATATGCACATAAGTTTTATGTACTATTATTATAACAAAAGCATGGGACAACCTAAATGAATTAAAAAAAAAAGGATACATCTGACTTTTTGACCGCCACTTGAGAAAATTATCTCAAGGGCCATGTGAGACCCATTATTCTCTTTATATATCCTCCAATTTAAATCAGTGACCTTCTCTATCCTTTTCTTCTTCCATAAACTTTATCTCCTTTTTATTAAACTAGTATATCAGGCACGTGCTATGTGTTGGCCCAAGGTTACAATCACCCGGTTTTAGAGTTTTGATGATCACAAAAACATATATAGTTATTTATACTAATCAAGTTAAGTGTTTATGATTATTTCAGGGTTCTTAGGATTCAAGATGTTCTTCCCCTAAAGGAAGGTGGTGTTGACTCAAGATGACTCAAATACGGGTTCAAGAATTCAAGTAACTCAACGATACATATGAAAAAGCCCAAATTGAATATCTTGTAGTCACCTAGACCCCTGTAAGATTTTAATATGTTAAAGAGTAAGGATATGATATATGTGCTCAAGAAGTTACACACACAAAAAATATACTTTTCAAAAATACAAGTTTTTGGTAGTATTGGTTTTGTTGCATGTTTGGCTAATATACGTATTTCATAATTTTTTAAATTTTTATATTAAGTTTAGAATATGTATTTATCTCCTATACTATGCTACATAACCCTCAACCAATGAAAAATATTTAAAAATATTTCTAAATTCAAAAATCTGTTTAAATCATATTTCAGGCCATATCGGTCAACCGGCCGGTCGACCGTATCTGTTTTAGACCAAAACGGTCGACCGGGCCTTTTGGGCCGTGGGCGTGCATGTTGTGCACGTTTGTCGGTCGACCGTTAACCCCTGCGGTCGACCGACTCCATGGCACTTACTCTCTGTTTATGCCGGTCGACTGGCTCAGTCGACCGGCAGTTCAAAATCCTCTTTTTAAATTTGCCTTGCGGTCCACCGAGCGGTCGATCAGAGCCAACGACTATTTGCCAAGTGGCTTGCCGGTCGACCGGCAGCTGTCCAGACTGGCACCAACGGCTCTATTTTGGATCGGTTTTATTTTTTATAGGTTCCAACAGCTATTTCTTGTTTCCAAGTGGTTAAACTCACCCCTAATGACCTAGTATCACTTATGAATGGTATTTATCCTTTGCCTATAAATAGAGGTCATGGTTTTTGATTTTCCACAAGAAAAATATCCAAGTTTCAAGTGTTTCAAGAGAAGAAGTGTTTCATTGCTTTCCATTTTCAAAGTTCTTTCGATTGCAAAATTTTTTCAATTGGTTTTCAAGTCTTCTAAATCTTTACTACTGAAATTTTTCTCTCACTTTACTTATTGAGCTAAAAATCATACTCCACTCTATAAGAAGTTGTAAGAGAGTGTTTGTGGTGTTCCTAGATCACCAAGTGACTTGTATTCCATTGACTTGTGGTTCCTCTTGTATGGAGGATAGTTTTGTTGGAGTTGGGTACTCCGGTCTTGTGTAGACCAATTGTAATCCCTTAGGTGTAAGGTTCCTATGTGGAAGTTCCCTTTGTGGATTTAGTGAAAATCCTTCATAGTAGTGAAGGCGGGGACGTAGAGCAGTGGCTCGAACCTCGAAACAAATTCTCTTGTGTTTGCGATTGATTTCTTCTTACACTTTGTTGTTTTACATTCTTATACTTGTGCTACAACTTGTCTTGTTTTTCTATATTGCACATATTTCATCTTCTTGCATTTTCGGTCTATACTCATATCAACAAGGAATCAATTAAGCACCTCAACTCATAATCTAGAGGAATCAAAGAGGAGAAGTTCTAGAGCCCTTCACGGGAAATTCGACTTCAATTTCTTATTTTGAGTGATCGCTTGCATCATACATCTTAACTAGTTTTTAAAATTACATTTGATTAGTATAACACCTATTCACCCTCTCTCTAGGTGTTTTTCAATTGGTATCAGAGCTTTGTTCTCTAGTTGCTTGGCTTAATAACCTTAGAGAGATCCTAAATTGCTAATCATCTTTTTCATATTTCATCCTCATACACATTAGTAAAGATGGCCGAAGGTATTAAGACCCCACTCAAGTTTGATGGCCTTAACTTTCCCATACGGAAGGTTAAGATGACCGTGTTTTTTCAATCCTTAGGAAGCCGGGTTGCAAAGGCGGTGACTAAACCTTTTAGCGCACCCCTTGGCGATGAGGACACTTGGTCCGATATTGTTACGAAAGAGTTTGACGCAAATGCTAGGGCACACTATGCCTTACTTCAAGCTCTTAATGATGATGACATTGCCTAGAGTCATACACTGCAAATCCGCATATAAGATTTGGACTTACCTTTTAGTCACTCATGAGGAAACATCACAAGTTAACAGGGCTAAAGTTGACCTCTTACGTTCCCAATATAAAAACTTTACCATGCAAGAAAATGAATCTATTAATGATATGGTTACTAAATTTACAAAAATAACTAACAGGCTTGCTTCCTTAGGTGACAACATTGACAATGATCAAAAAGTGAGGAAGATCATTCACGCACTCCCTACATCTTGGGAAGTCAAAGTTATAACCTTGAAGGAGCTAAACGACAAGGAGGAAATGGAGCTCATTGGTCTCATTGGGAATCTCAAGGCCCATGAGATAGAAAGAAAGGCTAGAGAAGAGATGACTCCTCTAAAGAAGAAAGAAATCACTTTCAAAAGCTCTTCCACCTACTCCAACGAAGATGATGAAGAAGAGGATGATGAAGATCTCTCTCTTCTTGTGAAGAATGTTCGGAGAATGTACAACAAAGCAAAATTTCAAAATAGAAGAAGATGGTAAGGAAAGAAAGAAAAGAAGATCATTTGCTTTAATTGTCGGAAGTCGGGGCACATCGTTGCGGAGTGTCCGGAAAATAAGAGCAAACCCTCCACCTCCAAGAAGTCATACAAGAAGAAGGCTTTAAAGGCTACTTGGGATTCAGAGAGTGAATCTGAAGAAGAAGTTGACACGGCTCACATGTGTTTTATGGCAAATGAAAACACAAATAACATAATCCCCGAATCATCTATTGAAGATTGTGAATTATCCATGGATGAATTAGGAGAAGCTTTTGAAGAATTAACTCATAATTATGATTTTCTTAAAAGAAATATTTAAAAATGAAAAAGGAAAATTAAACTCTTAACCACAAAATTTTTATACTCACTAAAGAAAAGGATGATTTATTTTCAATTCTCACTTCTACTCAAAAAGATTTTGATGCTTATAATATTTCTTGTAAAGCTAAATTTTCACAAATAGATAAAGATGAGATTTCTATGCTAAAGAACAAAATTAACTCTTTAGGAGAAGTTTTAAATAAATGTGAATTTGACAAATCTAGAATGGAGGCTATGTTTCCTAAGAAACATATCTCAAAGGAACAAACTCATGCCACACACACCCATGCTCACAAGTCACAGCATGTGCACTCTCATCATGCCAAACATGTGCACAAACCAAACATTCACACTCCTCACACTCATCATGCATTCATGTATGGTAAAATTTATGCATGCACTTATTGTGACCGAAAGGGTCACTTAGCTAAATTTTGTTTTGATAGAATAAATGCCTCAAATAATCATGTTTGGGTTCATAATGCTAACATTAAAGGACCCAAGAAAATTTGAGTACCAAAGTCTACAATTATATTACATGATGTAGGTACACTCCAAAGTTCAAAGACGTAGGGAGCGGTGGTATCTTGATAGTGGTTACTCAAAGCACTTGACATGGGATATCAACAACTTTGCAACCCTATCAAGATATCATAAAGGTGGCACCGTCACCTTCGAAGATAACTCCAAAGGAAAGATTGTTGGTATAGGTAACATTAAACTTAATTCATCTCCTATGATTGAGAATGTTACTTTAGTTGATGGCCTCAAGCATAATCTCTTGAGTGTTAGTCAACTTTGTGATAAAAGTTTTAATGTGATTTTTGATGACTTAGCTTGTAATGTATTTGATAGACAGACTAATGCATGTATACTTTCCAGATTTCGTGAAAACAATGTATACATGATTGACATGTCTAATATGCAATGTAATGCCACTTGTTTGAATGCATTCTATGATGACGCATGGTTATGGCATAGGAGACTAGGTCATATTTCTTTTGACCATCTATCTAGAATAAACAACAAGAAAGCGGTGAAAGGTATTCCTTGTTTGAAATTTGAAAAGAACCGCATTTGCGATGCGTGCCAACTTGAAAAACAAACCAAATCCTTTTTCAAATCCATCAAGGATATTATGACATCATGACCTTTGGAGTTAATTCATATGGATTTGTTTGGTCCTATTAAAACCAAAAGTCTAAGTGCGATCATTTTGCTTTTGTATTGGTTGATGATTTTTCTCGCTTTACTTGGGTTTTCTTTTTAGAACATAAAAATCAAGCCTTTTGACATTTTCAAATGTTTAAGAAAAGAGTTGAAAAGGAAAAAGATTCTTCAATTTAACGAATAAGGAGTGATAGAGGTAGTGAATTTAATAGCCAGTCCTTTATCACTTACTGTGAAGACAATGGAATTAAACATGAATTATCTTGTCCTAGACTCCACAACAAAATGGAGTAGTTGAGAGGAAAAATCGAATACTACAAGAAATGGCTAGGACTATGATTAATGAATACGGTCTCCCTCAATACCTATGGGCCGAGGCCGTAAACACATCTTGTTACATATCAAATAGGGTTTTCTTTTGCAAAAACACTTCTAAAACTTCTTTCGAAATTTGCTATTCAAGAAAACCAAATGTTTCTTATTTTAAAGTTTTTGGTTGTAAATGTTTTGTTTTAAATACTAAAGATAATTTAGGTAAGTTTGATGCAAAATCTTTTGAAGTTATTTTTGTTGGTTACTCTAACACTAGTAAAGCCTATAGAGTCTTCAATAAATTTACAATGACCATTGAAAAATCTATACATGTAAAGTGTGAGGAATCTAATATTTTTGTTGAGAATGTTGTAAAAATAGATTCCTTAAGTGAAGATATGGAGATGATAACTTTGAAGGACTCACCTATACAAGAAGACAAGCTAAAGATTAATGTGCAAAGTGAAGTTCAAGAAGTTGAAGTGGAGCCACCTCAACCACTTCCAAAGGATTGGAGATTTACTCCACATCATCCCAAGGATCTCATTATAGGTGATGTATCAAAGGGGGTAACGACTCGTTCCAAGCTCCATGATCTTTGTGGCCATTATGCCTTTATTTCTCATTTTGAACTAAAGAACATCCTCGAAGCTGAGGGCGACTCATATTGGTTGCTTGCCATGCAAGAGGAGCTCAATCAATTTGAGCGCAACTAAGTTTGGCATCTTGTCCCTAGACCCCATGATAGATCAACAATTGACACTAAATAGATTTTTAGGAAAAAGTTGGTTGAGTCGAGAATGTTGCTAGGAATAAAGCTAGGTTAGTGGCCCAAGGTTTCACCCAAATCGAAGGTATAGATTTTGAGAAAAACCTTTGCACCCGTAGCCCGGCTTGAAGCCATACGTATAACACTTGCTTTTGCTTCCTATAAAGATTTCAAACTTTTTCAAATGGATGTCAAAAGTGCCTTTTTAAATGGGTTTATTGAAGAGGAGGTGTATGTTGAACAGCCCCCCGGGTTTGTTGATCCTACACATCCGGATTTTATTTTCAAACTAGACAAAGCTTTATATGGTTTAAAACAAGCTCCTAGAGCTTGGTATGAAAGACTTTCATCATTTCTTATTTCTAATGGCTTTACTAAAGGAACAATAGATACCACTTTGTTTACTAAATATGTTAAAAATGATATTCTTATTGTTCAAATATATATTGATGATATTATATTTGGATCTACTAATGAAAAATTGCAAAGATTTTGAATTATGTATGGAGGAGGAATTTGAGATGTCTATGATGGGCTAACTTAACTACTTCCTTGGACTCCAAATCAAATAAAGGAGTGATTGGATTTTCATAAATCAACCCAAGTACACAAAGGAACTCATCAAAAAATTTGGGCTTGAAGGGGCCAAGACAAGCGAAACTCCCATAGCTAGCACAACAAAACTTGACAAGGATGAACAAGATATAAATGTAGACATTAAACTCAATCGTAATATGATTGGTAGTTTATTATATTTAATGGCTAGTAGGCCGGATATTATGTTTAGTGTTTGTCTTTGTGTTCGATTTCAATCGTGTCCTAAAGAGTCCCATTTGATTGAAGTAAAACACATTATTAGATATCTTAAGGGCATTATTTGAATGGGTTTGTGGTATCCGAAGACCGGACAATTTTTCATGACGAGTTTTTCGGATGCCGACTATGCGGGTTGTAGAGTGGATAGGAAGAGTATTAGTGGAACCTTTCAGTTTCTAAGATATTGCCTTATTTCATGGTCTTCCAAGAAGCAAAATTCTGTAGCCCTCTCAACTGTCAAGGCGGAGTATGTTGCGGCCGGGGCTTGTTGTGCACAAGTCCTTTGGATGAAACATACTCTCCTTGACTATGATTTGCATTATGACTATATTAAAATATTTTGTGATAATACTAGTACTATTCATATTACTAAAAATGCAAATCAACATAGTAAGACAAAGTACATTGTCATTTGATATCACTTTCTTAGAGATCATTATGAGAAAGGTGATAGTGACATTGATTATGTTTCCATCGATTTTCAACTTGCGAATATTTTTACTAAACCACTAGAATAGATTTCATTTATTTATGCTGAATTAAATGTTTGTATTATAGATTCATGAGATTTTTGCAAATATTATTCAAAAATGTTTTGCTGACTTGACCCTTTTTGATGTATGACAAAAAGGGGGAGAAATACTTTTGAGTTATTAGTTCTTTTTCATGCATACTTTTCTTTTGAGTTCATATTTATTCTTTTCTTATACTTAATAGATAGCATGATTTGAGGGGAGCTTTTTTCCAGCTCCTTTCACCTTTTTTGTTTAAATAACTTATATGTTTTGTCATCATCAAAAAGGGGGCGATTGTTGGCCCAAGGTTACAATCACCCGGTTTTAGAGTTTTGATGATCAAAAAATATATATAGTTATTTGTACTAATCAAGTTTAAGTGTTTAAGATTATTTCAGGGTTCTTAGGATTCAAGATGTTCTTCCCCTAAAAAAAGGTGGTGTTGACTCAAGATGACTCAAATACGGGATCAAGAATTCAAGTAACTCAACGATGTATATGGAAAAGCCCAAATTGAAGGTCTTATAGTCACCTAGACCCCTGTAAGATTTTAGTGTGTTAAAGATTAAGGATATGATATATGTGCTTAAGAAGTTACACACATAAAAATACACTTTTCAAAAATACAAGTTTTTAGTAGTATTGGTTTAGTTGCATGTTTGGCTAATATACATGTTTCATAATTTTTTAAATTTTTATATCAAGTTTAGAACATGTTTTTCTCCCCTATACTATGCTACATAACCCTCAAACCAATGAAAAATATTTTAAAAATATTTTCAAATTTAAAAATCTATTTCAGGCCATACCTTTCGACCGACCGGTCGACCGTATCTGTTTCAGGCCAAAACGGTCGACCGGGCCTTTTGGGCCGTGGGCGTGCACGCTGTGCACGTTTATCAGTCGACCGGGTCGACCCCTGCGGTCGACTGAGCGGTCGACCGACTGCATTGCACTTACTTTCTGTTTGTGCCGGCCGACCTGCCCGGTCGACCGTCAGTTTAAAATCTTCTTTCTAAATTTACCTTGCAGTCGATCGGGCAGTCGACCGGAGCCAATGGCTATTTGCCAAGTGGCTTGCCGATCAACCGGCCGGTCGACCGGCGGCTGTCCAGACTGACACCAACGGCTCTATTTTGGATCTGTTTTGTTTTTTATGGGTTCTAACGGCTATTTCTTGTTTTCAAGTGGTTAAACTCACTCCTAATGACCTAGTATCACTTATGAATGGTATTTATCCTTTGCCTATAAATAGAGGTCATGGGTCTTTGGTTTTCTACAAGAAAAATATCCAAATTTCAAGTGTTTTCAGGAGAAGAAGTGTTTCATTGCTTTCCATTTTTAAAGTTCTTTCGATTGCAAAATTTTTTCAGTTGGTTTTCAAGTCTTCTAAATCTTTACTACTGAAAATTTTCTCTCACTTTACTCCTTGAGCCAAAAATCATACTCCACTCTATTAAAAGTTGTAAGAGAGTGTTTGTGGGCTTCCTAGATCACTAAATGACTTGTATTCCATTGACTTGTGGTTCCTCTTGTGTGGAGGATAGTATTGTTGGAGTTGGGTACCTCAGTCTTGTGTAGACCAATTGTAATCCCTTGAGTGTAAGGTTCCTATGTGGAAGTTTCCTTTGTAGATTTAGCGAAAATCCATCATAGTGGTGAAGGCGGGGATGTAGAGCAGTGACTCGAACCTCGAAACAAATTCTCTTGTGTTTGCGATTGATTTCTTCTTACTCTTTGTTGTTTTACATTCTTATACTTGTGCTACTACTTGTCTTATTTTTCTATATTGCATACATTTCATCTTCTTGCATTTCGGTCTATACTCATATTAATAAGGAAGCAATTAAGCACCTCAACTCTTAATTTAGAGGAATCAAAGAGGAGAAGTTCTAGAGCCCTTCACGGGGAATTTCGGCTTCAATTTCTTATTTTGAGTGACCGCTTGCATCATTCATCTTAACTAGTTTTTAAAAGTGCATTTGATTAGTATAATACCTATTCACCCCCTAGGTGTAACACTATGAACGTTAGAAAATAATAAAAATAAATTAATAATGAAAATGATAAAAATAATTATACATTTATAATAATTAGTATTATCAAGGCTTATTTCACAAAAAATACCTCAAAGTTTTCTTCATTTTTAAGTTTAATATCCTACACTATTTTTTCGTCATGTTTAATACACTAAAGTTTTTTTTGATTTTACAAACTGACACTCATGATTTTATTGGACAATTTTAATCTTCAAGTGAAAATAATGACCCTTTTGTTCTCTTCTTCTCTAACTTTATCTTTTTCATCAAACTTTCTTTCTATTCAGAAAATCCCACTTCTTCTCATTTTTTTTCCTCGTCTCCACATCATTTTATCCTTCTCCTCCTCTATCACCATTCTAGTTTATATTATTTTCTACTTCAACTTCTTCATTTTTCTTTTTGAGAAGCCCACCAAAATACACCACCACCACCATCTCTTTCTCCACTAACTCCATCACCAACGCCTCTTTCACATCAGCATTCATTATTTCTATGAGTGACACCACTTACTTTTCTTCAATTAAGGTTTATACATATAATTTGGAATAAGAAGTAGGGGTAATTTGGAGATTTTAATTCTTTTCAAAGTAGCATATTGAAAAAAGAAAAAAAGTTTAGGACATTAAATAGGAGAAAAAATAGTATGAGGTATTAAATATGAGAGAAAAATAGTACGAGGTATTAAAACTTAAATTTGAGGGAAACTTTGATAAGCCTATTATCAAAGTATTATCTAATAAGCATATTATTTAGCATAATTCTTTTTCTGTGAAAAAAGTTGTGATCTATTTGTAGAATAAGACTGTAAGAAAGTTGATGTTAAATTAATGCTTATTTAAATTTAAATATTAGATAGCATGTAGATAATATTTATTTTTAAATATCTTAAAATGATTGTTAAAAAAGATAAATGGAAGAATTTTTTTCTTTTGAAGAAAGGCCCGTAGATGGGGAAAAGAAGCTCCCTTGAAGGGAGAACAGAATGTTTATTTGTTGCACATACACGATCACAATTCTTCATGAACTTGGTAGTAGCCTCAACGTGCAATTTTTCGTAAGTTGTGAATGATTTCCATGAACCACTAATCAAGCTCAGTGGCCTCCATACATCGCGAAGTCGACTCATTGCATGATATATCTTCTTGGTGTGCCCTGCAAATTAGTTTGAATAATCCCTTCGCCCTTTGCAGATGAGAAGATTTGAACCACAACCTTCCATGAGGAAGGAAATATTTTTGTAACTTTTGACTATGCTCACTTGAAATATATGAAAGATAATTGATAAAACTAGTTCAAATTTTGATATGATTTATTTTAAAGGATTTTTCTATATCGACAGCTGAAATGTTTCCTAATTCTATATTCATTCCCAAGTTTTTATATTTTCATTTTGATACCCCAAATCTTATAAGTTGGGACAAAAAACTCCACGTTGTTAGTCACTCCGTCTATATATTAAAAGTTCTGAAATAGTCATTTTCTTTAGATCTTATATAATTCTATCCAAACTGACCAAAATACCACTTCATCTCTTTCCATTTTTTATTTTTCCTGTCATCGAACCCAATTTCACTGTAACTAACTAATTTCTGAACCCCAATTACTCCTAATGTTTATTTTTCCTCTCCTAACTTCAATGGTTCTTTAGGCTTACCCTTTCTAAGTCCAACTTGAGTATATGTTTCTAGTGGTGAGGGTTTTATGGTGGTGGAAAAGAAAGGAGAGAGACTATGAGAGAGAAAATGTGAGAGAATAAGTAAGAGAAAGTACTAAGAGAGTGAAAGAGAGTACTAGCCTTTGAGAGAAGAAGAACTAATAGGGGCAAACCTGCTCTCATTCATTTTTCTCAAGGGAGGCCAGGCCACCGCTGCCGGCCTGGCAGAGTCACCGCCGACAACGGCAGGCCGGCGAGGCCAGCCCAGGCCTACCGCCTCCTCTGCTTCCTTCCTCTTTCCCCCTTTCGTCCTCTCTCTTCTCCCCTCTCTTATTCTTGTTGGCCCAAAGGCCCATCACTCTAGTTTTGATGATGATTAACTCATGCAGTTATAGTACTAATGATCTTGTATTTATATAGTTTCAGAATTACTATCAAGATCTTAGTAGGTGCTTAGCTTCAATAAAGGAGTTTTGGAGCTAACACATGTAGATTCAAGAGCTCGCTCGTCAGGATCACATCTAGCACTCAGCTGGAGTCTACCTCATTGGATCGTGTTTGGATTGAGTCAACCTGGAGAAAGAGTTCTACAAGAAGACTGTTGGCCCAGAGGCCTTCCACTCTAGTTTTGATGATGATTAACTCATGTAGTTATGTTTACTAATAATCTTGTGATGTTTAGTTTCAGATACTTAACCAAGATATTAGTAGGTGATTAGCTTCAACAAAGGTGTTTTGGAGCTCCTCACATGGTGATTCAAGAGCCCGAGCGTCTAGATCATATCTAGCACTCGTTAGAGTCAAGCTCGGTGGATCACGGTTTGGATCGAGTCGACTTGAAGACGGAGTTCGTCAAGAAGACTTCGGTACATAGTTTAGTTTATGTTTTAGATCCATTTGTAAAGACTAGATAGTATGATATGCTCAAGTTCACAACACGTTTCATGTTTATTGGTTTTCGGTTTTTTGTTTAACCGATCTTGGTTTTCATGAATAGATAGAATCAAAATAAGTTTACATAATTTAATGTATATTAGATGTGTTCTATATACATGCATGATTCAACTATTTAGACAAACTTATTTTGATATCCCTATTCATGTGTTTGGAGTTTTGTGTTTCAACAAAACTTAATTCGGATTTAATATCAAAAACAATGATATATATATCCAAATACAACATGCCTTAAAAGTTGTTTCTATATCATGTTTTTGTATTTGGATGAGTTTTGGAAAAAATGAATTTTCAATTCAAAATCCAAGTTTTAGAAAATACAGTTTTTGGTTTTTGGCAAAATTTGTAAGTCACAAAAATGGTTCAAAAAGTATGAAATATGTTTTGAAATTTTTCACACATGTTTGTATATCAAAGTATTATAATAAAACTATTTTTGTGGATTTTTAGAGATTTTATGGGAATTTATTGTAATTAAAAAACCCAAGTTTTAAGTCCTGTATTTTTGCCTGCCAGGCTTTGGTGGTCGACCGCACCAATCGACCGACGTGCACAAGGTTGTGCACGCTGACCAGCCACTTGGGCCGGTCGACCGGGCGGTCGATCGACTGCAAGTGCCCCACTCTTGGGTGGGGGCGGTCGACCGGACGGTCGACCGTGAGCAAGGCACGATCGACTGAGTGGTTGACCGGCCAGAGAGCAATCTGCCCTCTGGATTGGCACGGTCGACCGGGCGGTCGACCGGCAGGCTCAACAGTCAAAAATTTGACCGTTAGCCGGTCGACCGGTCGGTCGACCGGAAGGCCAATTCTGGCCTAGTCAGCAGCCAACGGGCAAATTTCTTTTGGGGTTATAAATACCCCATTTGAAGTGGGTTTTGGCTAAGATTTTTAAGAGCAAAAATTCACCTATTCTTTAGTGTTTTAACACAAGTTTTCAAAAGAGTTTTTAAGCCAAAAAGATCTATCTTCATTTGTTTTCAAGGGTTGGAAAAATCAAAGAAAAATAGAGATTTGGGATATTTGTGTTGTTCTTCATTTCTATCAAATTCAAAGTGTTTTCCCAAGTATTTTTCTTTGTTATTTGATTTCCAAACACCTTGATTTCTCACACTTGAGCTTACATACTATTCTATCTATTAGGATCTTTATTTTTGTGAGAAAGAGATAGTTTGTGGTTGTGGAAACCACCAAGTGTTGTACCCTCCCTATTTGTGATATCCCTCTTATGTAGAGGTTTATTTTGGAGTGGTGGTTAGCTCCCTCTAGTGAGAGGTGGAGATTGTTGGTTGGCTCCCTCTAGTGAGAGAGGAGTTTGTGCTGGAATCCCTCAAGTGTGAGGTGATTATTTTGTATTGGCTAAGTTGTGTTGGAATCCCTCAAGTGTGAGGTGATTATTTTGTATTGGCTAAGTGCCTACCCCTCTTGTGTGAGGTGGTTTTTGTGTGGCTTTGTGCCTAGCCTCTGTGAGAGGTTGTATTCGGTTGAGAGAGGAGTTGTGTACTCCCGGTGATTGTATTACCCCAAATCCTCAGTAGAGGTTCCCTGTGTGGGAGCCCTGTATGGACAAGTGGATTGGAAATCCTTCTGTGTGAAGGCGGAGACGTAGAGCTGTGAGCTCGAACCTCGAAACATATTCGTGTGTTTGCGTTTGATCCATTGTCTCTCTAACTCTCTCTCTTTACTATTATGCCTTGCATCATTTCATATTGCACATTCATACTATATGCTTGGCTTGTTTGTGTGTGACTCACTTGTATTTAACCACGAGAGCTTCATATAGAGCCTCAACTCTTATTCAGAGGAATCAAGAGGAGTTAGTCCAGAGCCCTTCACCGGGAATTCGGCTACACTCGTTGGTTGCATTAAGTGTAGTTGCAATTAAGTTTTAATTTCCGCATTTAGTTCATTAGATTAGCCGTACACCTATTCAACCCCCCTCTAGGTGTACTTTCAAAGACTTCGATTTGTGTTTAGTTTAGTTGTGTTTAGATTTTGTGTAAAGATAGATAGTGTTGATATGCTCAAGTTCACACACACACACACAAGTTTAATAAGTTTGGCTTTCGGTTTTAATCGATTATGGATTTCAAGTTCACATATATATGGTTTTCATGAATAGATAGAATCAAAATAAGTTTACATGGTTTAATGTATATTGGATTTCATCTATATACATATGTTTCATATATTTAGAAAAACTTATTTTGATGATCCTATTCATGCGTTTGGAGTTTTGTAATTAACAAAACCTATTTTTGGATTTCATGTCAAAAACATAGAGATATATTATGTACATGTGTATTGGATTCTATCCATACACAATATGCTTCAAATATGTTTCAATATCATGTTTTTGTATTTATATAAGTTTGGGAAAAATTGGATTTCCATTTCAAAATTTGGATTTCAGAAATTACGGTTTTTGTGTTTAAGCCTAATTTCTATGTCATAAAAATAGTTCATATAGTTTGTAATATGTGTTAATTTTTAGTTACACATATTTATTATTCAAATATCTAACAAGAGCTTATTTTTGTGGAATTTATGAGTATTTATGGGATTTTATTGGAGATCAAATGTCTAAGTTTCTAGTCCCAAAATATCTGCCAGATCTGCTGGCGGTCGACTGATGTGCACGAAAAGTGCACAAGGACCAGCCAAGTAGGCCGATCAACCGCGCAGTCGACAGCCTAAAAGTACCCCACTCTCGAGTATTGTCGGTCGACTGACAGGCTGTGCCCGGTCGACCGCCCGTCAGTCGACAGGGCGGTCGACCAGAGGCACAACGGTCAGAAATATGACCGTTGGGCCGGTCGACTGGCCGCTCGATCGGAAGGGCAATTCTGCCATTTTCTGCTGCCAACAGCTATATCTTTTGAGAGGCTATAAATAAGCCATCTCTTGGGCTGTTTTCAACAAGAATTTAGAGAGCTATTTTCCCATCTTTACAAGAGTTTTGCAGCTAGTTCTTAGAAGAGTTTTTGTGCTAAAAAGATTTATTTTTATTTTGTTTTTAAGGGTTGGAAAAATAAAAAATAGAGTCTTTGGGAAATTGGTTTTGATCTTCATTTCTATTTCTATCTAGTATTTTCCCAAAGTATTTTTCTTTGTGATTTTGATTTCCAATACCTTATTTTCTCACACTTGAGCTATCATCTCTATCCTATCTATATGATCTTGTTTTTGTGAGAAATATTGTTTGTGGTCTATTGTGATCACCAAGAGTTGTTTGTGGTCTATTGTGATAACCAAGTTGTAATCTTTGCTTTGGGTTTGTGTTCATCCCTCTTGTGTAGAGGTGATTGAGATTGTGGTTTGGGTTTGTGCCTTGTCCCTCTTGTGTAAAGGTGATTGTGGTGGAGTTTGATTTTGTGCCTTTATCCCTTTTGTGTAGAGGTGATTGTTGTTTTGGCACTGTGCTTTGCCTCTTATGTAGAGGTGGTTATTGGAGAGAGGAGTTGTGTACTTCTAACTTTGTAATTGCAAATTTCTCGGTGGAGGTTCCCTTTGTGGGAGGTCCTATGTGGATGTAGTGAAAATTCTTTTGTGTGAAGGCGGGGACATAGAGCAGTGACTCGAATCTAGAAATATATCTCGGTGTTTGCATTTGATCCACTATCTCTAAACTCTATCTCTCTTATGTCTTGTATTGCTTTATATTATTCATATCTTATACATGCTTGGTATTGTTTGTGTGCCCATACTTGTGTTGAACTAAGAGAGCTTCAATAACACCTCAACTCTTATTTAGAGGAATCAAGAGGAGATAGTCTAGAACCTTCACCAGGAATTCAGCTATACTCTTTGGTTACACATAATGTGTTGCAATTGATTTTTAATTCCGCATCATTTGTCATTAGATTAGCTAATACAACTATTCACCCCTTCTAAGTGTATCTTTAATTGGTATCAGAGCCTACGCTCTTGATATTAGGTTTAACCACCTACGAGTGAGATCTTGGATTGCTAATCTAGTATTGCATTTGCACACATATAATATATACACTCATAGATTTCTTGACCCTTCCCATGTATGATGTTACTAACATTGATATGTGGAAGTATAAGATGAGTATATACCTTAAAACCCTAGGAATGCATGTTTACCTTGTCACTACCAAGAAATCTTATCTTAGTAATGATAAGTATATAGAGGCCAATGCACAAGCCTTAGTGACACTTAAGCATACACTTAGTAAAGAATATTTGAGTATGATTTCTCATTGTGATTTCGCTTTTGCTGTGTGGAATACATTAACCCCTCTCAAGCTGCAAACGACAAACTATGTGGAGAAAGAATCTAGTGGATATGAGTCCGACGAAGCTTGTTGCATGGTCCAAAGGAATGACTCCCTTGAGGTACATTCGGATAATCAACTAGATGATAGTGCTAGTTCTTCAGGTGATGACAATATGGATGCTGCGCCTTAAATGAAGAACTTTCATTATTTTGTAAAAACTTGCTTGAAAATACAAACTTTTGAAAAAGAAAAAGTTTAAATTAAAAGAAGAAAATGAGAATTTGTCTTCAAAGCTAAACATGATTTTACAAGAAAGGGTTAGATTTCAAGTGAAAGAGACTCCTTGAAAACCCAACTGCACCTTATTTTAAAGGAAAATGAAATTTGAAGAATAAAAATAACTGTGATGAGGTTTTGAAGAATAATGAGGTTTTGTCTTCAAAACTCGATTTTGTTTTAAAAGAGAATAATTCTTTGAAAAATAAAATTGCTTTGATTTCGAAAGAATTGGAAGTTATTTCAAATGAAAATAATTCTTTAAAAATAGTTTAGCTTCTCATTCTTGCCATGCTACTATAACTTCATCATCTAGTGTTTCTATTGCATGCTCCACTTCTTCTTCTAATGTTGAAAATGATATAATTATGTTAAAGAAGAGTGTTGATTATTTGGGCTCCACTTTGAGCCAATGTGCTATGGATCACAAGAAATTAGAATCTATGTTTCGAAAGAAATAAGTTTCACATATTCATGCACACCAATCACGACATATACATGCTTCTCATGTTCACAAACATGACACTATGTATGCTCATGTGTACACTTGTACACATTGTGGACGTAAGAGTCACCTTACAAAATTTTGCTATGATAGAATACATAATTCAAAATTTTCAAACAAATTTGTTTGGGTTAGAAAAAATGCTAACCCCCATGGACCCAAGAAGGTATGGGTACCAAAATCCACCTCTATTGTATTTCTGTAGGTATGGGCTCTCACTTGACGTGAGGGTATTAGTGCCTTGATGGTGGATGCGTATGAGCTTTGTAACGCCCCGAACCGGCGGGTACGGAAACGTTACTGCGACGTATATACGCAGGTCAGAAATACCCTCACATATATACGCTAAGCATCAGTACAGGCAAGAATCAGAGTACGGAAGCACGTGGTGCATTATACATTCCAACACATGAGTACAGTTACAATGTTATCACAGGAAGTGATAAATATTACAATAATATTACGTCACCAACAGGCGAAATTGCGAGAATACAAGGTGATATACATGTATGAATAGTACAAATGAAGGCTCAGAGTTACAACAGGAAAACTCTAGAGCCGAGCAGGGGGGCCTGGAAGGATGGGGCACTGGACGGTCTGCTGGGGATCCACGCTTCGACTGCGCCACTCCGATCAACAACTGGGAGGATCCATACTTTCTAAGCTTCAAGACCAGGACATGAGGATCCAGAGGAGTCAGAACTCCCCGGCGAGTGGTGATGCGAAAGCCAGATGGCGAGTATGGATAAGCACATATGTATCGATAAATCTGAATCATATCAAGTAGGGAAGACTCATAGTATGATCAGATAAGAGCAGGAGACAAGCGGGATAGAATACAAGTAGAAAGCAGGATATGAACAGGTATAGTATAATAATCATAAAACGGAAATCCGAAGTAAAATCCGATACAAGCAAACATGGCAAGGCATATTACATATTCTTAGCTGGCATCTTTTATTATTATTATTACTCGTCTTATCCCGATGTCTAGATATGTGAACTAGCGTCCCAGCGCACATATATCCACATCTGAGTAAAGTAAGGTTGTTATTGGAAACCAACGGGGGTATCAACGAACAATGTTTACAGTGGGTCCCGTGCATGCCCGGGACCACGGTCTAGGACGTTCCGTTACTGGTGCTCGGAACCAGCCGCAAGGCGTACAGGAGGGTCTTATAGAATGCCCTTATCAAGATGGTTCCAAGAAGGAGGGAGCCAACACTCCCTCGGTCGCCTGGAGGCCCACAAGTCAGACCGGAATTTTTTAGTTGCACAACATACCTAGTACCACTGTAAACACGAACATATATTGGTAGCCGCAAGTTTCCCCGACCGATGCAAGTTGTTCCTTTTTATGATTTATTATGTACTTATCAATTTACGGGAATAGCAGGTGCAAGACATGATCAGGAGTTTAGGAGTACATGAGTACTATAGATTCAGGTCACTGTATATATAATACAGGATAACAAGTATAGTATTCCCGTAAATGTGATAATCACAGGTCAAGTATTAATATGTCAGGAGGTAAGTGATAAGTCATGTCATAATAAGAAGCAAGTGTTAAGTAGAAGCAAGTCGGTGTCAGGTGATGACATAACAGTTGTCAAGTGATACAGACAGGTGTCAGGTATTAGCATGTAGATGATAGGTATCAAGTAAAAGCATGTCAAGTGTTAATATATCAAGTGTGTACTTGGCAAGTGATAAAATAATAGCTGAGCACAATCAAGCAGAGCTAAGCAAGCCGGAGCGAAGCTAATATACAACACTAAATGCTATCACGCTCGCGTGGTTACCACTCGCAGCGTAGCTAGACACACGTGTCGCAGTAAGGTATGAATGCTATACTACTGTTCACGGGGAAGCCATGCTCACGGGGTAACTATACTCGAAAGGAGTAAGCGGTAAAGTGTTGACGCTAGGTCCGCCTACCAGGCGTAGCATAGAGAAAGTCCAGAGGACTTCAAACCTCAAAGGTTATACCCAGGGGTTAGGGTACCTGTAGAGAAGGTGTTAGTTTCAAACAACACAATTCGTGAATAATACAAGTCGACCGATGAAATGGGGAAGTCAAGAGGAAAGCGAAAACATTCGCCTAAATCCTTGAAAAACACGGTGAAATCTCGATCTCTGGAATCTAGGAAATCAACGCGTCAACGCGTCAAAGAGAAAGAGATAGAGAGAGAGGAGAAAGAAAGTGAGAGCTAGAGAGAAGTTCATGGAGAGAGAGAGAGAGAGTACAGGGAGAGATTGTATGTACAGGGGGGCGCGGGTTGAGAGTGAGACGCGAGGGTTACAGACGCGGGAGTCGTATCGTGTAGATATCACAAACACGAGATTCGATACCCGCGTTCAAGTTATAAAACGAGAAGAACGCGGACGCGGACGTGGGTCCGCGTCGCGTTAACACGAGAAGAACACAGACGCGGGCATGAGCTCCGCGTCGTGTTGACACGAGAAGGACACAGACGCGGGCATGGGCTCCGCGTTGCGTCGATACAAGAACACGAAGGCCGCGTTATACAAATGTCAAGAACGCGAAGATTCGCGTTAAGGAATTGCTTGGACGCGGGGTGAACTCCGCGTTTAGCAATTAACAGAGAGAAAGTGAGAGACAGGGAGATGAGAAACTGAGAGTACATGGAAAAAGAGAGAGACGCAAGGATGAGGGAAACGCAGGGAAGGGGAAGACGCAAGGTTGACAGGGAGAGAGACGCAGGAACAGAGAAAGAGAGAGACGCAGGGAAGAACAAGGAACAGAGAAAGAATGGAAAAAGAAGGAAAAAGAAGAAGAAGAAAGAAAGAAAGAAGGGAAGAAAAGAAAGAAGGAAAGGAAAGAAAAGAAAAGAAAAGAAAGAAGAATGGAAGGGCTGGTCAGCCATGGCCGGCGGTCACCAGCGGCGGCCGGAGTTAGCCGGAGTTGGCCGGAAAGGTGGCCAAAACAATATGTGGGGGGTGCAAGTGTAGTTAAAATGGAAAAATTGGAGTTTTGTAAAAAGGGTTTCGGAGAGCAAAGTTATAGCTCGTCGAAAAGAGCATGACGAGGAGAGGAAGATGGCATGGTCGTTGGTGGCCAAGGTGGAGTATGTGGTGGTGGAGATGGTAGAGAAAGTCGTGGTGGAAATGGGTTATTTTGGTGGATAATGGAGGAAGAAGATGGTGTTATGGTTATTGTAATGGTGGAGGAGATGGAGGAGAAGAAGGTGGAGGAGTTAGTGGTGGAGGAGAGGGAGAAGGTGGCCGGCCATGGGAAGGCAAGGGGCTGCGTTCCTTTTGGGGTGCTGCCATTGCTGGAAACAAAGAAGGAGAAGAAGAAATAATGAAAGAGAGAGAAAGAAAATGGGGTATATAAGGGGATATGATTGTAATATTGCCATTGGAATGCCTTATATATATAAGACTTGCATCTCCATAAAATGGATGCGTCCCCATGCAACAAGGACTCGCGTCTGACAATTACCCAGACGCGAGGATGAAACTCGCGTTTTGGGAAAAACGCGAATGCCGCGTTTAACAGAAAGGACAAAAGTCAGATTTGACTTGAAGGACGTAACATTAAATGCAGTATGGAGAGGATCTCTACATTAATGTTGAATCCAAGTTGGTGAAACTCGCGTCTAGCGAGGAGAGAGAAAAATGGAAAAAGAGAAAAGCAAAATATCTGGATAAAATTCCGGTATCTGGGAAAACACCGAAAACTCCAGAAAAGTCCAAAAAATGAAAAGAAGTAGTTTGGAAAGCTTCCCAAAAATTTTCAAAAATAATAAATATTATATAAAGATTTTTGGTGAAATCGGTTTTCAAAATTCAATCTCATTTTCAAATTAAAAATCCTGAAGTCAACGGTCAATACCGGTCCATACCGGGTCGGCCGGATTTTGATAAAATCTGAAAAATCTCAGAAAATGCCTAAAAGGAGAAAATATAATTCTAAGAGGAAATATGAAAGCAGAATTCAGAAATTTAATTCCAATTTTAAAGTAAAATTCTGGAATCAACCAGTAATACTGACCGATACCAAATCCAGGGGAATTTTGATAAATTTAGAAAATTCTCAGAAAAAGTATTTAGATAGAAAATGTGATTTTAAGAAGTTATAGGAAGCCGTTTTTTAAATTTAAACTCCATTTCTAAATTAAAAATCCCAAAATCGAGCAGCGGTATTGGTTGACCCCGGTTTTGAAGATTTTCAACTTAATTCAAGAAAATTCTAAAAAATCATAAAAAATCTAAAATATTTAAAAATGGTGTTTGAAACTAAAATCGGTCAAATTGATTATCAGAAAGTCTAAATCAAGTAACACCCTAGGATCGGTCCCCTGGTTCAGACTAGGGCTGACTCCGAGTTCGCGAATCCAGATCCATGACAAAACGTTCATATAAATAACTCATAATACAAAATAAATACAGAAAGTAAACCAAAAATACGATCGAAAAATACGAATACTCAACCAAGTACGTATTCGGGGAGCGGGGTGTTACATCCATCCACCTTACAAAAAATTGCGTCCTCGCAATTTCGATAAGGGGTAAAATGAACACAAAAGATAGGAATGAGGATTATGCCAATCAAAATATGAATAACTATGAGCCGTTCTCCCAAATCGACTGAATGGTAAACTTAGGACTGAGACATCTCTGCCCTTCTGCCGTATGTATACATCCTCTGACGGTGTCATAACAATACTGATCTGATGTCTGCTTATAAAAGAACACTATCAGAACTTCAAAAGATTAACCCATTCTGAATAACATAAAGTGAGCTGATTGGTGTGATAATTAATAATACTTCAATCAGACTGTGAACCAAAGCTGATGAAATTCATAGAAATCCGTAGTGCTGAAGTCCATAATATAATATAAAACCTGCATGGCAAGATGTTGTCCTTCTGCAGTAGAATTACTGATGTGCTGCATACATACTAATTTCCCGAGAATAGACCAAAATACCTAAGGTAAGGAAAACTCTGATAATACTGAGTATGAATCAAGAAGACCAATAATTAAGAATTTTCTGTATACTGGGCATTGCTAACTCTGAAAGACATAGCCAAGAATATAGAATATCCCTGAAGAATTCTAAATACTGACTTCTGAATGATAACCCGACTGCAGATGAAACATGTAGAAGATATCTGAGTCCTGCAAGATTGGTCGAATGGATTATTGACAAGGATCATGGCGATAGCTCATATACAGTGATGAAACTCTATTCAGCAGATCCATGAAAGCACGCTAGGCATAAGAAATCCGAGGAACGGCTAGAGTGCTAAGCACTGAGGGGACTAGCCACGGACGAAGCCAAGCCTAGATGAGGCCATCGCGTAGCACAGCTCAGGTGTTAAACACTAGGGTGCAGCGAAGCTAACGCTTTGCGAGGCTCGCATATGGCGAAGCTCACGTGGTGATGCCAGCGCATAACACAACACTAAATGCTAAGCACCAGGGTGCAACGAAGCCCACACCCGGTTAGGTCCATGGGTGACTAGAGCACGACCCTTGCCTGGCGAGGCTAGCGGAGCCTATGGTCACTAATCAATAAAGACTGCCAGGAGTTGGTGGCTCTGAGAACACGATCAAGAAGTTATAATAACCGAAACGTGTGCCGAATGCTGTCTTCTGAATAATAACCTGACGGCAGATTAGCTCTGAGAATACCCGAGTTCCATGAACATAGTCGAAGAAATCATGATCGCTATTGGAGTAATAAAAATAGAAAATACCATAACTCTGTCTGCCAGAAATCCTGATCTAAAATACTGTTATATACTGACACCCCTCATATAATGATACAATCTACCTGATTATATAAGCGATGACTAGTCCACTTGATGTACTGGTCTCCCATGATGTATCCATAAATACAAGAATATAATGCGAGCGAAGATCTGTCCAATATAAGACAAAGTGATATACCAGATTCGAGGAGCGTCAGAACATAATGAGAGCAAACCACATCTGCTTTGTTGTTACCTCACTAGTCTACGCATATCTTAAGTTGGCATAAAGATTACGAAAATAAGAATGGCAAAAATAAAAGAGATATGAATCATGAAATAGGGACGTAGACACGGATGGATTAGGATTGGTGATGATAGTGAAATGAGAAAGATATGATATAGAGAATTTACCAACTCCCGGACATGCAAAAATAGGGACAATGGTTACGGTCAGCACTTTCAGAGTTCCTTTTTCAGATATTGGGCATCCTTTTCTGTTCTCATTCCATCATTTTGAGCATCTTTTTCTGTTCTCACTCCATCAGTATCCTGACTTCCTCTTCAGTCAGATTATATGTTTGCCTCCTTCTACCATGTGCCCTCGCTCTTAGTCTCTTTTGTGTATGACTCCATGCTTGATGCTGGGGATGAAGCGAGATTATTCTACCAGTAGGTCCTGGATTCCTTTCCAATGGTGATACTGGATGAGTTAATCTGATCAGTGCGATGTCTCTGTCTCCTTGAACAGACAATCACTTTCAACTAATCTCTGGACCTGTATACGACATAATTCATAACCTTTCTGGCGGTTGCGTTGTAGGTGTCCGGCTTCAGACAATACCCACATGTTATATGCTGAGGGTAAGGTTGGAGGGATGGCTTAGCTAGTGGGGCATCCAGTGGCTGTCTGAGTCTTCAACTTCCATCAATTGAGAGTGTCGCTTCGCCAACTTTATCTGCATCTCATTCTGATCCTTCTTCTCCGGGTCCGTTCTATTTCCCGAGCGATGACAAAAATAAGGAACTTGAGAATAGTTCTTGGGCTGCTTGAGAATAAGAAACATCTTGATCCTCATCTTCAGTTCTCACTGCAATATTACTTGCTCGGTTCTCCTTGTTGACCACCATATAAGACACCGCCCGAATATACCTTAGGAATTTTGCAGCGTACTTATTTACAATTCAACCTTCTTACTGCAATTTGATAAATCATTCTTTCATTTCTTTCTGAGCTATTATAGAGAAGGATCTTCTCTTAGAAATCTTTCGAGAACTGGTCCCAAGTGATAGGCTTTTCCAGTCTCGCTGCTTCTACCAACCACCATGTCCTGGCTACATCTTTAACTAAATCTTGGTCATTTCCACTTGGTTCTCGTCAGGGACCCGAGATGCCTTCAAAAGATTTGTAGTGTTTACCAGCACCGCTATGCATCCAGGGCTCCTCCATGCCCGAAAAGATTGCCGGCTATAATTTTCTGAAATCCGACATGTTGCCTGGCTTCTGTTCCCGTAGTGCAACAAATAATCTTTGGTGCGGGACCTTCGTCTGTTCTTGTTAGTCTTTCATCATATTTTGCAGAGAAATCATCTCAAATTAACACTTCCTCCATTAGGACCACTCTAAGAAGAACCAGAACTGTTATGATTCCCCATCTTTTCATGTCCGAGTTCATCTAAGAATAACGAGAAACTGAAGTATGAAAGGATGGGAGAACTTCAGAATTCAAGGGTAAGATTATCAAGAAAGAATGGATAACTTTGTACTTATAGTTGGATTGTATAACCATGACTCATGCATTCCAGTTGCAAATTTCTTTACCATTAATTTGCCGACTGGTTTGTACTGAGGATGTGAGAGCCTAGGCTCTGATACCACCCTGTAACGCCCCGAACCGGCGGGTACGAAAACGTTACTGACATATATACGCAGGTCAGAAATACCCTCACATATATACGCTAAGCATCAGTACAGGCAAGAATCAGAGTACGGAAGCACGTGGTCATTATACATTCCAACACATGAGTACAGTTACAATGTTATCACAGGAAGTGATAAATATTACAATAATATTACGTCACCAACAGGCGCAATTGCGAGAATACAAGGTGATATACATGTATGAATAGTACAAATATGTTGGCCCAATGGCCTTCCACTCTAGTTTTGATGATGATCAACACTCATGTAGTTATGTTCACTAATATTCTTGTGTTTCTAAGTTTCAGATCATTAACAGGATATTAGTTGGTGATTAGCTTTAACAAGATGATTAGAAGCTATTCATGATGATTCCGGTGCCAAAGCTTAAAGATCATACCTTTGCACTGGAGAATCTCGGAGTTTTGGAGCAAGTCTACTTGAAGATGAAGATCGTCAAGAAGACTTAGGTATCCTAGTTTAGATAGAGTTTTAGATCCATTTGTAAAGCTTAGTTTAGTTGATATGCTCAAGTGCACAAAACACAACGTTTCATGATTTGGTTTTTGGTTTTCATGAATAATAGATCAAAACAAGTTTACCTTATACCTATGTATATTAGATATGTTCTAGATATACATACATGCTTTAAACTTGCTAGACAAACTTATTTTGACTATCCTATTCATGTTTTGGAAAATTCTAGTTTGATAAAATACAAGTTTGTTTTGATAAAATTGGCAAGACACAAAAATGAATTGATATGATTGATATATGTCTTGAAATTTTTATCACAAGTTTGGTTATCAAAGTAAAATGATAAAACAAGTTTTAGAAAAACATATTTTTAGAAAAATAGTTTTATTGTGATTAAAACTATTTTTTAGATTTACTGTGATTTTATGGGATTTTTATTGAGTGAAAAGACCTATTTTCAAATCCCGTATCTGTGCAGAACTGTGGACTGCTGCCAGGCCAAGTCGGTCGACCGGACCGGTCGACCGCACCATAGGCCGGTCGACCGGGACGGTCGACCGACGTGCACAAGTCTGTGCACGTTTTGGAGTCTCTGGGACGGTCGACCGGGGCCGGTCGACCGAGATGAGAGTTCTGCTCTCAGGATGTTTCGGTCGACCGGGCCGGTCGACCGCTATTGCCCAACGGTCACATTTTTGATCGTTGGCGGGTCGACCGGACCGTCGACCGGCAGTCTGTCAGACTGCCAACTCAGCCTAACGGCTAGTTTTGTATAGGGGCTATATAAACCCCATCTCTTTGGGGATTTTGGCCAAGTTTTTTAAGAGAAAAATTTCAGTTTTCTGAGGTGTTTAAAAGAGTTTTCAAAAGAGTTTTAAGTGCAAAAACTTCTCATCTTTATTTGTTTTGGGTTTTTGGAAAATCAAGAAAACTAGGTTTTGGGATTTTGATTTGGTATTTCATTTTCTATCATATACAAGAGATTTCCCAAGTAGTTTTTCTTTGTTGCTTGTTTCCAAAAACACTTTGAATCCACACTTGAGCTATATCTTCTATCCTAAACTATTTAGGATCTTGTTTTTGTGGAGAAAGAAAAAGGAAAGAGGTTTGTGGTTGAAATATACCACTTGTTGTAAACTCTTGATTCTTGAGTTGCTCCCTCTTGTAGAGGTGGAGATTGTTGTATTGGGTTGGTTTGGATCCCTCTTAGGTAGAGGTGATTGTGTTGGTTGTGAGCCTCTTCGGTAGAGGTGTGTGGGTTGGTTGTTGTATTGGCTACGGGCCTAACCCTCGGTTGTGAGGAGGTTGTTGTTGAGAGAGGAGTTTGGTACTCCTAGAGTTGTAAGAAATCCTCTTTGGTAGAGGTTCCCTCGGTGGGAGTTGAGATAGTGGAAATCCTACACGGTGGTGTAGGCGGGGATGTAGAGCAAGGTGCTCGAACCTCGAAACAAATCTTGGTGTTTGCGTATTGATCCATTGTCTCTCTAACTCTCTCTCATTTATATTGTGCAAAGCATCATACTTCATATCATCATATCATATTTGCTTGTGTTGAGCATAACTCATATTGCCATATCATATTGCTTGTGTTGCCTTGCATTATTTCATATTGCTATATCCTTTATTGCTTGGCTTGATTGTGTGTGCACATTGCTTGGATTGCTTGTGTGTGTGTGCCTAACTTATACTCATCCAACAAGAGCTTCACATAGCACTCAACCCATTTCAAGGGGAATCAAGGGGAGTTAGTCCAGAGCCTCGCAAGGGGAATTCGGCTACACTTGTTGTATTGTATTAGTTGTGCATAATTTGCATTAGCTTCCGCATTTAGCGCACTTAGTTTGCATTGAGTTTCTTAGATTAGCAATTACACTATTCACCCCCCCTCTAGGTGTTTTCAATTGGTATCAGAGCTAGTGCTCCTGATACTTAGGCTTAACATCCTAGGAGTGATCTTGCTTGCTAATCTCATTTGCATTTGTTGTTTGCACATTCACATCTAGTTTATACCATGGACTTCATGACCCCACCTAGCTATGATCCTTCCAACATTGATATTTGGAAGTATAGGATGTCCATGTACCTAAAGACCTAGGTTTGCATGTTTTCTTGCCGCCACCAAGAGATGTTATCTTGGTGATTAATCATATAGGGGCCAATGCACAAGCCCTAGAGGCTATTAGAAGCACATTACCTAAAGATCATCTTATGTGTGTTTCTAATCTTGATTCCGCTTTTGCAGTGTGGAGCAAGTTGACAACAACCACCAACACCTCCAAGCTTCAGTCCAAATTCAAGAAGAGGAATCTAGTGGAGAATCCAACTCTATATGCTACATGGTCCAAGAGAATGACTCCCTGAGGTACATTCGGAATCTCAACTAGATAGTAATGATTGTGCTAGTTCTTCAAATGATTATGTTGATCCCATGCTTTGAATGAAGAACTTTCTAGTGTGTGTGAAAAAATAATTGAAAAATATAAGATTTTGAAAAGAAAAGTCTAGAAATTGAAAAAGAAAATAAGTGTTTGCATTCTAGACTTGATTGTGTTTTGCAAGAGAAGGTTGAGGTCTATAATGAAAGGGATTCATTAAAATCTCAACTTGATCTTGCACTTAAAGAAAATAAATTTTAAAGTCTAAAAATGATTGTGAAATTCTTTTGAAGAAAAATGAAAATATGTCTTCTAAAGTTGATTTTGTTTAAAAGAGAATGTTGCTTTGAAAAACAAAATCATTTCTATTTCAAATGAGTTGAATGTTTGTTTAAATAAGAATATTGTTTTGCAAAATAAGATTGATGCACTTATTTGCCATGCTAGGGTAGTATCACACACTTCACCTATTGCATGCCACACTTCTTCTTCTAAAATTAATGATGATATTTATTTGCTTAAGAAGAAGGTGATGTTTGGGCTCCACTATGAGCCAATGTGCCTTGAACCACATTCGGTTGGAAACCTGGTTCAAAAGAACAAGTTCCATCCTTTATGCATGCACACCCTTCACGGCATACACATGCTCCTCACGGGACACACCATCACCATATGTATGCTCATTTGTACACATGTACACATTTGTGGACGTAAGGGCCACCTTGCTAAATTTTGCTATGATAAATTACATACTACAAATTTAGCAAAGAAATTTGTTTGGGTTAGAGAAGGGACTAACCCCCATGGACCAACAAGATGTGGGTACCAAAGACCACCCCTCCAATTTTTGATGTAGGTGTGGGCTCTCACATGACGTGAGAGTGATGACACCTTGGAGTGGATGCGTTCCGGACTTCATGAAAATAAAATTGGATGCATCACTTTCAAGGAAGATTTGGTGGAGATGACCACCATGTTTTGGAGACAAGGAGAGTTGCTTCTTCGGTTTTGGTAACAATCCTTTACTCTCATTTATTGTTTACATGTTTTCCATGTTTTAATGTTATAGCATGTTTTTTGATGTCTATGGATTAGTATGTTCATCCATGTTTATTAGATCCTTGACATACATGTATAGTATTTGAGACACATATGCTTATATGAACCCATATTTAGTGTTCTCACTTTTGTTTAAGCTATAATGTACATCATGAATCTAATACATGTGAATTTACATAGTAATCATGTTTTAGTTTTAATGATGACTTTTATATTTGTTTTGATGCTTCATGTTAAGGTTACTTGTTTAGATGTTAGTTTTCATTAAGACTAGGAATATACTTGTACATATAGTGGGCCACAAATAAATCTATATATGTATGAGCTTGAACGCTTATTTGAACCCATTAGATGTGCTAGTATAGTCTAGTTTTGATGATTCATACATTTCAAACTTGTATTCCATTTTTGGATTTGTTTTATGAGTTTTCACTTCATGTATATGTGTATTATTGTCAAACTTAAGATATACATGTATACCCTTGAGTCATTTGCTTTTCATGCAAATCTATTTATGGACTCAATTGTGTTTTAGGGATATGTATGTATACTTCATGTTTGACAATTCATACATATACCTTGAAATGAAAATTGTTGTGATAAAAATTTAGTTTTTCATGTTTCATGTATTTATGTTTAACTTCATGTATATGTCTATCTAGTTCCAAACTAATCTTATAACATATACATCTTTTGAGCCACGTGCCTTCATGAATATACATTTAGTGGACTCGTGAGTTGGATATGTATGTATATTTTAGCTTGTATTAGACATACATATGCCTTGAAGAGTAAATAAGTAGTTTTATATGATTTTTCATGTTTTTGATGGAATTATGTTTTAAGGAATAATTGAGCTTAATGAAATATTTTTCATGATTATGATCTTCACATATTATTTGTACACTCATATCTATTGCTCATGTTTGTTTCTCATGAGTTATGCTTTATGGTTAGAGTGATGATTATCATGTGAATTTCAATTTTGTTTTATTCCTTGCTGAAGGATTCGTGCTAGTTAACAAGTTTTCCATTTAACTAGTTGCGGTGTTCTTCATTTTGGTAGTGATTTCAAACAAAACTACATTTTCAAATCTATCTTTGAAACCCCTACCTTCCAAAGGGCGGGTAGGATGGGAGATCATGTTCATGTATGCCCTAAATGAAAATCTTTAAAACTTGAATTATGATTGGGTGGTAGATGATATGATGTATACACTTGAACTTATGTTATGTCAATTGGTATCATTGAACTCTTTCAATTGGTATCATTTTGATCTTCTTGTATACTCATATATGTTTTTGTATGTATGTATGCTTAAATTCAAGTATATCAATTTCTATTGGTATCTATCTTTCATACATATATATGTTTGTGTTTATGCTAGTGCTTGAGTTTCAATTTGTTTAAATTGATTACTTTTAAATTGTTATCAAGACTATGCATGTCTTTAGTTGTATTTCATAAAGGGGGAGAAAATTTGATTTTGTATTTCAATTGGTATTTGTACTCCCACTCTTTATGATTAAAAGTTGTTATTTTGAACATATGATATCAACATCAAATTTGTTTATATATTTTCAAAATGAAATATATTCTTACAATTGGTATCATATTAAGAAATTCAAAATTTGTTTTGATTTATATTTCCTATATGCAAGGAGAGCTTAACATCTCTCTACATATAGATTCATGTTGAGTATATTATAAATTGAGGAGCTGACAACTCTTCTTTATATGATATACGTGTGTAGGGGGAGCTTCACATCTCCTCTTATGCATTACATAATATGTGTTATGTGAATTGGGGCTTGTCATCCCTTCTTCATGTAATGCATATGTGTAGGGAAAGCTAACTTAGCGTCTTCCTCTTCATGAATGTATATAGCATATAACATATATTGATTCTTGTTTATTGGTATCAAGATGCTTCATTGACATATTTTTAATTGATATCATGTTTGTAGTCACCCCTTATTGATTTTGTTTTTTGTTTTAGACAAAAAGGGGGAGAACATTGTTTGCATTGTTTGATTGACAAAAAGGGGGAGAAAGATTTTTACCCCTCATTTATCTATGGTTTTTGTGTTTACCCCTTTGTTGATGATTGACAAAAAGGGGGAGAAGATTTGTGTTTTATATGCATGCTTATGTTTATGCATATATTATGTTTTAATCTCAAGAATATTAAGTTAATGATTTATAGAGTTTGCTTGGTAATTGGTATCTAGAGCTTATTTTGTTTTGAATATTCCATTTGATATCTAGAACCATTTATTGTTTATGCATATGCATGTTTCATGTTAATACTAATTGCATATATTTATTGTTTATCCCTATGCATGAGTTAAGGGGGAGCTTCTTTGAAGCTTAACTTTAATCCAGCATATATAACTCCAGAGTTTGTCATCATCAAAAAGGGGAGATTGTTGGCCCAATGGCCTTCCACTTAGTTTGATGATGATCAACACTCATGTAGTTATGTTCACTAATATCTTGTGTTCTCTAAGTTCAGATCATTAACAGGATATTAGTTGGTGATTAGCTTCACAAGATGATTAGAAGCTATTCATGATGATTCGGTGCCAAAGCTTAAAGATCATACCTTTGCACTTGGAGAATCTCGGAGTTTTGGAGCAAGTCTACTGAAGATGAAGATCGTCAAGAAGACTTAGGTATCCTAGTTTAGATAGAGTTTAGATCCATTTGTAAAGCTTAGTTTAGTTGATATGCTCAAGTGCACAAAACACACACGTTTCATGATTTGGTTTTGGTTTTCATGAATAATAGATCAAACAAGTTTACCTTATACCTATGTATATTAGATATGTTCTAGATATACATACATGCTTTAAACTTGCTAGACAAACTTATTTTGACTATCCTATTCATGTTTTGGAAAATTCTAGTTTGATAAAATACAAGTTTTGTTTTTGATAAATTGGCAAGACACAAAAATGAATTGATATGATTGATATATGTCTTGAAATTTATCACAAGTTTGGTTATCAAAGTAAATGATAAACCAAGTTTTAGAAAAACATATTTTTAGAAAAACAGTTTTTATTGTGATTAAAACTATTTTTAGATTACTGTGATTTATGGGATTTTATTGAGTGAAAAGACCTATTTTCAAATCCCGTATCTGTGCAGAACTGTGGACTGGCTGCCAGGCCAAGTCGGTCGACCGGACGGTCGACCGCACCCTAGGCCGGTCGACCGGGACGGTCGGACCGACGTGCACAAGTCTGTGCACGTTTTGGAGTCTCTGGGACGGTCGACCGGGCCGGTCGACCGAGATGAGAGTTCTGCTCTCAGGATGTTTCGGTCGCCGGGCCGGTCGACCGCTATTGCCCAAC